>VXAC01008451.1:2380614-2542278 GCA_013399225.1 Rhipidura dahli
AGAAGGAGAAGGAGAAGGAGAAGGAGAAGGAGAAGGAGAAGGAGAAGGAGAAGGAGAAGGAGAAGGAGAAGGAGAAGGAGAAGGAGAAGGAGAAGGAGAAGAAGCACCAGCCACAGTCCCGGGAAAAATGTCTTGCCTCTGCTAACGGGCTAGCTAAAAGCCTGGCTAACGCTCCCTCTGCCCTGCAGCGGTGAGAACATGGGGGAGTGTGTGAATCCTTGAACACAAACCACACTGAAGATTTCACCTGGCTTCTCTCTCCCCTCTTCTGGACCCAGCTTAAAGCTGTGGGACCCATTTCTGGGCAATAAGCAGATGATAGGGAAATACAGTATTATAATAAAATCACCCCAAGACACCAGTTGAGGTGCTTCACCAGTTTGAACATCATCACTGAGTTTGTAGCCTGGCTGCAAGAATCGAAGCCACACTTTCACTGTAGCATTTGGCACATGTAGGGATAGAAATTGCACATTCCCAGGAAATACCAAGAGTAATCAAAGGGCAGACATGGTGTGTTTGCACTTGGCAAGGAAAACCACCCCTGGAACAATCCCTTCCAATCAGTGGCCAAATACTGGCAATTGGTGGTACACAGTGTATTGATCCCAGCTACTGAAACATGACCACATAAGTCAAGATTAATTCTTGATGATTTAATGAATCATTGTTTATCAATGATTTGTTGAATCATGCTTTTTTATACTAATAGGCTACTGGGTGAAACTAAAACCGAGGTTCACAGTAATCCTACAAGTGTAAAACTGTTTAGAATTAATAAGCTTGTTTCACTAATAAAAAATTTATTTGACCTAGTAACAAAGACAATAGATTACAAGCTGGCGAGGCAGTTTTCTCTTTGCATACACTTGTGTCTTCCAGATGGACAGGACAGGAATACAAAAAGAGAATAACACAATTTAAGTTGAAGAGTCTGATTATAAAAAGAGAGCCAACATGCAAAAATGGGGAATGCCAGGTAAAGAATTAGAGACAAAGGAGTAAAAGAAATTAAAGAACCACCTCAGATATTAGACTATTCAATAACTTTCCTAGTTATTTGAATCACGTAAAATCTGTGTCATCACTTGAAAAATAATTCTGCATTGTGTAGTGTGGGGAAGTGTACAGAATGACCCACTACATCCTTTGTGTCTAATGTTTATTAAAAAAAGATTGAAACTGATGTTTTATGGAAACAAACAGGTGTTCCCAAGCACTGCATTAGCATAAGAATATCTATATAATCACAGCATTAAACAGTGAGTCACTTAAAAACAGGGATGAATTAGTGTCAAGTTTATATGACCTTGTGTCTAAATGATTGCTTCAACAAATATAGCACTTTCAATGAAAATGGTAAATGTTAAATGATCCTCCAAGGTCTAATAATTACATGAAAATGAGTTGACACTAGTGACATCCTTAGATTAAAGCTGAGTTATGCTTACTTTAGGACAAATTCTCTTTGCCTTTGCCACCCAAATTAGAGAAAGGCAAATAAGTCCTTCATTAGCAATGCAGTCTTGTGATCCTTCTCAACATTGAGAGATGGCAGCAGTTTATGAGATTTTCCAAATAAACAAGGTACCCTGAGCAGAATGTTTCAATGAGCGTATCAACTTTGAGCATTAAATCAAATAACAGGCAATGTTTCTATCAGGAATCTTTTATTTGCTTGTTCACCTGCACAGTATTACACCTACACTATTACAAAAAGTCTCAATAAAAGACTAGTAGTGAAGAACAGAGGGTTTCATCTATTCAGGGAACCTAAATAGCATAAGAAACCTCACTTCTGCACCACTGTTTTGACTATTTTTCTCTGATTAATTTGTACACTTGTTTGAAATGTTTCCTACTTAAAATTATACTAAATTTTCTCCAGAAAGACTTGAAGTAATTAGCTTGACTGGTGCTACTTTTGGATATTTTTAGATCTAACAAAAACTTTTGACTACACACTTTGAGGTTTCATTTGTGGAATCCAACTCCTTGGTACCTTGAATGCAACCTCACAGCTATAGACTCCCTTGTATCCATATCTGGCATCTGGTGTTGAAACATTTCTAAATGATTGACTAAACCCAAAACTCCTGCACTGGTCTTGTCCTTTGGCATCCCTTGGGTCACATGTTCTACAGTTTTGAGGATGAGGAAGTCTGAACAGGACATGGGGGTACTTGGCACCTTACTGTGAACAGTCTCATGTGCAAAACAGTGGAATGTTTTTCCTACTGTGCAAATCAGAATTGAGACAGAATCCAAACCAGCCTTTGTAAGCAGCATGTTGTTGTCTTGTCTGTGCACAGCTCTACTTGAGTTTGCCCTCAGTACAATAGCACAATCCCAGGTAAAGATGGACTGCAGCTCCACACCTGAGTGGGAAGGCACACATGACCAATATTGTGCCAAGAAGGAAACAGTTCCGAGTAGCAGAACATAAGAAAATAGGGTTATTTTCTGTTAGATTACAGTGGTGGTTTTGCCTTGAGAAATGTATCAGTCTGCAAGCTTGAAAAAGATCATTTGTATTTTCTAAGTGCTGGATTTTATGCACTTCTCATCTGCAGCTTATTCCATGTGTTCATTGGATCCAGACACTTTCTATTTACTACAACAGAATACAGAAATGGCTGGAACTGTGCTTGTTCTGAAACCAGACTGCATTTCAGCTTAGTGAACAGCCATATCTCGACATGAGCAAGTGCAGGCACAAAGCAGCTTTTCAGTTTCCATTTGCCAGGCTACACGCTTCCCCCTTGACCTGCATCATCTATTCTGTGAACAAAGGCACATTTTACTTAAGATGCCCAGACATAGAAGTGAAATTGTCCACAATTTCTAAAGGCTAAATAACATTTAGGTTTCCTTCTTGGTGTTGCCTCCCATTGCTAAACTGCTGCTGGTGCAATAGATTTTTTGGGGATTGGAAAAATGAAGGAGGTCAACTAAATTACGGGCAAGGTAAATTGCATGAAGTTGTCTCCTTTGTAAATGAAAGATTAAAAGAGATTAACCTGTGAAACCTGGCTTCTGAAAACTGTATCTGTGACCAGTTTCACTTTTGGCTGGCAATCGGCGGGATCAAAGCCAAAGCTGGCCTGATGGGAAACTTGGTCTTCCTCTTACAACAACAACACACCAGGACACAATTTAAATAACTTGTGAATATTTAGCAGGGCCAAGGAATGGCTCCTGCACAGAAGATCAATGCTGCTTAGTAGGTTTTATTGTCTGGTGGGTTTTTTTTTCTATCATAACTTTTCAGAGGAAGAGGTGGGGAGTGAATTGCTAGTGATTGCTTTTTTGTATATGAAGAATTTTGGACAAAGGGTGCCTGAAAAAGCAGTGGCTCAGTGCCAAACATTTTCCCTGTCTATAAAGAGATGTTCAAGATGTGGTTCTGAGATAAATATTTTAGTTAAACAAGGGGGATCAGTAACAATATGGGACTCCTTAAGGTGAATGAAGATTATGATACTTATTTCTTCAGTGAAGACAAATCAAGGCTTTGCTTTCCAGTTTTCCTGCTTTCCATTAACTTGAATGAAAAACTACATCACGTGGAGAGCTTCAAGGAATGGCCACAATGTTCATGTCTTCAGATGACACAGGTGTTCCTGAAATTCCCAGCACCTGGGACAGGTTCCTGGACAGTCCTGGGTGGATGTGTCAGCAGCTCACACTGTGCAGCTTTATGCTCAGGAGTTACCACGCTCATTGCTGCTACCAAGGGGGATACTTGGAGACAGCAGAGGATGTTTTACCCTTGGTGCTCCTAACTACAGGTGTGACAATCCCTCTGTGGGGTTCTGTGAGGAGAGGGGACATAAGAGGACACCTCAGTGTCCTGCGAGGGTGGCCCTGTAGGGAGGCTGCAGGGACGCCGTGCCCAAGAGCAGCCTCGGGGCTCTGCCTTCTGCCCCACCATGGCCCCATCCCCTGTCCCATCACTGGGGAATAGGTGGGTTCATCTCCACTGCTATGTCCTGGCTGCTGCTGCTCTGTCCTTGCTGTGAAGCAGCACAGTTGACACCCTGGGACCCACAAGTCATGGCCAAGAGTAGCCAGGATAGACACCCTGATGGGAAGTGGGATCTAACAGAGCTCCGAGACCGAGGGCAGCCCTAGGTGGGATTGTGTTGGGCTGATCTGGGCTGGGCTGGGCTTCGCTAGGCTGGGCAGGGCAGGGAGGGATTATTTATTAGTGCCCTTGAGGGGCCCACAGCTTTTGGTGTGGTTTTGGCTGTGGGAAGTTTGTGGCTGAGTTCTGCTGAGGGACTCTAAGGTGAGGTAAGACCAACCCAAGCTACCTTAGCTGTTGTAGCAGAGGGGTTTTCCGGTTAGTTTATGTAAAGCTGAGGCTGATACCGACTGAATCCCAAAGATACCAGTTGAGATACTGTTGTTAGAAATAAGTCTTTGTCTTTTCCCTGTGTGTAAGTGTTTCCCGGTCCGCTGTCTGTTTGCCCTCAGGTGTTGTGTGGGTGTGCAGAGCCTGGCTTGCAGCAGCACCAGCTTTCCAGTCTTGATGTACTGTGATCATTATGTATAGATGTGTAAATCATCTTCAGAAGAAATCTAGACTCTTTCTGTTGGTGTAGATCACTTTTACAATGCTGTGGTATAAATAATTTACCCATTGGTTTCTATTCTCTTTTACCAAAACAGTACAGGAACAAATTTTGTGTGTGAAGCGTGTGAGGAACTCTTTCTCCATTCTCAGTAAATAGCATTTATGTGTTCAGAAGACCATTATTTATCTTTTTAAGAGAAGGTGATTATTATTAAAGTTGTATATGAAGCTTCTTGGGTTTTTGTTCTTGACATGACTTTTAGTTGCTCTGCTCTGGAGTTGGCAAGTTTGGGAAGCCAACAGCACCATTTTTTTTTTTAAGGTAGCTATCTTAAGAATAAGTTAACAAGCTAGTTATGTATCTGCATCCCTTTAAAGACACAATTGTATTTGAAACCACAACTCTATATCAGCACATAATTTAATGCAGTTGCTGGCCCTATGTTGGAGAGAAAATAACTTCAGTGTGTGGGATTGCCTTATCTATTGCAACAATATTATTTCAGGCATTTATTAAGTTTCAGACTGGCAGGGGCCAGCATAAATCATATGTTGAAGTTGCTGTGTTCAGATAAGTGTGCAGCTGAATTGAAAATCTGGTTTATGAGGAAAGGGAGAAATTATCAGGAAAAACAGTATCTTTATTTCAAAAGCTACCATTTTAGGAGTTAATCCAGCATCCCATGCCAAGCTGTGGAAGGCAAGCAAGAACACTATGCCTAGAGTTGAGGCTGGTCAGTGTGAGTTGTTTCACCTTTGAGCAGCTTAGCCAGTGCATTGCTTCAGCTGTGCAGCTCAGTTACTGTGAGCAGTGTGGTGGTCTGAATTTTTGGAAACAAGGTAGCTTTACTTACAGATAGTTTTTCATTTTTTTTGAACAATTGGAAGCACTGGTGTGTGATTATTGAATCTGCCTGGAGCATCTGCTGGGCAATTTTGTTTTAATACAGCCTGTAGATGCTCTTAAATGAAAACATATAGATTATACAATATAAACCTGGTCCTCCTGTTGGTGTTAGTGACTTGCTATTACAGTCCAATTAAAGTAAGCACATACTGTAAGGGATAGTGGTGATCCTGTCCTCAGTAATTGGACTGGCAATGCCAGGGATTTAGAAAAATGAAAAGGACAAATCTTTATACTTTCTTTGCTGCACTGCTGCTATTTCTTAATTTTCAAGGTTTCTTTCAAGACCACTGCTTTCCCTCATAGATGCAAGATACCTATGTGTCTTTTTAAAACCAATAAAAATATCAGCTCAGCTTTGCAGAAAATACTGAACTGGAGCCAAAATGACAGCAAGCATGATGCAGGTTTATTCTTGGAAGCATTATTTATGCTCAGCATGAAAGACTAAAACCCACAGACTGTTACAGACATGCAGATAGGCTTTGTATCAGAGCTTGACACTTAAGAAATTAAAATCCTTTCTTGGTTAGTTCAAAATTAACTGAGAATTCAGATTCCAAACAACATAATTACCCTTTCAATATAGGGTAGTGAATCCAGTCTGAGGAACAAAGTGATAATGCTTGACAAACAGAAATCCCTCATAGTCTAGGACTAGAATCTTGCAAATACTTATCTGGGCAATTGAGTATTTGCTGGGAAAGTAAAAGGTGAGAAGCTTTAACTTAAGGTGCCTACATTTGACTGTTTAAACAAGTTTCTGCATTTATAGTTACGACTAAGAAAACAATCAACTGAAAGATGGAAAACACTCAAAACTATTAGTTTTTTTCCTCCCCCCCCTTCCCCTCAAGCTATGATAGATAGGGGAAGTAGGAAGAGGATTTTGCTGCTAAGTACATGAAACTTTCTTTTGTTCCTTGCTGCTTGAACCTGTGTAACAAGGAAGAGGCAAGAAGGGAGTGAAGCACACTGAGGGACACACTGAAGGACTTGAGCTACACTGGAGTGCTGTAAACAATCCTTAGTTGCTGCCAGCTGTTATGAAATGGCACAGATCAATTCAATTCAGGAAGAACTTTGCTTTTTGTGAGGAGTAATCTTGATTACAACTAACAGTAAATGTCTGCCAGCTATTACAAGAGCTGCTATGCCAATGCCAGGGGGTATCTCCAGAAGTTTTCAGTTTTGTTGGCCTGTAAAGTGGAGTGAACTCATCCATGATCAAATGTAATGCTGCTGATGACCAGACAACTGGGCTTTCTTTTCCCTCTATGCTTTTATTTCTATCCCAGCAGTCTCCAAGGAAATCGTGTGAAAGCAGATAATGTGGCATAGTAGCTGAAAGCTTGGAATCCATTCTTAGCACACAGTCCTTATAAATATCAGATATAAATGATTAATTGGTATTACATGATTATTTTGACATGATCCTGACAGATAAAAATTGTATTCAGGTGTACAAAAGTTTGAATTTTTAATGCAGAGCTGTCACTGTAAATCATGCTGCTGGTCAGTCACGTACCCAGCAATGAACAGGAGCTGCAGTTTCGATTTTTTGCCCACAAACTCTGTGAAATAGTCACACCATGAATATTCTCAGTTCCCATCCTTTCAGCATCTGAGAAACTAACTCAGAGTTTTAGAGAAACAACAGGGATTGAACTTTTCTATCCCAGAAGGCTTTAGGAGCAAAAGTGTTCTTCTGTGTCTGTATCAAAATTTAGTTATTGGGGAAGAGAGTGCCAAGCTGAAAGTACTCAAAGTGATGTTTGGGGTGTCCAGGGGCTCCAGGGCTGTGCCTGTCCATTGCCTCATCTTTTGATAGTTCTGCAGTGAGCAATCAGTTGTCAGCACATCCTTGTGTGAAATAGAGTAAAAACCATAATCTCTGTTATTCTGTTAAAAACCTCTTTCCTTTCCCTGTTTGAAATTTGGCTTTGGTTTTACTCAGATAAAAAGGTGAAAATGAAGGAAAACAGAACAAAGTTAGTTATCCTTGTAAGGTTATAAACAAAACTCTAGGGAAGGACTTGCCTTTCTTCTCCTGAAAAACATCTTGTAGCAAGCATGTGACTCGGAGTGGAGGAGATTGGGAAATACCTCTATCTGACTGTTGATAAAGTACTATTTGTTATTCTCTTCTGTTCCCCCCTCAAAGCCAAATATAATAAATATTTTTTGTGTGGATTGCTGGGTTTTTTTTCACGAGTTTTGAGTGCAGTTTCTCATTTTTTTGCCCATTGTGTGAGGAATTTCCAGCTGGAATCCTCTAGATGGTGCCACAGCCTCAGCACACGGAGGTGACTCCACGTCAGTTTTGCGTCTGGCAGGTTAAAATCCCACACACTTAAGCCAGGTGCTGTATGAAAGGATTAATGACTTGAACAGTGATACAGTTTGTAGGTCTGTGCAGGGAGGAGTCAGTATAAGAGGAGTCAGATAAGTCAGGGTGGATGACTTATCCTCAGCTAAGTAACAATAGTTTTTTGTTATGTCTGGGGTTATTTTTTTTATAAATACAGAAACCTTGCAGGGATTGTTGTGTGGTCAGGTTGCCCCCTCCTCTCCTGAGGCCGTACCTTGAGCGGTGCCAAGGGCAGGGGTGACCAGCTGTGGCCTGTGGTGCTGGTTAAGTGAACCTCTTAAAGCTCCCAGTAGATGCTTCTGCTTTCCTATGCTAATAAGAACTTCACAAACCATTTTTTCTTCCTTCTGAGAGCAGATGTAAGTACATGAAAATGGCTTTCTTGTATCAAGAGCAAATTGATAATAGCATTGGTTCAGTTGTAAGGCAGAAGCTGTAGAGGCACTCAGTCTGCTGGGTAACTGCAGAAAGCTTATGCAGAGCTTCATCATAACTAATTTTTTATGCTCTGGCTTTTCTTGCAAAATCTGAATTGTGAGCACTTCATTACCTGGCCTTTTAAGCCATCCACTCAGAGGCTTTTAGACTGGTGTGGGAATCTGCTTCAGTCCTTCTACCTTACTGCCCCTAAAGTAGCCACTCTCTTGCTGCCCTGGTCGTTTCAGTGTGCAGAATTCAGTGAGAATTGGCATGTGAGCTCATCAGTTGTACTCCTGAGCTTTTGGTGGCCTAATATGATACTTTGTGTGGTCTGCTGTGGATGCACAGCACAAAGAGTTGTGCATCCAAGGGAGGATGCTGGGCCATATGTGCTGAAGTTCCATGGTCCTGCTTTGACAGGAAATACCCCCTGAAGCAGGAAGAGTTTAGAGAGTGACTCTACTGATGCCTGAATCATACTGAGATTAGGACTTGTTGCTGACAGCAAGAGCTGTGTTTGTGATTAACTTATATGGAAACGCTGGGCACCAGAAGTGTGGAAACAGAGAGGCATAATATGGGAAAGGCACCAACTCTCCAGCCTCAGTTACAGCTGAGCCTTATGTTTAGCTCAAGGGTATAGACTGTGTCCTTTGTATGGACAAGGAAGGACTTGACTATCTTGGTAGGACATCTGCCTGTAAAAGGTGTTATCAGGCAACAATAAAGGAGTAACCTGAGCCATGGGACTGCATTTAAAAATTTCATTTCACTTGGATAATTGCATCCTTTCTGATGTACATTGACACCCTGTGTTTTAGATTCTTTGCAAGTCTGGAAAAAATTCAGCCAGATTCTTCCAAATGAAATAGTTAAGGTGCTCTTTGTGCTTCTGTTTTATGAGATGAAATACTGCTGTCCTCTTCACTTGACACTATTAAAATATCTATAATATTCTTCATAGAGGATTTACTTGCTGGCCAGATTTGATTTTGGGTAGCAGCAGTCTGCACAAAGGTCAGCTATAGTTTCTGTTAGAGGCTGCAGTAGTGATTCTGAAGTGACGAGTGACAGCAGGTAAAGTTCAGTTTTTTACTTCCTGTCTTAGATCTATTTGATATTTGCCCTCTTTGAAGTACAGCTGTCTTTCTCTCCAAAAGGAGTGGCCAAAGCCCAGCTATAAATTAATCTGGCTAATGCTGCAAAAGACCATAAAAATGTTTACCTATAAATATATCAGCAACAAAAGGAGAATCTCCTTCCTTTATTGGATGAGGGGGAAACACAGTGGTAAAGGATAAGGAAAAGGCTGAGGTACTTAATGCCTTCTTTACCTCAGCCTCTACTGGTAAGACCAGTTGTTCTCCGGGACCCCAGCCTTGGGGAGCAGAATGGAGACCCCCTAATTCAGAGGGAAAAGGTCATCACCTTTTGCAGCACATAGGTACACACAGGTCTGTGGGGCTGGATAGGATTCCCCCCAGGGATAGTGAGGAAGCTGGTGGAAGAACTCACTGAGTCACTGTCAATCATTTATCAGCAATCCTGGCTAACTGGGGAGGTCCCAGGTGACTGGAGGTTGGCAAATGTGATGCCCATCTACAGGGATGGGCAGGAAGAAGGGTTCAGGAAATTCAGGCCTGTCAAGCTGTCCACAGTGCTGGGGAAGCTCAAGGAGCAGCTCATCCCAGGTGCCATCACACAGCAGGTACAGGACAACCAGGGGATCAGACCCAGCCAGCACAGGTTTAGGACATGTCCTGCTTGACAACTGATCCCCTTCTGTGACAGGGTGACCTGCTGTGGATGTGTCTATCTGGACTTTAGTAAAGCCTTGGTCATCGTTCCCACAGCATTCTTCTGAGAAACTGGATGTTCATGGTGTGGAGAGGAGCACCCTTGCTGGGTGAAATACTGGCTGGATGGCCAGGCCCAGAGGGTGGTGGTGAATTTGGGCCAGTTTGGTTTGATGTCTCTATGAATCACGTGGGCAAGAACCAAGTGCACCCTGAGCCAGTTTGCAGAACAGCACCCAGTTGGGTGGGAGTGCTGATCTGCTGGAGGGCAGGAAGGCTCTGCAGAGGGGTCTGGGCAGGGTGGACTGATGGGCTGGGGCCAATGACAGCAGGTTTAGCAAAGTGAAGTTGTGGGTCCTGCCCTTGGGTCAGGGCTGCAGGCTGGGGACAGAGTGGCTGCAAAGTGGGCCAGTGGAAAAAATTCTGAAAGAAGTTCATGACCATAGGACCTGTAAAGTTTGCCGATGTACTTTTCATATGGCTGAGTCAATTCAGTTTGTAAGAACCAAAGACAAAACCACAGGTTTCTGTGACCTATTCTGGGTATAAGTGTTCATAAGCACTTTCAAAAGTTCAACAAAGATAACCAGAACTTAGACAGTTCCCTGTCAACCACCAGATAAAGTAAAAATGCTAGTTTTAATACCTTGTATCTTAAATGCAGGGGCTAACCTTGGGATGCTATAGGTGCTGGTAGAAGGTGGGGATGAAGCACTTAAGGACAGCCTTTTCCCCTTCTCTGTGATGTCCAAATGTGAAATATAGTATTAGACTGTTCTGGCTGGCTGTAGTTGTCACCTTGGGAGGAAGGATTGATGCAGCTGGACTCTCAGCAGTTTGTGTCTTTATTTGTCGTCATTAAAAACCTACATTACAATGGATGGGAAGCAAGACAATTAGAATGAAACTTATTATTGGCATTTTTTGGATGAGAACTGTATTTCTCATTACTTGAGTGCTCTCCATCATGCTTGATGACAGAAATCAAACTACTGTCCAAAAATGTAAAATATATGATGAAATGAAATGTTCTCTATTATTATTTCTTTACCTCAGTTTGGTCAGAAGTACGAGTTCCAAAATATCATAAAAAGTCAGCATTTGTCATTTGCTGAAAACACCACAGCAAATGTACACACATAATTAGATATCATGAGATTTCTTCATCACTACCAATACCACCTCTAGGGTAAGACTGCTTGGAGCAATTTTGCTATATGGAGTTTTTGGAGTATAAAGAAAGTTTACAAAGTTAATTGTGAGAGTTCCTGGGACCATTGCTCATAGAACAGTGACAAGGAAAGTAGTTAAAACAGAGTATGAGGCAGAATAAATTTTAATTTTCTATTTGCAGTTTTTCCAGAAAAATCACAATTCCTGGTTTTAAAAAAAGAAATGCAGTTGATGAATTTATTTTACATCAGTAATCTGTTTGGACAATGTGATACTCCCTAAATGATGCCTCTTTGTGTGGCAGGAGAATGCTGTAACCTGTAACTCCCACACCAGCTTACCAAGCTAAGAGAAGAGGAGCTCCTGGTAGAGACACTGTTTTCGAGATTCACCCCTATTGCTTGTCTGCCAGAACTCAAGTTGCTGTAAACTTTCAGTCCATTGTGAAAACTGGGGGAGTTTTGTAGTTATTATAATAATCAAAATTAGTGCAACCAGAGGTTTGTTCTTTTGGTGTTAATATTGTACTATTTTTAACTCTTCTTTGCCTGCATCTCAAATTTGTGTATCTGGGTCCAAAACCAGAAACAGATGCAGTAGGAGACCAGGAAACACTCAGAGGGTGTTTGTGGCCATTGTAAAACTCTTTGGAAGGAGTCAGGATTTGCACTCGAGTGAATTGTTTTATAGTCCAGTATCACAGCCTCGCCAGTTATGTTCTTCCAGTGTGTGTCCCTGTAAATTAATGAACCCTGAAATGCTTCAGTCACCTTGTTAGCTCCCTGCTGATGACCAGCAAAATGCCATTTTCAGTTCACTCTTCCTACACCTGAAAGCTTAGAAAATTCCCAGCAGAATGGTGGTTTTAAGGGGATACTGCAGTGGCGTCAAAGCAGCTTCCTGTGATGAATTTCTGTAGTGCTCTTAGAACAGGCAAACTCTCCAGTAAATATAAGTATGTGACTTTGACATCATTAGAGTGGAACCAGAAGCCACAGTGCAGTACTGTACACAGTCTTTCATGTGGTGGAAATGTTTCTGTGAGGTGCAATGTGTATATTAAAAAATAGCCATTGGCACGTGGTTTCCAGGTAACCAACACATGAACGTGGGTGCACGCTCTGAACACAACTTGCATTACACATCAGTCATGTTTGGTGGGATTCTGTGGGCTCTTTCAAGTGGATGCTTTAGTACATCATCAACAGCAGTGACCATGAGGTGAGGGTAGGAGCTGCTGCCAAATGTCGAAGGCACTTTTCATCTAATCCACCTCCTTTCCCCCTCCTTTTCCTACTGTGTTAATAGTAATTTCTCCATTTCTTGAGTTTAAGTTTTCACAAGGGCTTACAGAGTAGGAGGAATTGTTTTGTTTCTTCTGTGGAGATCTCATCTCCTTTATAAACTGGCCAAAGGTGCTGGTTATGGAGTGCCTGAATAGATCACTGGCAGGGTTTGTATATCCTGATACCATTTGAGCTCAGGGGAAGAAATGAAATAGGAAACTATAGCATCAGAAGGTGATGTCCTTTCCTTTATTGTAACATTCTAACTCTTTCCTGGATTTAAGGCAACATCCAACTCTTTGTATTTGAGGCAGGTTTCTCATCTTCCCAGTGGTTGTTTTAAACCTGTATTGCACTTGTTTTGTGTGGCTTTTTCAAATCTCTCTTTTTGCTGCTGTTTACTTTGACCCATTAAATATTTAAGTATTTTTTAGATAAGTTTTCTCTTCTCATCTCCTGAAATTGCACATGAATGAAAATTCAAATCTGTTGCCAGCTTCCTTACGTACAGCAGCTATTATAAGAAAGCAAGTTCAGTAGCAATTCAGTGTTAAACTGTTATCACAAATTCTGAGTGATAGTGCAGAGTGCTGGTATTTACAGGTTTTCAGGCTGTGATTCTCTTGATCAAAGAAATGATCTCTGCTGTGTTACGAGTGTGGTGTTTGACAGCATTTGTCATAGTGTCTTCCTCCTCCTCTGTGACAAGTGAAAGTGAGCCCCTTCAGCTTGTGCAGCCCAAGGGTTTATACTGAATAAACTCTGCTTGGAGATGCTCATGTCAATATAATAAACAGCTTTGGTTCTAGACTGAAAATACTTTTAAAAATAATGCCAGTGATGGTTGCCAAATTAATGTTGGAAAGAAACCTGAGAGAATCTTTCTTTCATGTCTACATTCCAATAAAATCTTACTGTTGATGCCAGACTGAGCTCACTGGATATAAGGGGAGTTTTGGTGCAGCTGGGATGCAATTTGGGCAAGTAGAATGTAGCTGTTAGTCAACACCAGTGTAGTTTTTTAAAAAAAAGAGATTAAAAAAATCAAGTATAGTTTTGGTCTCTAGTTGTGTCAGAGGGATGTGTCTTTGTTTAGAAAGTTAGCTTTTCACTCTTTATGCCAGCAAGCTGCTTTCCTAATGCTTGTTCTGATCTGCTGCTGTCTTAATCTAGGGAACTTGATTTTCTTTTCAGTTTTCAGTCCTGCAGTGCTTTGACTGTGCTGACTTCACTGGTTGTAATTCTGAGTGAGAGAGTGATGGGAATTGGCTTCAGGGACTGCCAGGTGTATGCTCAAACACCATCTCAGGTATTTGACCTCTCATCCTGGGACGTGCTTAGCTGGCTGCCCACAGTGCCAGCTGAAATCTGTGCAGCTCAGGTTATTTAAAATGTTTGATGCTGTACATTGGGTGATTCATCTTGTGAGGTTTTTTTTTCCCTCATTCTGCTTCTGGTGACGCAGCACTCACTGTCCATGACAGGGTTTTACTGAGCAGTGTGACAGTGGTGGCATTGATGCATTAGGGGTGATGTTTAAATAGCACATACTAGTAAAGCAATATTGACATAATGTGGAGCCATGAGAAGGGGAGTCTGAATTCCATGCCTGAGAAATACAAGGGAGCAGGAGAAGTTGTAGTTGGGCCCCCAAGTGCTGGGTGTGTGCCAGCAGTCAGTCAGTCAGTTCCCTGTCATGATCTCTCCTTGTGCACATACACACATTCTGCCCTCCTGAGCAAAGCTTTTCTCCTCTTGTGTGATTTTAAAGTGAGTTTCCTTACCTTATGCCTTTCATCCTGAATTATACAGTCCTGGTAAATTTTCTGTGACACAATTGCCACCACACCTCTCCACCACACAGTGTCTTCTGTGCACTTGTCTCCTCGACTGATAACGTGATGAAGGTGCAAGGGATACATGGTTCTGAGAAAAAAAACCATGTCCTGAGCATTTTTTACCGCAAATCTTAGAATTTCTGGGGGAGAACTGAGTGCTTCTTGCATTTGCAGAAGTGCTTTATGTGGCATTAGGAAAGGAGGCCTTTGGGGTGCCTGCTAATTCATGAATGACACGCTTGATTAATCTTCATCATTGGTCACAAGTACCTTTTACTTTGGATTTAATCAGCCACTTGTGCAACAGAGTTGGAGCTCTATTTCTGGTCTAGTTCTGTGCTAAAATGAGCACTGTATCAAGGCACAAATATCTTAACAATTTTAACCACATGCCAGCTTTTCTAGGAAGTATGCATAAGAATTACATTTCCAAGCTATTCAGAAATATCAGTTAGTTGACCACTCTGGTAAAGAAAATAACTTTGCAGGAAGTCTGGACTCTGTTGAGCAGCATTTGAAATCCCAGCTGGGGCTGAATGGTTCTTAACAAAAAGCCAGGCAAGGTTACAGTTTGAAGCCAGTATGGTACAGATTCTCCATTTCTCCAGCCATTGGAACTTCAAAATCTCTTAGGAAAAGCTATAATAATTGACTCAGCAGGTTATTAAGTACATTTGCTATCACTGTTGGGTGTTTTCATGCTCAAATTTCAGAGCACAGCATTTCTTTGGAGCTATTCAATGTATACTTCTCCCTTGAAACACATTTTGTGCTTTCTTTGGCAAAAGAGATACTGAGCAAAGAAAGTCATTTGGGGTAGTCAAGTTGTGTAGTACCTGTGAGTCTGAAATCCCAGTCTCCTTTCTTTGCACTCAGTTCTCTTCCCATTCAATTCAATAGCAAAACTATAATTTTAATGGGAAAACATCTGTTTTTTGAGAGCTGGTGCAAGTTTTCCTTCCAAGAAAATAGCAAATTGGTGTAAATATTTATAGTGCTTGAAGAGAACTGGGTATGATGTGGTGGAGGTGAAGCAAAGGCAGGCACTATTTGCTAATGCATGCAGAAATACTTTGGTCAGTACATAATCCTGAAACCTGCCTTCAGTTTGAAGGCCAGATGGAGTCATGAGGCATGAAGGCATAATGGGTTAGACTTGTGACTATCCTAGACCAGTGTCTTGTGTCTGAAAATACTCAGTACATTGTGTTTTTACAGACAGGTGAGGGGCTCTTTGCCATATAAACTTTAAAAAGAATGTATCAATTTTCTGGGCTAAGAGTTCACCTTGTGCTGGGGATCTTTAGCTCCTTAACCTCATGAAGAACCAGAAGGTCCTGGCCCCTTAACGATGTGTTCTGTGATCTTGAGCAAATCACTTCCCAGTCTCTCCTGTCTCTTCTCCAGGGCTCAGGCCTTCCATGTGCTTGCTCAGTGTCTGCTACAACAGGACCCTGATCTCTTCTGGGGCCTCTAAATACAAGGACTGTATAAAAGTAAAAAGAATCCTTCTCACAAACAGGGATGCAGGCTGGGAATTTCAAAAGGGCAGAAGAACGAGTCAGTTTTCATGGACTCCTTTAAAAGTCAAAGTTTTTATGCTCAGAGGCTTAAGGCAATTTTCTGAGACCAGTCCTGTTGCTGTTGGCTTCAGTGATGTAGGATAGCAGCACAGACTCCAGAAATCTTCCATTATATCTGTCTACCCTTTTACATGTCACAAGGGAGATTTTTTAGTGCAAGAGATTGAACCTCAGATAAGATTACATGCTGTAATTATCAGTGGGATTTATGTGTCCAATTCTTTAAGCACTAAGTGGAAAAATGCACGTACATCCCTTAAGAAGAGGGAACTGTGTGCATTTTTCCACTCCAAGCTGACTGAGTTGACATGTAAGCATGGATGGGCAAAAATATGAATAAAGTAGTTTATCAAAGCAAATATTCCTGTTTCTCCTGTACCTAGTATGAGTATGTGGAATAGAGTTATAGAATGGCTGTAAAGTTTGGAGGTTTTTTAGCTGTAAATGTAAACTAAATGAAACTGCTAGTTTTGATTAAATTTGAATTGACTGTGGTATTACACCACCTTAAAAGCCACCGGAGAGACTCGAGTTGCATTTTAAATCTAGTATTATAATTAATGGTATCTATATTTATTGTTGTGGTAACTGCACTTTAATGACAGTGTTCAGTACTAAACAAAGCTACAAAATCTAAACAGCTCTTAAGAGCATGTTGATTTCAACTACATTTTATTCCATTGGTCATCCACTTAGGTGAACTAAATACTGATGATACTAAAATTAAGCATTAAAAGCTAATAGGGAGAAAGCATAAAAGTTATGGCATAAAAATCAAATACTTTTCCTTGTAGTTAAATACAGGTTTTCAGGGGGAGACTTCTGATCTTATCTTCCACCTCTGTGTCTAAGGTTCTGCTTTCATGTGATGTCCCAGGAAGAGAGAAAAGCATAGTTACAGTTAAAATTTTGAGTTCTTGGGTACAGCATCACTGTTTGTCTGTTGGACTTACTGTGTGACTTCCTTCAGGCCTGTGGAAACTGAACACTTATTCTGTCATTTAATTTGAGCTAATATCAGTGCAAAATAGGGTGAAACCTAACTAAAAGGTTATTCATGCCATCACAGACATCTTCACTGTGAGGCTTTTGTTCCTAAAGGGAGTTTTATTAGGATTTCACTGTGTTCATGAAACCCCATCAATGTAACCCCATGGTTACTTTCATTGTTTGAAACTCACTTGGGATTTTCAGGATTTTTTTATTCACCTGTGAATGAAAAGCAGGCTTTGTCCTGTTTTCCATATCTTTGACTTTTCCATATTTAGCTTCCTATTAAATGAAGGCGGTATAAGCACAAGAAAGTGGCAAGAGACAGTATTTTACCAAATGTAGCCAGGAAGGCCAGCTTTTCTGTGGGAATCTTAGATTGACTGTGGTCCCCTAGGTGAGATTGAATTCCCATATTAATTCCATGGGTTACTTCTGTAAGGACACCGTCTCAAATGAGGAGTAGAAAAGCGTTTGAGCTTTCTGTGTATTAAGCTACTGGAGAGGTTCTTGGCATGATTTGTTCCCTGGCTAAGCTGCATCCACGTCCTGACCCCTCAGTTTGATGCTGCCCTCTTCTTCCAGGTGCAAACCAAGCTGTCACAGGGTCTCAGATGTGCTCTCCCTGGGGATATTCCCTGTGGCTGTAATCGACCACTTCAGGATTCTCTTGCGCTGCTTTGACTGCAGTGTGCACTGTAAAGGGGCTGGGATGGGGGAGAGGATCTAACAAAAGGTTTTGGAGTAATTTCTGCAGAACCATATTGATTTCATCTCTATTAAATTCATTGAGTTTTCCCATAAGGGCTTTTTAATTTAACCGTTGCTAAAAAATGCTGCACAAATTACCTGGCAGGAATGCTGTGGAGTTATAAGCCCTTCAGGCAGCCCCTTAAAGGCAGAGCAGTAAAGTTGGGTGAACTATTCCCAGCCAAGAGGGTTGATTTTTCTTTATTTATTTATTCAGTGAATTAACCACTCTGTCTGTTCACAGATTACTGACAAACAGCCACTGATTCTTTATGAATTTGTTCATTATCCCAAATTATTCAATGCCTGGTTTATGCAATGCAGTTTTAACTTACAGGGCTGCTGGCAGTCTGATCCACAAGTATTGTTTGAATACCACTGTTTGTAATTCTTACAGAAAAGCCCTATAAAACTCAATAGAGGCCTGGTGTTTTATTTCTGGGCACATCTATAAAACTTAGCAGAAAATTATATCCTTACCATAAAATTCTACAGCTTGGTTTAAAGTAGTTGTAATTTTCTAATGTTTTCTGTGTTTTTAGTAGCATTTATGTAAAAAAAGCCTTTTGCATCAGTGTTACTCTGAAATTTTTGTAGTTCCTGGGAGCAGAGGGGGTTGATAACATGGATATAAATCTTTGGGAACCAACCTCTTTTACCCTCGAGTTTATTTGGTTACACTGCAGGTATGCTGATGCCTGTTCTAAGACACTTTGCTATTGGGCTGTAAATGATTATCAGATCCTACTTGGTTCTGCCTGTCATTTATCCTGCAATGAAAACTGAGGTATATAAAAAAGAGCTATCTAATATGCAAGTACATTAGATTTCTCTGTTCTTTGGGTGGAATTTAATGCCCACGTCTGTGATGGCTCCTCAGTGAATGGGATTCCATTAATGAGTATCAGGCTCCACTCAGATTCCAAGAAATCTCCCAACTTAAAAAGTGTTTTCTTGGGTCCAGATGTGCACCTTTGAAAGTGGATGGCTCTGCTAGAGACTGAGTGTTGTCTCCCTGTGATAAATAGCCTTGGTTATTTGCTTAGATTAATTGGAGGTATAAAATTCTCTTCAGAAAGGTTGTGTTGGCTTTGATTGGCTGTATTTATGCTGGTTTAAGCATGTTCCCTGCTGGCCTTGTCTGGTGTAACAAGGAAAGGTAGAAGTCCATGGAGAAGGAATTAATCCTGTGATATATTTGCTGGACTGCTACAAATCTGTAATTTGCAAATGTGCATAAGGAACCAGAGATTTACCCAATGGGTTGTGCAGGATCTGCTTTTCATGGAGCAGTAATGTTATCAGGGATCACTGCTGATGTCCCTGGTGAGAAGGGAGGATTTTAGGTTTTGTGCTCTTTTGGAACTTGCCAGTGTTTCTTTTATCCTCCCTGAAATACTGACTTCCAGTGGCCTGTGGAATGGAAGTAGGGTGTTCATTTACCTGTTAACTCCATTACTCTGGAACAAGATGTCTTTAGCTAGTCAGATATAAAAAGATTTAAAACATCTCTAGATGACATTTCTATAATGCGTTGGTGTTTCTGTAAGACATAATAAAATATTCAGTGCTTGAACAGATGGATATAGCCACAATCCTTCTGAAGATGTTATTTTAAGGATGTGGATTATATTGGATTAATAGGCCAGTAGCTTGGCAGAATGCAGCTTTTTGGTGTTTCAACTTGTAGAGCTAGTTATAATTTCCAGTGAATTAGCTGTAAGTTGCACCAGTTAAAAAAGATGAAAATTAACTTTTAAAATATGGATTATTTTTTTTTCCTTTAATGAAAATTCTATTTCTAGACAATTCTAAGACCTTAATTCTTTTAACTGCCAAACTCTTTCCTCTGGGCTAGACTTTGACAGATACTTAGGATTATCAGGTTAATGGATAAAAGATGGTGAGAGGCTATGGAAGAGAAAGCTTGTGTTAATGAACATCAGTTTTTAGTAGTGGGGGTTTTTGCTCTATCAGAAGATTTTAAAATCTTGACACATGTCAAAAAAGTATTACTGACCGTGATAAATTGTATGGTCTTTAAATGCAATATTTAGCAATGCTGGAATCCTGCTGAAGTTAATGGTATCTTATTCAACAACAAAGAATAAAGGTTATACTGTGACCTCCAGAAACCCACACCACTGTGGATCTTAGTAATGGTGTGTGTTTCTTGATTTAGATTTGGAAACTGGCCCATGTTGCCATGAGTTCTTCTCCAAAATGAGCCTGAATTTAGCCTTAGAAAATTCATTAAAAGGGATAGGGTTCCTCCTGTCCATTTTAAAGATAGAGGGCATATAAAGGAAAATTGTAATCTTTTCTTAGGCTGTCTCCTAAAATTGGAAGAAGTATTGGCTCAGAACTCCAGCACAGGTTTGTGGTAGTAAAATCCTTCAGCACAGCCTTTTGAGAGCTTTTCTTTTCTTGGGATACTCTGTTGTGTACAATTGTTTCACTGCTGTCCCACCATGGCACGAGAGCTGAGAACTGGCTTCAAAGGGGAATGGTGGCTTTTATGGGATTCGTTTTAACTTACAGAAAAACAAGTTTAAATGGATTAATTTATTACCCGCTGCAGTTAAAAGGAATGTTAGGGATTTTATCAGCATTAGTTTGCTACATTATTAATGAAGTTATCATTAAAAACTCAGCAGTTGCTATGAAATGCTATTTGAACTATCAGAGCTTTCTTTCATACCTGGTGTGGGGATAACTGCAGCCAGTGTGGGATGGTACCCACGTTCTGGAGCACTGATGTGAGTGTGGCATGTGGTCCTTGAATCCTCAGTATCTGAGTGCTGCCCAGCTGTAGTGTGTAGCTGTGTTGTTTTTGGGTAATCTGGTAAATCACTGTAATAAAAAGATAGTACATTTTCCTGTCACATGGTTATGAGAACTTTCCTTAATTCAGATGTAATATCAAGGTATGTTCAGAGATACCAGTTCTGGAAGAGAGCAGACATGGCTCATTTACGTGGCTGTACATAAAATAAAGTTTTACCGTGTAGTTAATGCTTTTCAAGTTTAATGTATATTACCTTGGGAAGAATGGTTAGACACTGGGAGAAAACCCATAAAAAGACTTAATCTCAAATATTGGTCTCTTGAGATCATAAGATAATGCTGGATAGCCAAAAGATGGAATGATAAAATGTTGGGATCATTCAAGGAGAAACCATATTTTGTCCTGTCAGTTTGCAAGGGATTTCCTGAACTGAACTGAACTTTTGTCTTTAGGACTAAGTAAATAAATATATATGTTTTTTTCCTTGTTTTTTTTTTTTTTTTCCTTAATTGAAGTGTTTACCAAGACTGAGGTTTTTTACAGTTCATAATTGTGCCTTTGCTACAATAGATAATTGTGCACCTGCACTTGAGCCAAGCTTTTATGAAATGTCTGGAAATAAATTTGTGAGATAAACTCATGTATTACTGTCAGGGTGATGTTTTATAGTTTGTTTTCCACAGCATACTTTGAACTGCATCTCTGTTACTGAGTGTTTCAGGTATCTCAGCTTCGAGTGCCGTGGATTTTTTTTTGAGCTATTTGAAAAGTACACCATGACCTGTTGAGGCAATCTGACATTATCCAGTGTACATGTCCTTCACTGCTCAAGTAGTATTTAAAACTGCTCCTGATAATGCACTAATTAAAGGATGTTTCATGTGTTCTCAGCAGAGAATTCATTCTCCAGTCTACAGGATTGTTCCAGAACACCAGTTGTTGTTCTTAGTGTGCTTTAAATGTGTATGGCAGTGTATTGTTATCAAGGGATTATCTCAAGTGAAGAGCATGGCAAAACAAAGCATTTGCACTTTTTCCACTATTATTTTTTTTCAAGTCCTTCGGAAAGATGATTTTCAATGTCCTTGCATGCTCTCTACCCACTTTACATGAGTTTTTGAGAATTTTAGTCAAATTAATATGCCTTTTGTTATCAAATTGAAGTGTCTTTTAGCCCATAGAGAATATAAATGTGATGATAATGGGAAGCTCTCAGTAAGACAAGCATAAAGCATCTAGAGGCATTATACCATGCATTATTAAAATGTACACCTGTCAGTACTGCCCACCTACCCCCTCTTTGTTCTGCCTCACTGACAGGATAAAAAAAAGTTAGTGTTTGCAAAGCATCATGTAAAACTATTCTGGAGTTGTGATGGGTATTGCATAGCAGGGATTCCATCGGGGCTGCCATCCTGACAGCTCTGTCAGTGACAAGGAGCTTTCACAGGAAATGGCATTTGAACAGACTGAGACCATCACATTTTAGGAGCATATCTGCAAGAGGGAAACAAAAATTGATCTGATCATTTCTGGTGCTTTCCACAAGCACTCCAGCAAGCCTTCTTAGGTTAGAATGTATTGCCTAAACAGCTTTCACTTGATGACTTAGCTCACATGGTCTTGTGTGGAAACACCACTGCTGCTGCCTCTGGGCTCAGCACCAGGAAAATGCAGGCTCCAGTGCAGGATCTGGTAGAATTCTTCTGGGAATGTCTGCCATGGGAAGGAAGTAGTTCTCAGCTGGCATCTGTTAATCTCATCATTTGCTGGGATACTTAAACTGGTTGCCTATATCTTTGTTCTCTGTGGATAACATGATAACACATGTTAACATTAACATAATGTGATAACACATACCCCCCACCCCAAAAACACCCCCGAAGCCAAGCAGCCTAAGCTTGGATGTCTAATTCTTCTCTCAGAACTTCTGTGCTCAGCTCTGCTTTGATTTCACTGCATTCCCTCCTCCTGTGTGCTGGGATAAACAGGAAGATCAGGCCCTGTGTGTGTTCACTTGCTTTGTGATCTGATTTATGCTGCTTACATCTATTGCTGACTTCAGCCTCTCATTGTGAGCCAGCACAGTTTAGGAAATGTTTAGCAAATGCTCTCCCTGGCTTCAGCTGATAGCAGAAGAGCAACTGAGAAGCAGTTCCCCTGCATGAGTCCAGCCCTTGCCTTTCCAGTCTTTACTGGAGGCTGAATCCTGCTTCTCCTTTCACTCATCCTTTTTCAAGCTATAGAGGCCAATCTCAGCAAATAATCACCATTGTATCTTGTCCAAAGACCTGAGTTATTTGCCTGCTGTACTTTTCTGGTTTCACAAATGTTTTCTCTGAACTAAATGGGGATGGAGTAATGTGAATTCTTTTGAAGTTAGGCTGTTTTCACCACTTAATTCCTAAATAACCTTAACTGATTCATCCTGCACCTTTCAGTGCCATTCATTTTTGCCTTGCTCTGTACCCATGTGGTATTCTCTGCTAAGGAAACAAATTCCTAATAAGAAATACTGAGCTGATTCTACTGTCAATTTTCCCAACTCCATACCAGTGCAAGTTCCGTATTTTACATTAATGATATGTTCAAATATAGTGATATTTGTGAGGCTTTTCTAGAGCAAGAAGCGTAAAGAACCCTAATCCTGGGGCTGATTTCCAAAGGACCCCACAATTTTCATTATGGAAATAATTTCAAAAAAGGGCTATTTTGACATGGGGAGGATTAATTACCCAGTGCTAACAGATATCTGAGATTTCAGCTCTTTTATAGCTAGCATTTCTGCATCCATCATGTAACAGAACCATGCTCCTGTTTTTAACAGACTAGAAAATGTGGAAGTATCTGGCAACTAGTAAATGAGTCACACGTTATTTCTATAAGATATCTGTCTCAGCTGACACCACCTCACTCAGAATATAGTTCTGATGATGCTTCCTCAAGATGTGCTAAGCTTCTGAAAGTGCCTGTTCGTAGTGTGTCTTTTGGAGCTATTTAGAGATATCTTTAGAATTAATTTGTGTTCTCATGAATTTTGTCCTTTGGCAATTGCCCTTCCTTCAGAAATGTCAATCATGGAAATATTCGTGAATACAAACTCACTTAAGTGGTGAAAGGAAAGATCATGGAAGATTTTCAGTAGTTATTCCAGTGAGGAAATGCCTGCTATTTGTACTTAAGTTCTGCTCAGGGTCAATTTGTCAGATGCTGAAGATACATAACCAAGGAATGCCAAAATGCTTAGAATCTAGGTTACACTTATCGATGGTTTTCTTTTTTCAGTCTTTCTCTTGTGTTTGCTAATGGGGTCTACTAAAGATCAGTTACATCCTTAAGGGTGTGAATTAGGATTAGAAAACTTTTCCCTAATGACCAAAATATAATGTTTATCCTTATATTTATTTCGTTTAAAATAATTGATTTTTTCAGAAATTGGAATCCATCTGCTTTAATAGAGCAGTCCTGAGCTATGAGTAATCTTGTCTTCTAAATCACCTCTTTTGGTTATTGGCTTTTGCTTATTCTTTTTCCTGAATGTACTTTTGTCATCATCAAAGGCTTGGTATTTATCAGCTGATTGCATTTTTCTGTATGTTTTGTGCAAAAAGACAAATCTCAGCCCTTTCCTTAGAGGGGCTGAAGAAGCTGAGTTCATTGTTAAGGTAACTTGGAATCCTGTCGCTGGAGATGTGAGCTCGTGGCAGTTAGGAAAAATACTGCTTAGTGTCAGTCAGCATGAAAGATCCTTCATTTTCCAACCTCAGCCTCTCAGGAAACATTCTGACCTTCTCAGACTGAAAAAAAAAAAAAGGTTCCCTGGGATACTGGAAAACTCTGACATGTTTGAAATGAAGTCCCACTGGAGAAGAATTTACCAAACACAGAGACATTGTTGAGGTTTGTGTTTCTTTAAGGAAGATATTTTGTCATGTATGGCTTCTCAGGAGAGAAAAAACTGCACTTGCTGATTTTTCAGTGGAATTTCCTGTTCTCTTCCTACATTTTTTTTGAAATTGACTCTATATTTGGAGAAAAAGGTACAGTCCAAAAAAGATCAAGCTGAGCCCAAATCTTGTGCTTTAGAATGTGATTAAAGACTTTCATTTCCCCAAACAACCATGTCACAAGATGCCAAGTGCAGAAGGCATTAATCATCTGTACCTTATCTCTATGAAAAGCCATCTTCAAAGCAGAAAGGAGGAGAGTTCTACCCTCTAGAGATAAATGGCATATCGTAAATAGCGAGAGGCACTCAGATACTGTGATTATGAGCTCTATAGAAATGCCTATAAATAATCCTAGGAGGTGCCCAGATACTACAGCTTACTTAGGAAAATAAATAAAGCACATAAAAATCTGACAAGATGCAAGCTTCTCTCCCATATGAGGACACTTCACTTTCTTTTCCACTTTCTATTCTGAGAGCTGGACCTGTCGTGCAGGGACTCGGTCCTCATCCTTAACTTGCAATCTCTTGAGAAATAATAAAGAAAATCACTAAGTAAAATAACATGAAAGCATTGAGGTCAGAAAACTTTTAAAAGCGTGCTTATCTGTGCATCCTTTCCAGATTTTGAGTTTAAAATAAGAAAAGTGTAGCTAGGCAGAAACTTTTAGAATCTGAAATTTGAGAGTATTTGAACATGCGAGTGCGGAGTCTGGTGTGAGAGAGGCGGACTTGGCACTCACTTTGGTGGGAGCGAGACAAAGATTTCACAGAGGTGCTCACAGCAATAATGCATTTGCTTTTGGTGAACCCCCTGCTTAGCTGCTGGAGAGCTGCACCAGTGACTCAACAAGATCAGTTTCTAAAGGGAAAGCATTGATTGGAATTGCTTCTTTTTGTATGTATTTTTTTTTTTTCCCCTAGGCAATCTTTCACTGTTCTAGTTCTGGTTAGTTTTGCTTTCTCATCAAACGTTTTTCTATTAGTACTGTTCTCCAATAGACTACAGGTAATTTTTGATATTGTTTATATGATGAGCAGTTCAGGAACTCTGCCATTTGTGTTGGTCAGGTCTCTGAATTGCCCTGCAATGTTTGTGAGCACTGCCAGTGGGGAAATTTGGTTGTTATGTGGATACTGGAGACCAAAAAAAGTACTGCAGTGACTTGAATAATTTTTAGATTTGAAATATTATTTAAACAGACATTACTGTGTTGGCCTAACTCAGTTTGGCTTATTTTACAAATCACAAGTGTCTCTTTTGTACAAAGACAAATGCTTTACAGTAAACTGCCATGGACTTTTTTCACATCTTAGGAAATCCTTTTATATCTCTCTTCTGATAATCCACTGTTTCATTTAAAAAATATTAATGTTCTATCATCATTTAGTATAGAGGATGAAAACTCGCTTTTATGTCCTCAATTTTTTTTACATGGTTGCTCGTAAATGAGAAACTAAGGAAATGGCCAGTGCACAAATCCAGTTTTATTTGTGTTCTTAATTATGTGCAGTGCTGTGGAGCATCTTAGGGTGTGGAATTCCTCTTGGATAGTGCTCTGGAGCATACTGAGAACATGTGTGCTCCATATAGGTATGGGAATTTTATTTTAAACTCCCTGAGTTTCGATTTTACACTTCCAGCTTCAAAGGCGATGAGTCCCTCAGTCAGGTTTTGAGAAAGACATTGCTGAGAAAATTAAATTTTTCTGTCTGTTGGAAATAATCTGGGCACAAGCTTAAAGTCTGTATGAGGTGTTGTCTCTCCATGGCACAGTTCCTGCAGGTTTCCTCCTCGGGATGTAGTGCTGAGCCCTGGCCACGTTCTGCGCAGAGGAAGGAGTTGCACACACCAGGCAGTGTAAGGAGCCGGGTGCCTGAACTGCTTGGTTCACTGCTGCAGTTTTGGCATCTCCTTCCCTTGGGTGAAAATTGAACTGAGGTGGAAAAATTTGAGCTTGTCAAGTAGTTAGAACAGGTTTGTACCCTTTTTTTTTTTTTTTCTTCTAGAATGATAAAATGAAAGACTTGGGAAAGGTGTTTGATTAAATGCTCTTGAGATTTGCTTAAGTTATAGCTATGAGAATTGAAGAAATGTGTGCCTACCTGTGGTTCTTTTGCCAGTTTTTTTTTAAAGAAAGCTCTCAAAACTTGTTCTGGTTGAAGTATCTGTGTGTCATCAAAGTGCAGATTTCACTGAATTCCTGCTGAAGATGATGTGATGAGTTAATGGGCATGGAAGCCAGTCCAAGAGCAGTAGATCAAAGCCAAGATTTGGACCATGACTATCTTCAGTTTTGGAATTTTATTTGGTCCCATCATAGTTATGATTTTAAATTGTGCTTTTGATTTGGGAAAGCTTAGGTGCAAAGCAGCATTTCATAGCTTTTGCAGGAAGGCATTTCCTCTGGAAATGATTTTAAAAAATTGTAGGCAGACACATTTCCATAATTCTACAACTACAAGGAAAAAAAATAAAACTGTACTTTAGAAGAATCTATTGAGTGGTATTAGCAGGAATTGGCAATTCTAGTGTAAGCAGCACACTAAGAACTTCCCTGTGCATGGCACTCTGAATGCCAGGAGCAGTGTGAGGTTACTGATAAACTGAAAACCTTGCAGAAAGAGAAAAATGAGCTCTGTGAGAGTATTTAGGCTTGGGGCTCTTGTAAACTCTTTGGTTCTGCTGCTGCAATCCTGAAATGGTTTGTAACACCTAGGGCACACTCTCCACTCACTAATAGTGGTCTCACCCAGTAAAGTTGCTGTTTGTGGGTAATCCAGCATCCAGGAGTCTGTGGGCCAAGTACTTCTTCAAAAAACCCTTCTCTGTCTTGATTTTGTAACCAGGATGTTGAGGTGGTAACTCACTAAGTAGAACGGAGTAAGCTTCCAGCCCTGCGGAGCTGTTCCATCTCACTGAAGTATTAAATATTCTATTCTTATGAATTATGTCATAAATCAAGGAGACTGTCAAAAGTATAGCTTGTTTGTATATAGATGGGTTGAGTAATTGATGACATTTGTTTTAATTCTACGTATAAATGTCAAGCAGCTTTATTAGGTAGTAGCCTAGTGGGCATTTATTGTGACCAAATACCTACTTGAAATAGCTTATGGCTTCAGAGCACTCGTGTATCAGAGTGCCACAAACCCTTCCTATCGGTGTGGTGCAAGTGTCAGCTGAGCCTGGGGTTCTCTGCAGCAGTAAATCCTGCTGGGGAACAAGGTCTTCCCTTGGGCAGCTCTCTAGAAGTGTGTGTTTGCAGCTGTGTGCAAACCTGAATAATTATGAACACAGTGTGTGCACCAGGCAGGACAGCTTTGTGCTTCAGGTCTGTGCTTCCCAGGAATACCTGTCCTTCCTAGGAGCTTGAAAATCAAGTTGTTTCTACATTAGCTTTTCCTCTTTTGTGGATGTGTCTGCTTCTTGATTCGTGATATTTTGAAATTAGCCAACAAGTTCAAGTTTGCTTAATGACACAGATGGAAACTCCAGATGTAATTTTTTTTGTCTGAATTCTTAATTGTTATGAGATGTTGATAAGTAAACATTGATGTTTTTCTGCTCTAGTCCTCAGATAATAAAATTTTTTAACTGAGGTTATTGCTGCTGTCTTTTTTGGAGACCTGAAAATGTCTCTTTTTAGGAATTGTTCCTTTTGTCAGTATGTAAGAGTAAGTAAAATTGGAAGAAAAAGAAATGTGGAAGTTCCCAGTCTTTAAGTTATTTCACTCTGGACCAGACTGTCAAATTGCCTGATGGATCCAAAACAAAGAGCTATGCTGTAAAAACATGTGAAAGACAAAAGGAGGTTAAAAGATTTTCTGGGATCTCTGCACATTGAATAGTCATCAATTCTGCTACCAGAATGGCTGCTGGAATATATCTGAAATTGCTGGTGAGAACATGGTCTCTCCCCTATGATTAAATTCTCATCTTTGCCCAAATGGTTGAAAGGGCAACTGTCTTAAACCTTTGAACTTTATTTGTAATACAAAACTTCAATTAGATAAAAGACAATAATTAGCAAATCTTTTATCTTAGGGCATAATTAAATCTTTAAGGCAGGACATCTTAATCAATGACTTGTAATGACAAGTTCATAAATAAATTAATTCTTCCAATGGGTGTCTGACAGAAATCAATGAGTGTTAAAAGAGATTCAGGATGAGGGGACACCACGATAGAAACACTGTAGCTCAATTACACTTGGTTTAAAGATTCTCATCTATAAAGTATTGGCTTGTTCAAAAGATGATGTATTATTTAAAGAAAGATCATTAAAATACTAACATCTAATTTTGTAGAGACTTTTTTGGAACTTCTATCTTTACATATGCAAGTATTTCGCCATGGTTGCGATTAGCTTTTTATATAGGCTCCCTACAAAAATATGTAGTCAGTTTGGCTGATTTGCTGTCCTTGTTGAGTCCTGGTGACAACTCTCATTACTGAAAGTAAAACTTGTCTGAACAGATGTTGTGTGTAACCTCCACTTCACTGGTGAGGATCTCCCATCCAGGTCAAAACTTGTATAATTGCCTCAAGATCTTAAATGTTCCTACACAAGAGATTAGTACATTTCTGTTCATTTATCTCTTTATACCACAGCACAGTACATGGCCTTTAACTCAAGGGTTGTCTATTGGTGTAGGAATGGTGAAAGGACACAAAAGAAAGCCACAAGGGATCTCATTCTGTTTGAGAACTCTTGTGACCAGTGGAACCTGCGAGGTGTTAAGCCCTGGGAGCTGCCTCTTGCTGGAGGGAATGCAGCAGCGGCCTGATTGCTTCAGAGGTGTTGGTGGAAATTCCACTTCTCTAATATTGCATACAACAGTGTTGCTTGTGGTTGGCACTGCTAAATACACTGTCTCCCACTTTTCCTGACCACCTGGTTTTAGCTGACCAAAACCAGCAGCAACTTCATGCTGCTTGTGAGCAGCTCTCAATCATGACTCTTTCCTTACTCATTTAAGTATCACATTAAGTGTTAAAAACAATGTAGTAGCAAATAATGCCAGTTTAACTCACTTTTATGAAGCTTCTCTGGTGGCCTGTGGCATTTAGAGTATCTCTGACAACAAACACTCAGATTTTGAATGTTTGGTACATGTAAGATGAGAATAAGTGCTGTAACTCTTGATGAAGCTTTATCATCGTTAGACAAAGGAACTTCAGACTGTCGGAATAGGTGCTAAATCGCTTTTATTGCATTTACCAAGCATTCCTATGGATTCCTCTTTCTGTATATCAGCTGGGCTCCCTGATTAAAAACTGCAACTGGTCTTGTGCATGCTGAGTTTTTCCATCAAGCCTGGGCTGCCTGCTGCCAGCAGGCTGGGAGCTGTAGTCCCCCCGATACATCTGGCAGAGCTGCAGCCTCTGAAAGGCTGCTCTTGTGTTTGGTTTGCCCGGCAGCCAAGAGGAAGAGCTGTTTGGCCAGTCTGCACAAATAGGTCTGGTCTAGTCACAGCCAGTTCCACTCCATCTGGAAGATCCACCAAAACTAGACTAAACATGTGGAGGAGGTATTGTAGTGGAGACAAGCTGGGAAAGGGAGCTGAGGGTGTTGCAGTGGAGAAAGATCCAGGACGTGCTGGAGCTTGAGGGTGCAGGGGTAGGGAGGAAGGCAGTGTGAGCAGGAGCAGAGGAGGCTGCTTTCAAACCAGAGGAGACAAAAGCATGGAAAACTGGGCTATGTTAGGCTGCTGCTTTGATCTCTTTTCTAACTTAGGGGATAACCTCATTAGTTTTATACTGCCCCAACAGTATTAATTAAACAATTGCACTTTCTCCTAGTGTATTAATGAGCTGCACTACAAATTTATTTTGGTTTTGAGCGGTGAAAATCTGCAGCTTCTAGAATGATCAGTTCTTTCTGTTGGTGTGTGTAGTCTGAATATCAGACTAAGTTGAAATGTTAATGATTTCCGATTTGAAACCTGTTGAACAGCACAACAGATGGAAAGTTCTGCTCAGGTTGAGTGTCCAGATCTGTCACTGATTAAAAGAAGGGGTAGCATGTGCTGGTGGCTGGTGTTGATAGATATCTCTGCAGAATAGTAAAACACGTCTCACATCCTCGTAATCCAGTAGCTCTGCCCCTGACAGACACTGTCTGCTGCCCCTCACACCTTGTAAAGATCAGCTGCTGTTCATGTGAAACTGGGTTATAGCTCAGAGCATCCTTGGACAGGGTTGTTCACAGCCTGGGTGCTTGCTGCTCTTCAGAAGGGTGATGGGAATCTAAACCTCTTGCCTCTCTGGATATACTCTCCCTTCAGGGCTGTCATCCAGGTTGTCAAACTTACCCTTAGCAAGCTTCAGCTTCGAAGGTCCTTTTACCCACCCTGTAAGGTTCCTGTCCATCCCATTATGCCCTGTCAGTGAGGGTGTTTGTGTGTTTAGTTTGAAGCAGTTTAAGAATATTCTGCTAAATTCCTTCAAGGGAATTCAAATAGCCCTAATGACTATATTACCTTACAGGCTTTTAAATGTTTCCCCAGCTGCTTGATTCAATGCAGGATAGATTGTGAGCCTTTCCACAGTAATCTCGGCATTTGTTTAGGAGTTAATATTTAACAGCTTTTTTGTCTTTCTCTCAGACAGTAGTCTCTGCACCTGCTTAATTTGCTGTAGGGTTTGTTACAAGGAAATGTTGATTTCCTTTCAAGTGCTCTGGGTTTTGTTTTCTGTATGTGCTTTATATGAGGTCAGTTTGAAGAAGCCTTGGACTGAAACACTTGTTATCTTGCAAACATGCTTCTGTCCCAGTAAAAATCTGGGATGGGGAAGGAGCTCCCAACTGCACAGATAAACTCGATTTGTTGCAAGCAAATTAATTCAATGGGATGCCCTGTATAAGGCTTCAAAATTACTTCCAGTGCCTTTTTCAGCATGCCAGTACTTTAGGTCATCCAGAAAAGAGGAAAAAATACAAATTAAAGAAATAAATCATGTAGATGGGCTAAATATTGGAAGCAATGTGGGTGGCTAAGCTAATACAACAGATGTATCTTAGGTACTTTTATTTTAAAGACAAAGACGGTCTGCCTCCCACACATTTCAAAATGAATCTCAAATGTATTTTTATAATTTACAATTATTTCCATCAGAGAATAAAAGATTTGATGCCTGGGGTAATGAATGTTCTGTGATGTCTATTATAATAGCTATTTTAAGTGTAGGAAATACCCTAATAAGAAACAGTTTGCTAGTGTGCTGATCTGGTTGATTTTTATCGTAGCTTTCTCTGTAAAATAACAATTGGAAGATATGACAATAGATATTTTGATTAAACTCTTAAGCATCTGATAAAATTTGGGCAAAGACAGATCACTTCAAAAAGAATACTTAAAAAAAAAATCAACCCCCTTTCATCAACCCCCCGTTAATTTTTATGCTACTTGTGTTTTAAAGTATTTAGTGACATTTACAAAACCTCCAAGTTGAAAAACTTGGTGTTGTTGTTTCCTTCCCAGTTTCTTGTTTCTGATGTGGAAATTGTAGCTGCAGTGGCTTCTTTCCCCCTGCTCATTCAGCAGGTATCATTCTGTCCTTTGTCCTTAGTGCTTGAGGTTTTTTCTGCTGTATCTTATATCTCTCTCTTCCTCTTCTACATTCTTGTATTCATGACCTTGTTGGACTTGTTTGCTTCCTTGTGTAACTCCATTTGGTGTCAGTGCCCCACACAATATTACCTTTCTTCCTGATACTTACATTTTCTTGAAGGATTTATTTTATTATACTTTTTTTTGCAAGCTCCAGTTCAGCTGAATTCTCAAAGAATCTAGTGTCATCCTGAATACAGCTACTCACTTTCAGTTTTTTTTAATTTTAAAAGGAATTATGCTTTACTTTTTAGATGCCTTTCATAAGTAAGTTTTCTTTTTGTTAGCCATGTTATCCTGATGATTTTATTATCTGATTATTTCTATTTATATATGTTAGTTCTGGTTTTGATGTTTGATCTTTATAATGTCCAGCCTCATCTTTTCATCCATTCTATTTCTATTCAGCTTTTCTAAAGCAAATGCCACGCTTTCCTTAAGTCTCTGATTCCAAGTCTTCTCACTTCAGCTTCCCAATCCCAAAACTCCCATGGTGGCACTCCTTACCGGAATTGGGACTAAAATTGCAAATTGACTGGCAGTATGCTTTGATTTTTTCCCAGCAGGGCAGTAATTGTATCACCCTGCTGCAAAAATTCTGACCTCAGCATTTCCAAAGTTCTCTATAAGCTGTGGACCAGGTACACAATACAAAGTACTTGGTGCAGAGATTTAAATTTTCTCTGTCAAAATAAGTATTTCTGAAAAAGTTTTCACTGACTCCCTGTAAGATTTTTCTCAGATTGTCAGCTATGCAGAAGCTTTGCTGTGTTACTGGAAGGTCAGGCTATGCCTGAAACTGCAGTTACAGTTAGCTTTGAAGGTGCTAGAATCTGAGCCAGCCCAAAAAACCCGTTTCCTCTTCAAAAAATATTATTCCTTCAATTCTGTTCACTTGGGTTTTCAAAAATAGGAAAAGAGATTTCGAAAACTGATTTGGTTTAAAGCGACCATTGTGACAACCACACTGGTGAGTTTTTCCTGTGTCTTCATCCATCTGAATCAATGATGTGAGAGTTGAGTGACTTGTCTTGAAGTCTCTCTTCACTCTCTTTAAACTCTCAGTCCTTGATGCTCTTTTAGACTTTGCCTGCCCTTAGCCTTGTAGGAGCTAAATCTGAGGACCGGGAGCAGTCCCTGAGAACTTCTAAGCACTTTGGATTTTGGAGTGGTGGTGGTGCTGTGTTTGTGCAGTGTTTTTGGCATTATTATTTTTAAATTCCAGATGCGAGGCTGCCCAGCCCCGCAGCAGAGCAGTGACTGTGTCACCATCACTCACACGGTGCTGCACCGGCGGCATCAGCTCGGATCAATGTCAGGGACTTCCTTCCCTGCCAGCTCTGAACTGGGGACTCAGCTTTCATTTGTGAGCTCAGGGCTCTGCAGCTTCTCAGGCACACGATGTGCTTTCATTTTCATTTGTCCAGGATAGGAAATCAGCCCTGCTTGGGAAGGGTTGGCATATTTAACATCCCACCCCCAATCACAGTGCTGCCAATGTATGGGAGTCAGCTTAAATATATCCTCCTACTAACTGCTGAGGGACTGGTGCTAAATGTTTGTTTTGGCTTAAAGGGGCACTGTTGAGATGTAATCACAGGACGATTTTGTTTCAAATTTTCCATTGAGTGCATAGTTTTCTGGCTGACTTACTTGGCTGTGTGTTTCAACAGATATATACATATACATGCTTATCCAGTGGTCTGCATGAAATATAACAACATTCCCTTTGCACATTGTTATATGTATCTAGAAATGAATGACTAACTTAAACAGTCCCTTGCAGATGTAAAAGTGCTCTGAGTTAGAAAAAAAATAAAATATAGGGGAAAACTGAGTGTACTTGTAGTTATTTGTGGGTTTTTCTTGCCTTTTTTAAGGCTCTTTTCTGGCTTTAAATGCTCTCTCTGGTTTTGGTTCTTAGGCAGTTGTACAGTGGTGCCTGTGCATGAGCATTTACAAAGCATCAATACAGGGCAGTGGCTTCTCTTTTAATAATTGCAGAATTGTAATATATTTTTCTGGTAGAGAACAACGAGGGCTCAGTGGAATATGTGACTCTGATGTTCTGTAATGGCCCTCAACATTACGACTCCACCTTCTGGCCTTGGAAAGTAGGGGCTGGGTGCATCATTGCCTATGGGAGGAGATTTTTTAATGCATATTAACAGCAAGGGCAGAAGAGAACTCAAATTCTCTAGTACTGAGAAGTTGTTTTTCTTGTGAGTTTGCATTCATCTTCAATCTGAGCATGGCAGTGACTTGGACTAGTCTGTCAATACAGTATTTGCCATTTTCCATGATGAGATATTAAGATTTTTCAATCACTTAAACCAAAAGCATTTGACTTCACTTCTTGATTTAGGATCTAACTTTCCTAGCATTCAAACTCTTCAATATTGAGAACTGAAACAAAAAATCTTGAAGCATCCACACTTCAGTCTTTCTATAGAGCACTCTCAAATGGATGGAGTTATATTTTTAAAGAAGTCAAAGTCTCTAATGACTGGAATTACAAGGGTAGGCACTATAAGCAGTTCAAGGTTATGTTCATTGTGCTATTTGCCTTAGCTTAGTCAAGAATTGAAGCAGAATAAGAATAAATTTATCTCTATAGCAAAATATGAACCTTCATAAGGAAACTTGGCTCTTGAATTTGGAATAGATAGTTAAGGTGATACCAGTACTCATGAGACTGGTAAAATCTGCTCAAGAAACACCTAATTTCAAACACCCTCTTTAGAGCTGTATTTATTCATTAAGTTTTGGTTATATCCTTGGTCATCTCTCAGTCTTTCTGCCTGGCTTCTGGTAGGAGAAAAACCTGAGTATGTGGGAGGAAAAGATGAATTGAGAAGTGGAAGAAGACTGCCTTGTCTTTTCTTTCACAAAGGATGTGTCTGTTCTCACTTCTAAGTCAAGCAGCAATGGAGTGACACTTTCCCAATTACACTCTCCACGCAAGTGATGCTATGGCTACCACATGGTGGTTCTATAATTGTGAGGTGATGATTGTGTGATGCCAACTGGGAGGCAGAAACGAGGTTAGGCAACACTGAACTGGAGGGGAGGGGTGCACTGACGCAATCTGCTCACTGCCTGGGAGCTGCTGGAGCGAGGCAGCCTCCCTTCAGAGACCTGGCTCCACAGGAAAAATGCTGCTCTTGTCCTTCCAAGTGATAAAGATGGGAAGAATTAGGTTTGGGGCGGGTTTTTGTTAGTTTATTTTCTAGTATAGCCCTGCTTAGCTGTAGGTAGTGATGCCCTAATGGAAGAGGGCTCAAGGGCTTGGCATTGCAAACACTTCCAGCTCTGTGCTTCCCTCAGCTCAGAAAAGGAGTGAAAACAACTAAACTTCAGGCCTAGGCTATTTTTTAGATGTATTTCCAGTTTCTTTGGAATACTACATGTGGCTCAAAATCTTCTGATGTATTTTGAGTAAAAACTGGTAGTTTGTTTTCCTGCAAAATATGACTTATTTCTCTAATAAACACCATCTGTGGATATGGTTAGGGGACAGCATCTTCATGTCAGCTAAGCTGGTAGGAAAGAAGATGGTCTGCTGAATGGCTTTTGGGATTTGGACTACTTTTTGATTTTTTTTTCCCCTTCAAAAATCCTTAGAGAGGAAAGATATAGACAGGAATAGATGCACACTCCCCTCTAAGAGACCACAACAGAACTCTGAGGTGCTGGTGTAAAGACTTGTATTTGTTAATGTCTCAATCATTTTGGTATCTCATCCTCGAGAAGCTCATGTGTTAATAAATACTCTTCAGCCACTTTAAAAGATGTAGAGGTCAGCTGAGTCATCCTGGCTTTGAAGTCAATCTCCCTGGTAAACTTTGTGAAACCTGATTGCTCTAAAGCAGCAATTAGTCAAATCAGAATTCAGAAATAATTAAGATTTGATAGAATACACAGACTTTCAAGATCTATAAACCTGAGTACTTCTGACTGTATGGGCTCGAGCCAGGCACGGATGCAATTGCTGAAGTGGCTCCAACAATTCATTACTCAGGTATGAAATACAGTCACAAAGTTTAGGTAGGGGAATGCTGATGATAAAAAATCCACAGTTGACAGTACAGTACATTCAAGCCTAAATTTTGGAATTTGGCTCAAATATACCCCACCTCTAGCAATAGTACATAAATTCTTAGGGAAGTGAGCTGGTGATGCAGCTGTATTTACTTCAAGCAAAAATCCTGGGGGTGGGACTGCTGCCATTGGCTTCACTGGAGCCAGAAAGTATCTCCTCATCCTTTTACATGGAAATTGGGGTTGGCCATGAAGTCAGTCCTCCATCCCTCTTCAACCTTGGGGCCACTAAAGCCAACCACATAGATGTGACTCTTGTTACTCCAGAGTGGTGCTGAGCTCTGGAGCGTAGGGAGGGGCTCGGCTGCCAGAGGAATTGGTCAGCAGGCAGCTGTTCTTTCAACCCTGGTGCATATTTGCAGGCAGGAGGGAAGGAGTCTGGACCCAAGAGTGTGCAGGGTTGAACTGTGAGTGGGCCAAAGCAGAGACTGACCTGTGTGGATGCAGATCACACCATTCAGGTCCGTGCTGGATGGCTACAGAGACTGTGGTTTTTGGTTTAATGGTTGGTCTTATGAGAGCTATGATGCTTTGATGTTGGCCCTTAGTATCAGCAGAGTGTGCTGGTAGTACCTGAATGATTTACCTAAATTCATGTAAGAAGCTGGTGGTGCTGCAAGAACAGCTTTAACTAAGATTCCCTGGGATTTTAGGTTATTGTAAGCCCCAGACCTTGCTTCCTTGCACTTTCTTTCAGGCCCTGTCTTTATCAGTGACTTCTGCAGCTGGCTGAAAGTGGGATTTACACAAAGCTGAACTACATTTTAATACTTGCTGTCGCTTTTGGAAACCCTCAAAATTGTGACTTTCCAACAAAATAATTGTGACTTTTTCCAACAAAATAACTAGAGACATAAAAATGAACGAAGGAAACAGTTAATAGACTGCAGGGCAATCGAAGGGCTTTGGCTCCTACTGCAAAATATTAACAGCTGTAATTTGACCTCTTAGCCAATTAATTTTGGCCAGTGTAAAATTCCATACACTAAATCTGTTTACGATACTTCACTATTCTAGGCATCTGATACTGTGCCAAGGCCTTAATATGTCTCTGAACAGAGGTCAAGTCATGGCCTTAAAACGAAGACTTGAAATATAAGCTGTGTGTGGGTGGGTTGCCTTATGTCCCTAAGGGGCTTATGAGTTCCTTTTCTATTGCTGTATGATCTGAAACTCTGGTCACTGCTCTCTCTATTACCTTCTTGTGTTTCTTAATCAAAATAAATCCATTTTGCAGCTCGGAAATGACCCCTCTTTTCTGCAGTTTGTCCGTGCCATTACGTTTTTACCACAAGGCTCTGGGTGAGCTGCCAGCAGTTACCTGTTGTCTCTGTTGTGCATCTGTTCAAAAGCTCATCTTGGATAGATTTCCTCAACAAGTCTAAGTTATGTCCCTCTTGTACTCTGGGGTGAAACAGTTGTATCCTGGTCATCTGCCTGTGCTACCCAGTCATTTAACACTTTGTTTTCCTAGCTTTGGCTTTTGGGCCTGGATTTCCCTTTGTTCAAATTTATGAACACCAGTGAAGTAGTCTGATTTTTATTAGAAAAAAATAAAAATGTTTGTTCTTCCTTCCTGTTTGCAGAGTGGATTGTGTTTGTGGCTGCACAGCAACACAGTAAGAACTGCAAGTTTTGTTAGGTTCCAATGATTGCTGGTTAGTTCTGCATGTATATACACTGACTGGATTAAAGCCTAATTCAGATTGGTGGTTTTTTTTGGTTTTTTTTTTTAGTTTGTGCCAAGCTATACATGACTCTTGTTAGGTTATGAATCAGCTGAACCAGTGTACTCAAGTCCATGTTCTATGAAACACCATATCCCCAGTGCAGCACCATATTCCCAATGCCTTGGAAGGGCACAGCTCATGGTAACAGGCTCAGGGCAGGCAAAGTCTAAAGTGCATCATATTCTGTTCAAGTTGTCTGGCTTCCAGGAGGAGTCTTGGAGCACTGCTTTTTTCCCCAGAACCAGATGACATATGTTTCATATCATACGAGAGCAGTTTTCTGAGATACCCTATTCTGTATTATTTCATTCTTGTGTTAAAATCTACTGTTGGCATGTTCTGCATGGACTTTTATGCAGGATGGAAATCCTGTGCACCTAAATTAAAGGTGTGCCAAGTAGCCTGAAAATAATGAAAGCATGAAGTATCTGCTGTTCCACAGGCCTGGATGTATTAGCAATCATGTCTGAGACCTTGAGAAGCAAAAGGAAACAAAGCCTAACAAAACTGAGTCAGTGTCCAAAATTTTTGAAACTTTAGATAATGAAATAAAAAAATGCATCTATCTTACTACAATTTGGATTGTCTTCTAAAGCACTTGGGGATGCAGAAGTGCTGAAAACAAATGATAATCTAGTTGGAGTCACCCACTGCTGAATGCAGATTAGGATTAACTCAAGTGTAGAAATGGCAGATGACTGATAATTACCTGCCAATTAGTGTGCCCCAGTTAAATGGCAAAGTAGAACATCCATCAGGGACTGACCTGTATCTGCTTGCACAGCACCTGATACAACTATTGCTTTAACAGCAACCACTACAATTATTTGTCTATTACATTTTCTTTTATCTGTTTCCCATTATGGAAGATATTACTGTTTGAAAGATCAACTTGAAAGGCTTATAATGAAGAATATCAATAATAAAGCATCTTAGCCTTGTACTACGAAAATAAATTTTGAAGCCAAATCTTTGATTTGCTTAACCCTGATTTATGTTTAATTCAGTGGAGTTAAACTGGTTTGCCAGATTTGTAGTCCTTGAATAAAACAACTTTTTTTTTTCTGGCTGGGGGATGATGGTGAGGGGGATGGGGAGTGAAGAGACCAAAATTAAAAAAGCACAAGAACAAATTGTCCAGTCATTTCCATTTTGAATTTACTTAGCCATTAAAACAAATGAGATTGTCTTTGTCTGTGATATATAGTTCCCAGCTGATGTAAAGTGTATGAAAATAGTTAATGGTTTAAAGAAGAGAAACAATAGGGTTTTATATTATATAAGGAGATTGTCTTCGTAAAGCTGTTTCCTGGGTACTGACAGGTGGTGTTGAATTTTTGCATACCTTGTATACTTGAAAGAATAAGGATTTGAGATGGAAGTAAATTGCTAAGCCCTGTGTAGCAAAGGTTGCTTTTTGGAGTGGAAGAAATTAGTCAAATTTCTCACCCTCAGCTGGAGCTATATGGGGTGAATGAGGCAACGGGACTGAAGCTGGACTATCTGGATCAAATATCCTGTAGGAAATTACACTTGCATTAAGCATGTTTATTTCAGGGTTTATTTTTTAACCTGTCTTGGTAGAGACCACCAACAAAGTTCAGACTGGAGTGTGCAGCAGGCTGAAATCCTGTGTTGTTTGGGAGGAGTTCTCCAGCTCAGCCCCAGCTGTCAGAGAGTAACCTGTGCCTCAAAGCCTTGCTTTGCTCTTGGTGTTGAGGGACAGGAGCTTGGCACATCAGGCACCTTTGCACATCAGGCACCTTTGCACATCAGGCACCTTTGCACCTCGCTCCATTGTGCTACATGGAAGTAAAACTCTACTGAGTGAACTTGTACAAGGTGTGGGCTATCCCAGTATTTCAGGATAGGACTTAATCCAATTCCTTTTGGTGGGGGCAGGAAGGAAGGGGGAGAACACAGATCATGCTTTTCCAGCTTGAGTGTCTGAGGTTTCTTCAGTCCCAGCAAAATTAACTGGATTAATTTTGTAAGGTGTTAGGCCAGAAGGAACATTAGATTGGTTTTTCTTTTATTAATGCAAGTCTTTTCAAACAGACCAGCAGATGGTAGTGTTTGCTTTGTAATTACAGCTGTGAATTTATAGAAGGGACTGCTCTTCTTTGGCATAGGTCACTCAAGGACTGCCCAATATGTAGCAGAATTAGAGAATTGTAAGGAGCAATATTGGTTTAAGCAAGCAGAAAGGAAGGGGGGAGCCCATCCATAATCTTCAGCCAAGTGGGACAATAAAGGACTCAGTGGAGCAGAGGCTTGTGTCCCGTGTACTGCAGATAAGCTGCCTGAAATTGCAGAAATATCACAGGTGATTAAAGCAGTAAGTCATGGGACAGCCTGAAAATGTTGTGTCTTTTGCAATAGCAGAAGTTACTGTTCAACTGCACTGCTTTCCAGAAATGTCAGGCATGACATGACTTTGTTGTTTAAGTGGGATGCAGAGGATGTCTTATTGCACAAAGTTTTGTTGGCAAGTGGATAGAGCAGAGAGGTGATGGATTGAGGAGGCAAAATTAGCTGGTGACAAGTGGTCTTAGGCAACTCTTTTCACCACAGGTTCCCTTTTTTCAGGCAAGGATGAAATTACTGATAACCACTGTCAGGTTCTTAGAGTGAACTAAAACATTACTCAAGAAGACTGTATATTGTTTCACCTGCACATGCCTTTCCTTGACTCTTTCAAATCATATATTTGGGTCAGTTTGCCTACATGTTTTGAGAAGCCTCATTTTATTCACCCTCTGAACTGGAAAAAGAAATTTTACCAGATAGTGAGACACTTCACAAGAGAAAGTAATTTTAAAAGCAGTCCTAATGGAGAGCTTCATACCATTTGAGAGTTTTCAGTTCATTTCTGGAAATAAAACAATGGAGAATTACTGCAGAAAGTTAGAGTGAATATTTTATTTTGTTTTTAAATGAATTAGTCTAAATCTGTGTGTGGTTACTTTGTTTTGCTGGAATGTTTTCAGAAATGCTATCAGTTTTGGAAAGTTCATGGATGCAAGGGATTTTTAAGAGGAGAGGTCCAACTCTTAGTAGATGATATTTCCAATTACTGTTCTTAAAGAAGACAGGTCTGAGCCTGCATGTGATATGATCATTCTCTCAGGACAAGGGGAATGGCAGTCATTCCAATCTGTCTCCACATCTGGATGTAAAAAATTTCAAATGTGTGTTTTAAAATGGAACTGCTCAATCACTGACCTTCAAATGAACAAAAAAGAGGCAGAAATGTATTGTGCTTTTTCATTGGGTGGGGTAAAGAGGGGAGAGTTCAGGTGGTTGACCCAAAATGAAGGATAAGAAAAGGGGTAAAAGAAGAGCATCTCCTCTTCTTTGCATAAAGTGGTCTCATTGTCTGTTCAGCTGTGTAATGAACAATTTTAGTGGAAGTTTTTTAAAAATTTCATTATTTTAATAGGAAACTCTGTGGGGGTCAGAGTTCCTCCCTTGGCCTTCTGACCTGCTTTTCCCCTGACTAGCTGGCTTGTGCTGTCTTCTGTCTTGGATCCTAAAAATCTTCATTTTTGCCTGAGGGACGGATGCATTTCCCCTGCAAGTGCTTTCTGCACCTGTGAGGATATAGACTCTGTAATTTCAGAGCTCTGGGTCTGCAGTGTTTGGGTTTTCCTGTGCAGTGCACTGTCAGAGAACACAGAATAAAATCTGTATCCTAGCAGCAAAATAATTTGCTTTAAATGTGATGTACATTAGTGAAGTAGTGCCTCATGGCCTTAGTGCAGACTTTGTTTTAATATCTGTGTTTGGGGTGTTTAATATCAGTTTAAACTGATGTCTGTGTTCTGAATGGGAATCTGAAAGGACATGTTTGCAAACTTTTTGCATGTTCAACAGAAACAGGTTGTGTGGCACACTAAGATGGGCACAAGAAGGCAAAGTCTAGACCTTGGGACCTTGTGAAAAGTTTGATGCCAGTGGAGATTCAGAGGCAAAAACCAGCAGCACCTGTGCAGTGGAGGGAGGCTCAGAAGTGAGCAGGTGACTGCTCAGTGGGAATGTGTAGCATATCTGGAGAGCACTGAGCTCCTTGTGCCTCCTGTATCGTGTTTTATGTTCTGGGTGTGATTGCAGCACTTGTGTGTATCCTTTTTAAACCACTGAAAAATGAGCTGATTCTTGTGGGAGAAGACTTGCAGAACTGAGAGCTGATCCTGTTACCAAATAAAAAAAAGTATATGAGCATATCTGCTTTTAATAATGCTTTATTAGAAATGCATTTTAATTGTTTGAGGAGTCTGTTTTCAAGCTGCAAATGGCTCCTGGAGAATTTTGCTGAGATGGCTAGAGGCCATTTTTATTGCAACATGCTCCAGTTTTGCCTGTTGTGTGTTTGTCAGAGTTTTAGGGTTTTGTTAGTATTTATATTGTAGTGTTTAATCAGTCAGTTTTTGGTTGCATGTAACACAGATGATTTTGTTTGAGTATTCAAACACTGAATTACTGTTTCAGCAGTGCTTTTGACACTTGGTATTTGAGTAAATGAGTTAAAACAAGAGGTTAGCTAGGAAAATAGGAGACATATTATCCCCATTTTATATTTTAGATTTTACCTGATGATCATGGGTTCTTTCAGCTGGGCTTCCCTTGTGTCTCAGAAGCAAGGGTGTGTGGTGACAGAGAAGTTCAATTAGATGAGCAGCACATTCTTGTTTTTACACTCTGGTTTTACGTTGAGTGTGAAACACTTCAGGGGCTTCATTTAAAATGTTTTAAAAACATCTCTTATATTTCTGTTTAGGAGCTCTCAAGTCTGTGTGGATCAAGCTGATACTTGGCTGTAGAGTATGTCACTTTAATACAGACATGGGTTTTAAGGGAAGAGCCATAAATATTTTGTGGTAGGTAGTGAATACTGGACCTGCAGTCCATGTTTTGATTAAAATCAAATATTCAAATATTCAGTATCACAGGAAGGCCATAGCTTTCTCTTTTTCCCCCGAGAGTTAAGGCTTGCATGTATCCATACACCTCCTCATCTGAACAAAATAAACAAATTAAAAGTTAATATTTGGCTAACATTATTTAAAACAAGTGACTTTATAATCAGGACACAATGAGCACTGTCCCTGGACAGATTAGAAGGACCCTTGTAGATAATTTTTAATCCAGAATTCCTTAATAGTGATAAAACTTGCTATTAAGTACTATAAGGTAGTTGAATAATAATAATAATAATAATAATAATAATAATAATAATAATAATAATAATAATAATAATAATAATAATAATAATAATAATAATAATAATAATAATATCATTTGTGGAGAAGGAAGGATACTGGTAATAGTAGGTGAATATATATAGTTCTAGAAAGCCTTACTAAAGATCACAATATTTATTTGCTACCTCTTGTCCCGGGTCTTTGTGTGGTGAGGACCCTGGTACTGAGATGTGGTCAGCCAGGGCTGTGTTTGTGCTTAAGGGAGGCGAGGTGAGGGTGTCACAGTGGCCTTTTTCTGCCACAGGGTTCTGCTTTAATTATCTTTCTCCTGGAATCTTTGGACATGCAGTTATAACCCAGCAGGAATTGTTTCAGTTTCCAGAGTAAGGATAAAAAGTTAAGGTTTAGCTGTTGGTGTTGCCAGGAAAAGTTTTGGTTTTCTTTTTCTTATAGTCTGAGTGGAAGTAAGCAAATTATGGCAGTTGTCCCTCACAACTCACATTACACAAACCCTTTGCAGGAGTGAGCTGCAAGGGGATCCCAGCTTGCCCATGGTCAGGTCAGGTGGCAGAATTAATTTCTGCCTAGCTCTGTCACAAAAAAGTAAATGGCATTTGAACTTGGTTCTGGTGGAACCTCTTGAGATTGATCAATCAGAATGAAAGGAAAATGGGAGCCAGTTTCTCTCTCAGTACCTCCCGACCTGCTGCTGTCAAAATGATTCTCCTTTTTTTCACTTTATTTTGTTCAATACAAGATGTCCATCACAGGCCTAAATCTCAGAAATACTGGTTTTGATCAGCTAACCCTCCTTTATTTTCAAATACATTCCAGTTGCTGTACACATTTGGTTGGTGCTTTTCCCCAGGAACCTAATGCTCAGTTTGGAGTAATGGGAACACAAACCATTAATAAAAGATTAAAGAAAAAGCAAAACACCAGGATTTAAAATTCCAAACATATCTCTGTAGACTGTCTTTATAAAAGGCAGTTTCTTCGGCAGGCGTTGAAATGCAATTCTTCCTACACATTAAATAATAAAATCAGACATGGGAACTTTCAGATTGCTGTGCTGAGCAAAATGGATGTATTTCTTTTAAGTCCATAAAAGTAAGGAAAATCAGATCTTAAGAACCAAGATCACACTTGAACACAGTTGGAAAACTACAGCATGTTACCAAAACCTCATTAAGCTGTCATGGGCTTTTTTTTTTGTGCATTTTCTTTCCTACTCTTTCTGATTGCCAAGATATTTGTGTGTAAATACTCTTTTCTAGCTCTGTTCCCCCTCCTCTTCTGACACTGTTTGTGACAACATGGGGGTTACTATGGGGATTGTGACGTGTGATGTCACACACAGCAGAGTGACCTTGGTGAGCTTGCTGAAGGATGGAGATGGACAGAAAAACTAAGGCAGCAGAAATGGAAAAACATGCAGGAAAAACGAGTGAATTTTAACAAGATAAGAGTGAAACACTGGTACAGTGGGGTGGCTTTTGTTTTTTAAAGTTCACCCGAATGAGTGTTGGGGCTGGGTTTTTTTTTTTTTGCCTGAAAGACCCTGGTTTTGGAATATGTGCTGTGTGATATGTATCTAGAGAGAGACCTTTCCTCTACCAAGTCAAGCAATATGAGGTAAGCGTAGAATGAAAATTGTAACTCTATCCCAGCCTCCAGAAAAGGGAGCATTAAATCAGACACTATGACCGCTTAGCACTTCTCTAATGCTTAACACGTGGAAATGTTATTGAATCTTCACAACACCCCCAATATGAAAACCAAGCAGGTGCCACTATCCCCAGGTAAAACCTGGTGAGTGTGGGATTGGATGGTAGGTGAACTCTCATAAAGTGACTCATCAAATCACTGGCAGCAGTGGGATGAAGATCTGGAAATTCCTGTCTTTATAGTCCAGGTTTGTTTCACTGGATCAGATTTGCCTTTCATTGAAAACACAATGTTCAAAGTTGAGCTCATGACAATCTCACTCATACCACTATCATTACACTTTTTCTAGATACAGGTAAGGCTGTGTTAGCACAGCATATTCATTTTTGTGCAAAACATGAGGCGCAGAAATCATGCAAAGGCTTTTGCAACAGAAGTGAGCTGAATGGGGCTGAAATGGGCTCACCCTTGTAAATGTGGGTGCCTGCAAATTGAGCATCGTGTGTGCAAAGCAGCTTTTGTTCTTTTGTTGTTATACTTTTTTTCTTCTCGCAGAACCTTGAGTCCCTCCTCCTGCATGCCATTTGTGCACTAACTCCTGACTTATACCACTTCAAGTGAGGAAAATCAGGGCCTTTGACTTGTAAATCTCACTCAAAACACACTTTTATGGTTGGGGTTATAATGAAAATATCAGCAAACTCAGATATTTAACTATAAGAGCCCAATCTGTGACATGATAATAAAGAGACGTTTTACTGCCAAGCTTTCTTGTATAGACAACAGGGGAATTATGCTTTTTAGTTTTCCTGTTGTAAATACACATACTTTGGCAAGGAAAAGGTGTTTGCCAGGTCAAAGTCATTGCTCCAAAAAAGAAGTCAATAATGAAATAATATAAAAAGTGAAGGGCCCAGCACCTCAAGTAAAAGTTATCAACTTTGAAGGTCAAACTGGCACGTTATTTCTTGTATTCATGTATCAAATTGGTCCATCTGCACCCCAGTAATTCTGTGTCAACAGCACTGACTCTCTGTGCATGTAGCTCCTGTTGAGATCATTAGCAGGTCATTTTGTGCAAGGTCTACAGGCACTCATGTCTCCAAAATGTATGAAATTCATATTTGTAGGGAGTTATTTCACATGTGGAACTAGAAGACAAAGAACCTCCAGTGCCCAGTAAACCTTCACCACGTGTCTTCAGTCTTATCAGTAAAAGGCTGTGATTTATTTCAGTCTGGATCAGACAAATGAGGCTTTCATCCAGTAAAGGTTTGAATTTAGGGGTAATAGGTCTGGCTTTCCTCCTTAAACATCTTTTGTAAATAGGACCTTTCTCTATTAAAACCAAATTACTATTTCTGAGATTTTGTTTCTCTCCTCCACATTGCTAAAATAATGTTTTCTCTGTTGGAAGATCTTTTTAAAAATATATTGTTTTGTTAAGCCACACCCCCATCTCTCCACACCCTGCCCCCCTGTCTGACTGTCAACTGAAAGTTGAGCTTAATGATGGGGAGAGTTTCTTTATTTTTTGTCTATTATTTTTTGCCAAAATGTCCTTTAATATCTACTCTACTTTCTCACTCTCTGTTCCTCCCAAGAGCAAAACAGAGGCTTACTTGCTATAGTGACATTTTTGAAAATCTGCATGGCAGCATCACTGTTGCCTATGGAATAGTCATCATGTTCAATTTTGTTGATCCTGTATTTGTTTGCTGGAAAGCAAATCCATCTATTTATCTTCAAAGTCTATTTTCCCAGGTTTCCCTTGCTTAAAGAGCTACACTCAGCTACAGCAGAGACCTTGACTGCAAAAAGCTTATGATATTAATGTTTTGCTCTGCTGTTCTAATGATCAGTGTGATGTTTTGAAAGTGTTCTGTCTTGTCAGCCCTGTTGTTTTTGCAGTCTGTGTTGATTTGGATGTCAGCTATGTTTCCAATAAACTTCTGAACCCTGAGTACTTTCTAGCAGGGAAGAAAAAAGATGCTTTGTTTACCATGCTATGAAAATTAAAGACCAAGAACTTTCAAAATCAGGAGCTACCATTAAGATCCTCTAGCCTATGTTTAGATTTCTAACGCAGTGGCCTAATTTTTTAAAGGGCTGAGGATCTAGAGGCTTCTGTTTGACTTAGTACTCTGGACAGGTTTTTAGATATTCCAGACGAGAAGGGTTTAATATTTAATATAAAATTGACTTAGTTGTAGGTATTTGGTGTTGCTTGGGATGTTGATTGAGTGGAGTGATACAACAATGGTCTGAACTCACAGCACAAGCACAGTGCAGCGATTGCAGCCTACAGCTGGATCTCAACACAAATGCAATTTGTGTTACAATATCTCCCCAGGACTTCTTCAGTGCAAAGTGGGCTGTGATAGCTCCTGATGGTCGTTAGTGTGCTGTGATATTTCAAGGACTTCTCAGTAGTAAATGCTGGTTGCAGTTGCATTTTGGGTTGTGCTTTTGTACCTGCTTGTGATTCTTGGGGAACTTGGAAGCTGAGGAATAAAATTTCCTGGGCTAAAATGGGGTCTCTATTCTGAACAGTACTCTTTCGTATTTATTTTTAGATAAAATTTCCCTGCTGTGTTCTCAGGCGAGAACAAAATAAATATACTTTTAAAAAAAAAAAAGTTGGAATGGATACCCTTCACTCTGTCAAGCTTTATTTATGGAGGGAGTTTTGACATATGAAATTTGGAGTAAAATTTCTCTTGCTGTGTTTTCAAGCAAAACCAAAGCAAATGGTTGTTGCAAATACATAGTTGGAACAAATGATCTTGTTTTCGTGCCAACAGTGCGAGGGTAAAAGGAAAGAAGCTTATGGTGCTTCTGACTGAAAGTTATTTTCTTTTATGTAAGGAGAACAAGATACTGGCTAAATCAACTTCTAGGACAGAGATGAGCCTAAATATTTTATTCAGGAACTTTAAAGCCTTGGAGGAGAACTAGAGAGGCAGGAGTGAAAGCTCAGGTAGGTACATCTTCTCATTTCCCTGCCAGCAGCAGACTTAGAGATTTCTAAAGGGTTTCTTTTCCATCTCCAGCTTTTTGGGAGGTGTCTGTGTAGAGAGGAGAATTCTTTTGTGAATGTCTTCCAATCCTCATGCCCTTATCCAACTCTCCCACTAAAATTCACCTTCTGAGGAGAGGCACAGCAGAGAAACCCATTTTCTGGAGCTCCTGTGCTGGCCCAGATTGTGCCAGAGGCTGCAGTTTAGCACGGGCAAATCTGCAGAGCATTCCCCAGGATCCAGCTCCTGTGATGTACTGATGTGGCAATATCTTAGAAGTGTGAAATGAAATTATGTAGAACATAATGGCCATCTTCTGGATGTTTCCATGTCCTTTGTCTTTCTACTAACAGCTGCAACCCAACTTGTACTTGGCTATTTTTAGTGTAGAGGTCAGCCTTAGAAATGTGTCCTCGAGTGCCCCTTGGCAACTCCAGGCAGCTGGGTTTACCAGCAGATGAACTGGATTTCCTAGAAGCTGGTGAGAATCTAAGGATGTCACCCAAAAGTCAGTACCTGAGCTGGGAGAGCAACCGTGGAGCCTGGGTTGCTCCATCTCTTGCCGTAACCAGGAGACAAAGCTCCTGTTGCTAATATAAGCAAGAGGGTCAGAAACAAACAGCAAATATAATAACATTTAAGATATTAAGACTTTTTCTTTGTGGTTTTTTTTTTTTAATGAATATAGCAATTTAATACTTTTTTTTAAAATTATTTTTTTAACTATTGCACATGTATCTACCATTTTGAGTATTAATTTTGAAGCCAAGATTTGCCTTTTGGGGATTTTCCTATTAATGAAGTAACTTGCTGCAGAGATGCCATAATATCTCAGCAATCTACATGCTCTCTGGCCAAAGTACCACTTAAAGTTTTAGCTTCTTCTTGAATATGTTGGTTGGACACATGCCGTTTTTAGAAGCTAGACATTTTTTATTGGATTTGATGGGAAATATAAATTGGGTTTGGAAAAGGGCTAACCCTTCAAGCCTTCGAGTCTCCCTATTAAGATTTTCCTTGCAACTTGGCCTCTTTTAAACTCCCATCTCGTGCATACTCTTTTCTAATCTGATACCTCAGTGTACATATCTAAACATGATCAGTGACAGTTTTAGCTGCGGGGTGAGACTTTCTGTGACAAGGGCAGTGAGCTCTGATTTGAGACCATTCATTGCAAGTGACTTCAGCTGTCTCTTCAAGTGACATCCAGCTACTTGAGGAATGGGGGATGACGAAAGTTCTTTGGACAGAAAACTTTCACTGACAAGAAGGTGACAGGTCCTTGCACAGCTGGTCTCTGATATGCCTTGGAAGAGGCCTACGTAGTTACTAATTTAAGTTTAGTGGTGGCTGCAAGCATGGAGCAGACAAGTTCTTGTAGATTTGTAACTCATCTGCAGGAATGACAGGAGTTGGAGCTACACTTACGGTGCTGGCGTTGTTGTATAACATTTCCAATAGCCCATGTTTATTTAAAGAGCTAAGTAAACTGAACTGCAAGCTATTCTCATTAGTGCTTCTGAACATGTAGCTGAACATGGTGTATTCTCTTAATTTGTTCATATATTTAAAGTGGGTACTGACCTTTTTTAATGGTCTGTCAAGGTATAATAATGGTATCCTCACTCTTGGGGCTGTCTATTCCTTCACTTTTTTCCTTTTTTTCTTTTTTTTCCAACCTGTCCTAATTTTCCCCAATGTCTCCTATCAGTTTTTCAGCTCTTGAGGTGCTACCAATAATGAAAACTCTAATTCTTGGGAAGTGGGTGGCTGGTTGGTTTTTTTTTTTTTTTAGAGACTTCTTGCCTTGCTCAGAACAAATGCATGCAACTCCTCTCCTAAATCATTGTGTTCCCTGCCACCACTGCTCCTGTTGGCAGTAACACTGGAGGAAAGTCAAAAGAGCCTTCCAAACCAGGAGAGTGATGTGGCATCCTGAGCACACACACAGAGGTGAACTCTTTCCAGGGCACGAGGGGTAAGTGCTGCCCATTGCACGGGGAGCTGGGATACTTTTTTTGCTGTCATCTAGTTGGGAACAGTAGTGTTTTTATCCCAGCTCTGCCACCAACCATTTGTGGGCCACTGTTAAATTGCTGTACTTTGGCACTCAAGTACCTGCTGATGGCTTACATATCTGTGTACATGCAGTAAAGCTCTAAATGTTGAAAGCGTCTGCTCTGCCCAGTCCTCTCCAGTGAAGGAAGTGATTACCCTCTAAATATCAGGTAGCTCTTGGATGGTAACCTAAAAAATCTGGGGCTCCTGAGAGCCAGCCATAACCCAGAGAGATTAGGTGACTTATTGTGGATGTTTAAATAATGCTGTTCCAGCAGATCTGATTTTGGAGGCTCCTCCTTTCCCACCACCATGCGTGACTCTTATTCCCACTTCCCACTTCACCTTTCCTGTTCAGCTTTTTGCGTAGTTGGGCCCTAAGTCTGCAACAGTCATAATATTTTATTTCTGAAGGATATCCTTTCACAGACCTGATTTAGAGCATGGCCATGGGAATGGTCATTTGGCAGACCTGAGAGGGGGGGCCACGTGCAGCGTGTGGCATGGAGAGGGAATGGCGGTGGGTGGTGAGGCTGCCAAATGCATCTGACTGCTGAGGACAAGAACAGTGAAGAAGCACTGTCAAAAGGGACTTTTAGGGGCAAGATGGGACTAATTGCTACAAAGGAAGTGGAGACCACAGCAGCACAAATGCTGGGTGGTCCTGAGCTGAGCTCCAGGAAAAATGTGGCCATTTACACCACTTGGAAACTTGTCCTCTGCTGTGTCGGGAAGTGCCTGTCACCCAATCAGTACAGTCTCAGCTCTCCTTTGAGGTCTTTGCCTTTTGTATCTGAAATACTGCGTGGTTCACATTGGAGATTGCAGCAGAGTGATCTGTTTCTCAGCAGTTGTGTTTCAGTCCCCAGCTGGTGTAAGTCAGCAGAGCTCAGCTGCCTGTGCAGGAATTGCACCATTTGCAGCCACCGAGGCTTTGGCCTTCAGTAAACAAACACCAGAGTATTGTTGTAAAGATTTAACCTCATTTGTTTTGTTTCTTCCGTCTCCTTGACACATCATTGAGCAAATGGTCACTGAAGCAAGGGAGTAGGAGAGGAGATAATTAAATATTACATAAGGATAATAAGGTGTGAGTAGAATTATTTCTGTAGTTTAACATGTATGACTTTTTTAGTAATTTCTTTGCTAGCTGGAAAATGTGAGCTCTGTGTAACGCCAAATAAACAGTTTGCTGTAGATATTTAAAAGGACCAAGTGCACCTCTTACAGATACTTTGTTGACAGTTAAAAAATGACGTATCTATTATTCATGCTGAGCAGCCAGACAGGAGGAATGCTGCCCTAACTTTCACATGGTAAAAGAGGAAATGAGAAGCAGTGTAGCTTGTAAAGGCAATTGGGTTTGTTTAAAGGAATCCTGTCTCTTTGGTAGCCTGATTTGTAATATGACTGAGTTGAAACTTGGTAGGCTCAGCACTACAATGGCAAAACTTCTTTTGGTTGCAGCAAGACTGTAATTTGGTTTTGTGTATCCATATTTATGACTGAGGTGGCAGGTACAGAAACCTGATGCAGACAGGGTGTTTATTTTGTTTTTTCCCCAGAAGTTACTATCTGTAAAGAAATGAGTGATGCTTGGCTTTCTGACAAAAAACCTTTGATTTTTAATGACTCACCTGCAAGAGCTGATAAAATGTTGTGAAGCCCTTTCTTGAAGGGTTGGCTTAGCAGGATGTCGTGTGAGAAATGTGTAGAAACAAAAGAGCAGCAGTTGCAGGTGTCTGGGCACTTCTTACTGAAGCTGATATGCTGGTTTTTTAATTTCATCAGAATTATATGTATGCAGAAAATGAGAGTATTGAGGTGATTACTTTACATGATGATTACACATTGCTCACTGTTGAGATGTGATACAAGTTTTGTGTGCCAAAGGAAACTTTTAAATGAAGGTTACCCGTGATGTGAGAGATGCAGCAGAGAGCCCATCTGAGCTTACCTAGAAAGGTGACCAAAACAAAGCATTCATTCCTTCAGTCACTAAGATCTGTGTGATTCTGGTTTTCCAGTTATTCCTTTGCTTTCAGCTGTACGTCCCAGGCCTTTTCAGCTTTTGTGCATTTCCTGCATTTCTAGGATTTTAGTGCATGTGCATAATGCAGAAGTGCATGTCAATGGGAATTGTTCAATTCGACACTGAAGTGAGAGGATTAAGATGTGCCCTAGAAAGTTCTGGTAACAGGGAAAAGATGCTGCATTTGCTGTCAGAGAAGTGGGTGCTACACAGAGGTTTGATCTGAATAAAGCCTGCATTGCCCAGGTCTGCACCCCTCGGTGAGCACTGTGCTTCTGAAAGGTACAGCAAATTGTGTGGGACAGGGAGCACAGCTTTGTCTGTGTATTTAAGCCACCCAGCAGGACTTTGGAATGAGATTTCATCCTCTTAAGCCCTGGGATGGCATCTGACAATGGCTGAAAGTCACAGGTTGAGCCAACAATATTTCATCAGAGCATGATTCTTGTGGTGTGCAAGTGAAAGTGCCTAAGGCCTCAGATTTATCTGTGCCTGGCTTCTCAAGAAACATAAGCACAGATTTATCTGTATAAGGAAATTAATTTTGTTCAAGGGAGAATTTGAAGCAGAATGCAGAAATGATTCTGGAATAAGGCAGGTAAAGTTGTTAGTTAAATCAGCTCCATCCCTTGTGATAAATAGATCAAGAAGCTGGACAATTTATTGAATAAATTGTCCAGAGATGTTTAAATTATTTGCAGTGTCATTTCACCTGAGCCTGAGGAATGTGAGGCCAAGTTTCAGCTGGCTATATTGCATTCCTCTCTAGAGCCAGAAATAGGATCTCAGCTGTTATGAATTGATTAATGAAGGTATTGTTATTTAGATCAGACCCTTAGGCTTGTAATGCCTAGTTTTAGCATAAATGACCAAGCTGAGCTATTCTTTAGAAGGCATAGCTTTAAAAGCTATTTGTCTAGTTCAGAAGCAAAAAATATAATGGGTTTCATTGTTTTGGCATTTTTTATCGTCTATGTTGCCTCCCAAAATGACTTACTTTTTTTTTTCCTCTTGAACCTGTGTGGCATCATATTAGCATGGCACATGAAGATCCTGAGGTGAAAATAAATCCACAGAGATAAATATCAAACTTTGGGATGCTGTTCCCTGTAACCGAATGTTTATCTGAACATCACACGGCATCCAGTTAGATAATTTGCCCACGAGGCAAGTTTGTTTCATTTTTCATAATGTTCTGCTACTTGGGATTATTTATTCACTGCAGCAGAGCTATGGACTAACCTGATTTGTTAAGCAAGCACTGTGAGGATAGATACTGCAGTACTATCTGTCATGGAAAACTTTGGAGCAAGAAGCAAAGAACTATCTCCCAGTGCATCCAGGATGGGCTGGAAAAACTGGTGATGGTGCAGCTGCTGAGGTAAGAGGAGAATCCTCCTTTGTGGAAATGTTTTTGCCCTCTTATCCCTTCTACTTGCCCTAGAATAACCTTACACCAATATTTCAAAACTCTTGATATTTTTTTTTTAATAAAGAAAAGAGGTCAAGAACCTGAATGTTTCTATAGTTACCTCCCTGGATGTATGTTTAGTTAGCAAGAGAAAGAGATGAGAGGTGTTTATTCCACCAATAAGTACAAAAACATTTTATCAGGCTGCCTAGCTGCAATTTGATAGTGTTCTGTTAGACAGTTCTTTACACTCAACAGTCATTCTTGCATGGATGTGTTTGACAAGGGAAGCAGAGCTCATGTGCTGCATTAATTGTAATACATCTTGAGAGGCATCGCCACGGGAGTTCTGTTCCTTTCCACCTTTGTGCAGACAAAGTTAAACTGCCCACTAAAAATGCAGCAAACCTAAACTGCAGCCAAAGAAAACATCTGCTTTGGACATGACTTACTTTATTTTCTAGCGGGAGGGCTCCATATATCAATGCCTTGCCTTGTCTAATTTCATTAATGTGATCTTGTGTCCATCCTGTGGCACTTTAATAGCCATTATTTGTGGCCTCCATCAAATAAAGCACTGACCATAAATCCAACCTCACGTAAATGAAGATATAAACATCAATCTGCATTACTGTACAATATTTATTATTTTAATTAAATGAAACTGATTGTGACATTTATTAGATCACAGGTTCCTTGTTAATGGCTATGAAAAGGAAAAACATTGCTTATTTTAGAAAGGCAAAAAGCTGCTTGTTTTATGTAATATTTAGAAATTGTCTTAATATTACTGTCTCAGGTTATCAGAGCTAGGAATCTGTGGAACACAATGCTTGTGCATCTTCTTGAGACATAAACAAGTTAGTGAAGCCAAACATGACATGTACAGCAGAAATATCAAGGAACAAATGTATTAGGAAGGTGAACACCCTGCTTTTGTCACTCATTAAGTAGTACAAATATTTGCATTTAACTGAACCATTTTGTTATATTTTCTCTAAATAGCAGGATTTATCCCAGGTCAGATATTCAAGGTTTTTGCTGGTAGTAATTAAACTTCCTTCAATGTGGACATACTTACTCTCCAAACTATTGTGAGAAATGCAGAAAGCCTATAGCTTTAAAACACTGAAGCCAAATCCTTCGTAATCCAGTCCCAAAGATAGAAATCCAATACAAATCAGAGACTGTTCTTATTTATTCACCTTTGGTTGTTCTGTTCACTGTGCTTTTAATGTAGAAAAAGAATGCTCTGTGTTGTTTGCATTGGTCGTAGGAAGGGATAATGGATAAAATTCCCTGGTCTTGATGCTGGCAATTTTTTTTTAATCTGGCAAATCTCATATGTCAATAAAAAGTATAAGGCTGAAGATTTGATATTTGGTACATTTCTTCACTTGCAGGGAGCTGGGTTTTACCAAAACCCACTTTAGAGCAGCCTATTTAGTGTCTGAACAGTCTTTGTACCTCAAAGAGGTCACAGCCCTCACCAATAGACCATGTTCAGAAAAACCTCTGAATGATGGAGATGTTAAATATTTTTCAGGAAAAAAAAGAACTGTGTTATACTTTCATTTTATATTGGAAAATATTGATCCTGTTGCTAATGAAGTCAGTGGCAAACCCTTAATTAACTCACTTGGAAGTGTGGAAACTTGAGAAATCAGGATTAACAGGAGATTTAATCTTTTTGTAGATAAGATTCATTTTTATCTGTGTTTTTCACAATGATTCCTTGAAAATAAACAAAACCACACTGACCTAAAGGGAAATTGATTCAGCTCTTCAAATATCTTGTGACTGTTTTCAGAGCAGTTTCAAATGTTTGCTACAGATCTCTAGGAACTTTACCAATAACCCTGTAAGTTTTTTAAACTAAATTGTCTTTATTTCAGATCACTTTTAACCAAAAATATTTATAGTGTATTTGTTACAAAGCTGGTCATGAGGTTCGTCTGTGTCAAATCCTTTGGCTCAGATCTATATTAATTCCTTTAAAGTGGTGAAAATACTTCTCTGAAGTTTATCCTTTTGGTCAGTATGAACCATGCATATTCACAGCACACTTCAAGTCTTTAAATGTCTTTTCAAGCTCAGTGCCCAGCATTGCATGGCATGGCACAGATGAAATTGATTTAGCAAAAGCAAAGCTGAGGAGCTGCTACAGAAAAGAGGCTGGATTTAAAGAAAATGCTTTACATTTTACAGGTGCTGGTCTCCTGTATTTATTTCAAAGCTTCTTTCCTGCAATGAAATAACTAAGGCAATGCCTTTTTCTTTTACCAAAATCTAAAAACCAAATAAAGTGATGCCAAGAATACTTCTGGGGTCCCACTTTTATGTTTGGTAATTTTAGTTCAGTATTGCTTTTTCAGCAAGTACTTAAAACTTATTTTCTGTCATTTTGTAGGCCGCTGTGTAGACAGACACACAACCATGTAACACTTCTGTTCTCCCCCTAAGTTTACTGTAACGTATTTTTCTTAATTTTCTTTTTGTTTATATATACAATCTGTGCTTGCATAGATTTGTGGTATTTCCTTTCAACCTTTCTAGTTGCTAAGGCAGAGAAATTTTGGACTTGTGTTCATTCCCAGTGTGCAAAACACTTTTCCTGTGTTGCACCAAGGCAGTGAAAACATCCTTTTCACTGTTGCAATGAAATGAGAATTAATATTGCTAAAGTAACCATTGACAGTGGGCTCCACTTACTGCTCCCTCCAAAATTGGTCCAATGTTTCCTCTTGTTCAGAAGCCCTTGAGAAATTTGTACAAACACACGTTTTGAGGGAAACTATTTCATCTCCAATGCCGATCCTGACAACCAAATTTTACTTAGAGCATCTGCTGCAATGTCTCATCTGAATATTGCAGCACTATCCCTGAGTCTTTTTGCTCCAAATTCTTGCTGGCTGGCAGATGAAGGTCACTTTTAATGTCCTGAAATATCAATACTTTTTCAGGTGTTTGGTTGGCCCTGTTTAAACCCAGTAACACAGGCCAAGTAAGTCCACTTCCAGAGTTGTACTTTTTTTTATATTTCAGTCATGTTTACTGGGCAAGATCTTTCTCCTGTCATCATGTACAAAACTGAGTTCTTGAATGTTCTCAGAAGCTGTCTTTGTTTACATTTATGTTTGTTCTTATCTGCCAAGACGGCTGTGATTTCCTCTATCTCTGCTTGCCACCCTGAGTTTCAACTCCATTTCCGTGTCAGATGAGGTTGTGTAATTCTCTGATAACAAAATTATTTTGAAGGATTTTGTCAATACTTTGCCTTTTGTTCTAGAACTTCAGAGGAGTATGTTCCATTCATCCAACTAGTCTTCAGTCATTCTGATTTCTTGATTTCTTGTCCTAACAGGATTTCAATTTTGTTTTGTATTTGTTCTTCCCCTGGGAAATTAATCTGAGTTCTGACACATGTTCTATGTCATCTTTGTTAAATCTGTAAACCAAAGAATTGATGTTCTTAGCAGTGGCTGTACCTCCTGCCAGTAAACTCCACTTTTTTGCTGCTTTATTTTCTTCTCTTGGTTCTTGCTCATGTACCTAAAAATAAACAAACCTTGTTTGCTTTTCTTGTGCTCTCCTCAGTCTTGAGTGTTCCACATCTCTGCGATGTTCTGATCCATCCAACTCCTTTCAAAAGCTGACTGACCCTCTCATCCCTTGTGCATCTTTTCTGTGCAAAGTGTGAAGGAGTCTGGCCTTCTAGGCTCATTTTCTGAAGTGTCACTGATTTGTTCTGTTACTTTGGGCAAGTCACTTAATCTCACTGTGGTGTAGTTTATCCACTATAAAATAAGTCTAATAATCCTTGCCTGCTTTGCTGAGCCCTGAATCTTGTTTGCCTTCTTTACATGTGCAGTCCTAAGGGTATTATAAAGCTTCAATTATTAATGTTTGGAAAGTGCTTTGAGATCTTTGGATGGAAATCCCTGTATAATCATATTTAGCACTTAGCATTTCACAGCACAGTGCAGACGCTACGTAATCCTCAGAATACTCCTGTGAGACAGAATTACCTGTCAATACAATTATTATCCTCACTTTACTGGATAGTGAGGCAGAAGGATTAGGACCTAATCCTGCTTCTCTTCAAATAAATGGGAGTTCTTCTCTTGACTTCAGCAGGAGCTGGAAGAAGCTTCTGTGACACATCAAGTTTTGCGTTCAGTCTAGGATGTCAATCCACACTGAACCTGATGGAGTCTCCTTCTTCTCTCTGCTACAGAGTTTGGTGTTTCCTGGTCATGTTATCTTGACTTTCTTGCATGATTCACTTTTAGTCTTATTCCTTACCATTCTGTTTTGGTTACCTTCTATATTATTTTATCCTTTTGTTTTTTTAGTATATTTTCAAGCCCCAGCACATTCTTGATGCTGCATGTAGCCCTGGGAGATCCATGTATCATCCATGAATTCTTCTGTATCACCTTTGCAATCTTCCTTCATGGATTTGTCCAGTACAGTTCTTTTGCCTATTTTTAATAACTTTATTTTTCTTCTAGTCATGTTATTTCAACCTCAGCTGCTGTCTACTGCAGTGCTGCTTCTACATAGTTGACCATATCAAACTCCTTTGTTTTAGACCAGTTTTTTTTGTTGTGACTACAGTCCACAATACTTCATCAAGGTTATAATAATTTCATGGCTGTGATTATGCTACCCTGCCCTTTATTCTTCCCAGTTATTTTAGTCTCTTCCAATATTAGACAAAGCAGACCTGTCTCTGACAGACACTGTAGGTGCTCAGGAGTCGTATTGTTACCCTTGAAATGATAAGCAAAGCAGTGCTATAAAAAGACTGTAAGAAAAAATATTTAAAATCTGAACTACAATTATTTTAAGAAATTGCTTATATGAAGGAGAGATAGGGAAGTTCATTCTTCCCAGAAATAAATTGAATTATACAACTTATTTTTCAAAGAAGAATGGGTATGTCTGACATGTAAGAGAAGTGATTCCTCATTAATATCAGTTACTAACCACGTATTTCAGCATCACCAAGATGAGCTGAATCTGTCTTAAAATAATGAGGCAAAGTAATTTCTGTTAGGTGAGATTCATGGTGCTTCTCTACTTCTCAGCCTGCTTTGTTCAAGGGACCATTTTGGAGTTCAGTGGCTGGCAATGTGAATAAAGATCCATCCACACAGGCTCATTTCTGAAGACTGTCACAATTTTAGGTAGAGAGACTCTCCATGAACCTGGCACTGGTGCCTGTGGAAGAGGGTTCAGGGCTGGGGCTTTGCCACGGGTGCTGCTGGTTGCTCCCCTCTCTGAGGAGCTTTGGGAGACCTTCCACACCACCTCTGTGCAGAGCTGGAAAAGGCCCTTGGACAGAAGCCAGGTTCCATGGGCTCTCAGGGGCCAGTAATACCTCTGGCAAAAGCACTATAAAGCTAATTAAAAGCCAGTAGCAGTGGCACCTTACTTCTAGCAATTTCTTTACTTGAAACAGGTATTATTGAGCATTAAAGGTAAAATCAAGTTTATAAAGGTAAACAGTTTTGTAGTAATGTGACCATGACCTATAAAATGACAATCTGACATTAATTTTTAAGGATCATATATTCACATATGCTGTCATTGTAGAGCAAGTAACATGACTGGAAGTAGGCCTATGCATTTTGAGAATGCATTTACAGTTTAACATGCTGTTACAAATGTAAGGAGGCTCCTTCTCTCTCCTCTAATTTTTTTTCACCAGCTTGACAGTTTTTCAAACATATTCACTGTCAGCCCTAACAACCTGTCAACAACTGCCATTATGTGAAAATTGCAAAGACTTGCTTGAGCACTGTGAAAACTGACAGACATGCCACAAGGATAAGTTCCTCAGAAACAGAGGGCTAAAACTTTTGAAAGGTGCTTCAGCCCTTCCAAGGCAAAATGAACAGTCAGATATCAGGGGAAAAAAACATACACTTGTCACATCTGATATCTATTTCTTTTCCCCTCAAATTGAGGTGTATGTGAAGGAATAAAACATAGATTAGGACAAACTGTGCAGCTTACTAGAGTTGGTGCAATTTTCCTCACTGTCAAGCAGGAGAGGCCAAATTTATCCACTGTGTGGATCTGCTGTGTGGCTGGTACAAATCCTGGGAACCAGGGGTAAAATTCACCCTCTTAGAGTATCTGTAAATGATGAAATATGATTTTCTCTGTGTGGCTTACTGTAAAAAAAAAACAAAAAACCTCAGTTAATGTTCATTGTAATATAATATATGATAATGCTTGTGGAGAAGTGACCCTGCAATGGACTATGCACTTTATGGGGCTCATTGTATTATTCTGTACCTGAGTGTTAAACAGCTGCAGTTGTGCTGACACCCCTGAATTTGCCACCTTCTGAAACTGGTGTAATGGAGAGCATCCATGTTTGCCACTGAGCCACTGAGTCATGAGTAGGCATGAGTCTTCCATGTCACATATAAAATTGTAGCTAATTATAGCCTCGTGGAAAAGTAAGTGGAGATACCTTTTTGCTTTACCATCTAAAAATAAGCTAAAGAAAGAAATATAGACTCTCTGGGTTTCATGCATTTGGGGTCTGTCTGGAGAGTCATCACTCTCATTGAGTCTCAGAAGATGCTCAGCACCTTGCTGACTTCCCCAGCAGAAGCTGTTAGTGCTAGTGCAGCATGTCCCCGTGGGCCAGTGTTGAGCCACAGGGCTCAGCACAGCCATGATCTTTGACCACAGGCAAACAATTCAACTCTTCACTCTGCTTTTCCCAGCTGTGGGATAGCATTATGATATTCCTTTGCAGTTTGGGAAGTGTGAGAATGAAGTTGGAGTCGAAGGTGCTGAGATCACGTGGTGATGAAGCAATAGAAATGCCTGGGCAATTCGATGAGGTGGTTGCTTTGTTTATCAGAAAGGACAGAGCTATGATAAAAAAATTACTAAAAAAATTCCAGCCACAATCAGAGGCAACAGCAGGGACCTGTGGCAGGAATTGCTTTGTTGTGTTTCAGTGGTAGGACCTGGCTGAGGTGTGTTTTGGGGCTTGGGTGTGGTGTCTGTGTCCGCTTGTGCTCGTTGTCCAGCCCACAGTGGTGCATTTGCAGGGCTCTGTTCTCTGGTGGAGATTATTAACTCAGGAGGTTGTGCCCAGGGCAGGGCAGAGTTGAGTATGAGCTCATTTTGGTGTAGGCTTTGTTCTGAACAGGCACAAGAGCATTTCATTGGAAATGTCTCATTTTCTTTAAATATTTGTGACACAAGCTTAGAAGAACCCTTCTAAAATATGGTCAGTAATAATCTAATGGTAGCTCATTTTACTTATTAGCAAAGTGAATAAGTAAAGATGTCTCTATTTTCTTTAAGGGTCTTTTCACGAGAAAATACTTAATTCCCTGTTAACCTTAAGCTCAGAGTTGTGGCATACAGCGTATTGTGGTTCTCTAAAACAATGTTTGCTGTTGGGGAAGACACTGTACTTAATCTAAAATAACACAATTCTGAAAGAAAAAGAGACCTTACACTTCTGTTTTAATGACTTCTCGTTTCTTTGTTCCTCATTTCTTTTTTATTTGCAATTATAAAAATAAGAGTAACATTCATAGCATGCCATTTTTTGGGTAGATTTTTCTTTTGGTTAAAAAAGTATTTTGAGCCTTAAAAAACCTCTGGAGTAAATAAGAATTAAGGTATTATTATTATGCTTTTGTAACTCATCATGTTATTTTTTTATATAAACACTCCCCCCTAGTTCTTGCTAATTTTTTTTTTTGTTGGTTATTTGGTTTTATACTTGTGAGCTACACAAGGAAAGGCTTTCCATCGGTTTAATGTTTATCTGGTGGTCTAATCTTGGGTCGCAGATGAGCTTAAATCAAAGCTTCAGTGATATTTATCTAATTGAGACTAAGTGGTGGCAGCCTGTTGCAAGGTTGTGATGAGCTCTGAAAAGACTGGTGAGATGGTCATCTAATCCTCAGGTTACAAGGGGTTACCTTTTGTCTGTTCCCTTGATTTTGCAGTTCTTAAGATGGAGATTGCTCAGGTAACACAGTTGGCTGAAATGGGATCTGGTTTTTATTAACCAGGAGACTGCCTGTGTGTTTTGAGTGTCTTTCAGTGCATGTGGGAATATGTAAGGTTATAAATCATGGAAAGAAAACACCGTAGCATTTCAATAAAACATCCTGAGCTAGAGTGTCTGGGACAGAGAACATGAGTGTTTCACTACTTTCATGGAGCATAATAGGTCACTGAGAAGACAAAGTGCTTGTAATTTCTTGTTCTAATGTCTGACATGGGCAGGATTCCCATCCAGGGCTACTGCCTAAAGGCACAGGACTCGACATTTCAGAGTAACCTCATTTCCCTGGGAAGGATGCACACTGAAACTCAAGTTTTGCCCCTATGTCACAAAATTCTTGGCCTTGCTGTTCAGCATCACAGAAAGTGCTTAAAAATATGTAAAAAAGCTTCCTTGACCATTGGTTAATCAATTCAGAGTGCTTTCCTCTCAAACTGTACTTCTTTTGGATCATTTTCTGTGGTCTGATATTCATGTTGACTTGCTCAATCTGCAGAAACATCCTGTAGAGCTCTTGGAATTCTTGTAAATTAACTGCAGGGTACCAAGACCTGGCTAGACCAGAAAAGGACATAATACACCTTTCCTACAAGGACTTTCCCTTGCTGAGGATGGGTTTCACTTGTCCATCTGCACATCTATGAAGAAATATTGATTCCAAGGATTCCAGAGACATTTGATGGCTTCAGGAAGGAAAGCTCATGTTTTTTTCATCCACCACCATTCCAGTTCATCTTTTTTAAACCCTGCTGTGACTCTGGAGTTCAGGCACCAAGAGTTACTTGTCTGCCTCAGCCAGTCACTTGACATCAAGTGTACTTGATCTGGGGCTGGTAGTTTACTTCAAACGTTGTTCATATGAATGGGTCTGGCAGCTGGGAGACTGCAAAAAAAGTGCATGAACAGTGATTCTTGTTTTCTGTCTTCAAAACAGATCTATTGTACTGTTTCTGCTGGCTGTTTTGAAGAGTCTTGACTTTGAAGCTGGAAAGAAATCATTATCTAAGTCGCATTCATTCAGACTTAAGGCTAGTGGTCTCATAAGTGATCACTCCCATTAGCCTTATGAACCTTCTCCATGGATGGGTGAGAAGAATATTGCTTTATTGTAAGATGATTTAAATAAGAAAAAAAAAGTCAATGGATTCTGAATGTGCACAGTATATTACACGTATTTATGCATCCCAGCTCATATAATTTGATTATAGATCACAGCTGTTTCTTTTCTCTCTTGACCTCCTTTAGCCTGTGACATGCTCTGCTATCATTCTCTCATTCTCCTAATGCTTTAGCTATTGAAAAGACTATAATTTTCTTTTTCTTGCTGTCAGGTATTCAGTCATTTCTTTGTCCTGTCTTAGAGCTTAGACTCGGAAATTGAACTGTCCTGCTTTTTTTTTTTTTTTTTTTTTGTTGTTGTTAAGAGATGACAGCTCGTGTTTATTTGATTTTAAAATTTATGCGGCAGGTCTTTCTCTAACACTCAGATCTCACCTAAAGCTTTTTCCTAAGGGTCTAAAAGTGCCTTTCAAAAAAGGAAAATCCATTTGTCTCTTGTTAACCCAGGGAAAATTGTGATACTGAGGTGAATGCTCTGCTTAGAGAGAGGGAGATATCAGAGAGAGCACAAAAGCAGAAGGGGAAAGTGTGATATTATTCAGGCACATATGAGGACCATTGCAGGGGGAGGTTTCTATGCTAAAATCACCCTGAGACTTGGACTGTGAACTGATCCTTACAGCTTGAAAACTCTTCCCTTCTGGGGTTTAAATGGAGCAATTCCGTCCCAGAGGTCAGATTTGGGTTGATGGTCAGGACAGAAACCAGAGCAGGGTGGAAAGGGTTGAGGTGAAAAGGATGTGGTCATATTAATTCAATGCAGCTTCAGACAAGCAGCACAAGGAGATTTATAGGACTGCTTTTGAAGGGGAAAAGTGGGTATGATAAATGGGGTAAGTCAATGTCAATTTGTGAAATTACACCTTTGTGTCACAATCTATCAGTAACTTCCTCTTGCTATATTTGGATGATTTTCCGGTCGCAGTAAGAGGGATCGAATGGTGACTAACCCACCTTCCCAAATGGCTAATTTAGGAAAGTAACAAAAGAATTGGGCTGCAGCATGTGAATCATCCCAGATAAAGGTCAGAAATTACTGTCCTGTGTTAGCTAAGGGTACTCAAACTTCTTAGAAATAATTACCTAATAACTTCCTTAGTGCATGAGAAGCCCTGAGAAAATTGTGAAAAGGCAAGGGAGCAGAAGAAGCAATCAGGCCAATCCAAGGAGGGATGGGAGGCAGTGGTAGTTCTGGTGATGCTGATGTCACAGCAGTGCCTGGAGCCCTGTCATTTTGGGTGCCATCTCTAGAGGGGTGCAGGCAAAACTTTGCAGGGAGAAACTCAGGAGGAACTTGAGAGTTTAATTTTAGTAAGATCACACTGCAGGGCAGAGCACATGAGGGTCCTGATCCCAGCAGCTCTTCCCATGGTGCCTTTCCTCCCTGGTGCTGGCTCCCAGCCTGCCCTGTGTGTCAAGGCAAAGCCTGTGACACTGTGCAGACCTGAGGGAACAGTTCAGCCTGTCCCCACTAAGGAGTGGTCTGAGTGATTCTGTCTTAGTGCAGTCCTGCTCTGTCTGTCTGTTAAATGTAATTGGTTTAGGGGTGAACTCAACAGAGATACTGATTCTGGTTAAATAATAAATGCTATTCCTGCTCAGGTTTGTTGATTGCCTATCATGCCTCTCACGTGGGAGGAAAATTCGCATGGGATTCTGCTCTTGATGTATTTATTTTTGTGGTTCATGATAGTGTGTGGGAGTTTATTTATTATTTTTTAATAAACAAGCAAAAAATGCATCATAAAGCAAAAGGCTCTTTCCTGAAGTATTTTATATTCTGTATCAAACAGACACAAACTATTGGGCTCCAAAGAAAGAAGTTCTGGAGAAACTTGGATAATGAGGACTTTCCAAAGGAAAAGTAGATTGTGATGAGAGAGGAGGGTGGCTTTTTGGTTCAGAAATAGGGTATTGGTGGAACATCTTACAGTGCACTTGGTGCTGCTGTGTGTAGAGACAAATGTTAATCTGGTGGAGCGACTGCCCTGGTTGTGGAATCTCCCAGTGCTGGGTCTCTGAAGAAACAGTCTGAGGTTTTTTGCTGTTGTACTAACAATTTTTGACTCACTATGTGAAGTCCTTTAAATTATGCATGAGATGTGCATTTTGCGCAGTTTGAACTGTCCAGACTAATGGAAGCACTAATGTCAGATGAATGGGATCCTCAAACTAATGTGGTTCTTAACTGGGGAGCAATAGGCTGTCAGGGTAGGAATGCAGGGAGCCTAAATACATGGCCATGTGATGAAAAAGGGTGGTGCTGTGAACATGTGTGTGCTGCAAAACAAATAACTACAGGGCATTCTTAGATGAGTAAACAAATAGTCTGGATAGCCGTATCCTACCTGGATTAATGGATGCAGAGCTGTCAGAATGTAATGTAGGTAGGGGGAAGCTTTTTCTGTCAAACTGTGGTGGGGTGTCAAGAAATGAAATCTCAGTGCCTCCTACCCTGAGATCCAGCAGGAGACAGGGTCTGACTGAGCCCAGGAGACCTCAGTTCTTAAAGACACTTATTTCCATGCCACATAAACCAGGGCTTTTTTCAGGCTTTGAGGGACTCGGCTGGCTCAGCCCATATGGTGAATGTCAGCTTTTCACTTGAGAACAGCATCACAAAAGTGTTGCGTGCTCAGAAGCATTTTGGGCAGCAAGGCTGTAGGAGGAAGCCCAGTATGCTGTTAAACAGCTGTCTGGAGCCCTGTTACAGGAGAGTGATGAGATTAAGAGTGGTTTTGTGTTTTCTCCTGGGCAGGATTTCCTCAGGCAGCTCGAGATGTGCTGTGTGGCTGGACAGGCTCCTCTGCTTCTCTCTCTGCAGTTGTGAATGTTTTGGGGCTGTGTTTATCTTGCAGGGTTTTTTTCTTGCATACATGACTTGTGAGGTCCCTGCATGAGGCAGACCAGTTGTGTTTCCTGTGCAGGGCTGCTCAGCAAACTGAAATAGCACATCCAGGAGCTCTTTAATACTGGAAAAAGCTTGTGTGCCCTCCTTCCTTTCTGTTACTGCAAGGATTTCTTGTGGAGGGAAGAATACCAGAAGAGCAAGTGATGGATTAAACTGCAAAAGCTTTAATTTATTCACCAATAACAAAATAAATCTGGGTTTAAAACAATATTTTTGTTGTTTGGAGAATTTTACTGTACTTCAGTATTTATGAGGTTTCATCTTGAACCACTCAAGTTAGGGGAATGTTTCACTGGTAGAGAAATGCTGAAATTCTCAGTTGTACCAGGATCTCAGGAGCTAAAGCTTTAAGAATCATCCTGGGTGGCAAAATTCCCCCAGCAGTTATGGGAATAATTGGGGAAGTCCTTTGTGAATGTGTTTGCTTTATTCCATCTCACTTCCTGTTTTTTTTAGTAACATCAGTATTGACTTTCTGTGGTTTGTTGTTAGAAAAGTCTTAATTTGATGGAGTATTTTAATAAATAGAATGTCTAAAAGGAACAACTGCATGAACAATGACTTGTTCCCAGATCCTGACAATAAGAGAAGCCTGTGCCTTTATCAGCCAGTGTTATAAGCCCTCTCCCTATGGGGTACTTCCTCATTGGACCAGTTTTTCCAAATGGATTCTTCTTTTGTTTATTTTTTTTTTATTGGCTTTGTGCTCATGTGCTACTACTTGAGGGTTTTCAGGTGTTTTTCCTCTTTTTTTCTTATTTTTTTCCCCTGTATCTCTGCTTCAAACACAAGATAAGTTATTTTCAGAAATGTGGTAACTTTGATTACTTAATTTTTCAGAGAATTCTGGCTCCCAATATTCCTCAAACTTCTTGCAGAGGAGACTCTACTGCTCTGTATTTTAGTGGGTTTCAGACTTGCCTTCATGTCTGGGGAAGGCTGAGAAGGGGCAGGTCAGACATACAGGGAAGTTTTAAAAGAACACTTAACAAGATGATTGGGTGATTTGTAGTTGGATTCATGAATTCCTGCATGCCTCAAGAGGTGCAGATTCTAATGTGTGTTTGAGTCTTCACATTCACTGCTTTTCAGAAGCTCTGAGGGAACACTTCAAATATGTGAATTCAGAACTGTAGCCCTTGCTGTCCTTCAGGAACTTTGTATCCTGAATTCCTCACACTGGTTTTAAAAAATGTTTATAAAATAAGTGTATATGATACATAAATATTACATTGAGCCAGTCTTTACAAATGTATAAAGGAATATATATCAGCTTTTACTGCCATTGTGTAGCTAATCAAGACCTCTAAAACCAATTTCTAAAATACACTCCTCATTTTAGGGGTAAACGTGGCAGAGCAAAATAAAACCATTTCTGTTTTCCCAGAGTCTTTGACATGTAAAAAGCAGGAGATTGCAAAGGTCATGGAAACAGTTAAACCACAGTTTAAGACAGTGGTTTTGCTCTCCTTATTCTGTTTTTCTAACCTTGTATTTGCAGTTATTTTTTCAGCTGCTTTCCTTTAGGATCCCTGAGATAAATAATAAGAGGTGTGGTAATATCCCTGCTGTTGAAAGAGTATCAGCAAATAACCCGTGTGAGCCCAAGCCTTTCCTTGTTGAGAATGCAGATTGCAGAGGGCATGGAAGGTTTCTGCACGTCTGCTGCTCAGAGCAGTGATGTGTGCACCTAGAAACGTCCTGTCTGTGCCTGAAAACAAGAATTTCTTTCCCCTTCCTTTGGGAACCTCTTCAGCTTGAGTAAAGAAAGCAAAGTTCTCTGATGAACAGCAGCTGAATAAGTAAAAAAGCAATAAATTAAGTACCAGGATGCTGTGCTTCTCTCAGCAATGATAGAGGTCAGTTTTGGAGGTTGTACTGGGGTTTATAAATATCAGTGGACAGACCTGGGTTTGCAGAGACTTTTTGATTTTTTGCTTTATTTACAGGCTATCAAAGTGTAAAAGGGGAAAAAGAGAGTGGTCATTAACAGCAGCAAACCTAAATAAATTGCTGCCATGCTGTGGGTCAATACCACCTATTTGGCAGATTTCTGAAAAGGTGGAGAAGGGAAATAAAATCCTCTGGGATTTGGCTAAACTTTGAGTCCAGGCAGATCATGGACTTTTAGACTTCACTGCACACATTTATAGGATAAAGATTGTTTTACAGCCCTAGAAGGGTGCTGGGGATGCTTTATCAACCCCTGGGAGAACAAGGTTAATGCTAAAAGGAATTAAAATTTTATTCCAAACCTTGTATGACAAAACAGGATGTGCAGATGCACTTAACCATGTATGAGGCACATCTGGGATGAAAATGGTGGAAGTAATGGATAGAGAAGTGGCAAACTTGGAAGGTATTGGATTTCCTCAGCAAAAACATTAAGTGATCATGAAGAAATAAGTTCTGGTTTTGTTGACTTCCTGCATCTCTCACAGGAGAACAGACCATTCAGAAGGAATCTGAGAGTGTCAAGGAATGGCTTTCCTTGCAGAGTAGCACATTTGGCACACAAAATACTGGAGCCAAAGGAGAAGTAGGAGACGATGAAATTTTGCAGGTATTGCAATGAACACCTGTGTGTCCTAAGCAGCACTGCTAATATGCCTGGAGAACAAAAGCAGCAATTCTGCAGTCAGTGTTCTGTGGCCCTAGTAATCAAGGAATGCCAAAAATTAGAAATTAAAAGTCCTCTTAGTTCACCTCCCCCCGTAAAGGGATGTTTCCTTTGTTATGTATGATGGTAATTAGCTGGCTTGCAAGGGGAGGAGGTATGGAACAGCAGAGATTTAAAATAGTGGTGGAGAGTCCAGAGCTGGGAGGATGAAACTGCAACAGAGGATTATCAGGACTGAGAGCTGTTTCCATCTCCAAAACATTGCATAGATATTAACCAATTAATCTGCACAAATGAGCCATGAAAATGATCAGTGGCTTTGTTGAAGTCCAAACAGTGAAATCACGTTTAAGATTTAGCACTTAATGTTCCCAATATTACTGCTTAGACAGGAGAGGGAGAGTCTGAGATTTCCAAGAGCTGCTGGCTCCAGGTGAGTATCCAAGACCACCATTATGTTGCCCAGGGGTCTCTGGTTAGAAGATTCTTTGAGAGATTTAAAGGCAGCCAGGACTGCCTGGTCTGAAGCGTAACAAGCTGTACAATTTCACTTGTGATATTCCTTTTAGAGTTCTTTTGTTTGTGGTTGAACTAAGGCTCGTCTTTTCAAAAGAAGGTTTTGGGTTTAGTATTCTAAAACTTAAGTGATTTGCCACAATACTTTAAAACTTGTTGAAATGACTAGCAAGCTTTCCTCCCACTCTCTCCTTTGAAGTAAAGCAACAGTAAAGGAGAGATGCTTGAAGACTGAAATAATTGTTCCTTTCTATGTGGATACTGAGTGGGGTTTTGTTACAACTCCACTGCTTGTCTTTTAAGGCCAGAAATATAAATACTACACTCCTGAATGTTTTCCAAATCTCTTTTATTAAATCCCAGAAACATTCTGGGTTTTCCCAGCATTTTAAAAATGATTATTTAGTTGCTGTGCTATGGCTTATGGAACAAATAACAGGTGTGTGTGTTTTCAATTCTGGGATTTGCTCTCAAAGAAAAATAATTAACACTGGCAGTAGTTTGATTACATTAATTCACAAAAAGAAACACCCAAATGATAAATCCATAGTGGGAGAACTGCCCATATGTTACAGATTGGCTTAACATGGATGAGGCATTAAATAAACTAAGTCTGAAAAATAAAAACCTTATCAGCTTTATTAGCGTTGAACTCTGTGGCTTCCACTGGGGCTGACACACTTAATTAAAGATGCTCTGGTCTAATTAGGTTGCACATCAAAAATACAAATACAAGTTGGATTTTTTAAAGACCTGTCTGAGCTCCAATTCCCAATGTTGTGAATATTTATTTTATTCAGTTAGTCTCCACCTAGACCAAATGTTGTTAGGTTAGCTAACACAAAAATACAGGGATTGGAGTATTTGGATTTCTTGCTCTGAGTGAGGCTGGCTCAGATCCTGAATGTCTATACATCTGAGGAAGACAAGCATAGGCTGGGGAGAAGGACGACTTTATTTTGAATTTTAAATCATTATCTGATTCTATTTGACTGGCTTAATTCTATTGGTGACTAGCTCATGAAGAAATCCATGGCCTTCATTTGTTTTACTACCTGAGGAATTGATTCCCCTGTGGGTCCAGTCCAACCTCCATGGAGGTCAGTGGGAAGGCTGCCATTGATTTAATAGAAGATGGTTCAGAATCGATGGGAATGCTGCATGTCACAGTGGGGGAGTGTTCCTTCTTCCTCCCATCTCCCATGCTTTAGAAATGGAATTCTCTTTCTGTCAAACAGGGCAGACCTGTCATACCCTGCCATGTGTTCCCATGATTTCCTCTGTGGGCAAGGTTGAACATGGAAATCTTTGATTCAACCCCTTTTTTTTCCTGTGTATAGTTCTTTTTTGCAGATTGATTCTGGAACTCTGAAACCTTTTCAGCCTTTTATTGCCATTTTTGTACTAGTTTTTGAAGTCTTTTCCCTTTGATTTGCAAATTTGTAATTTTCCTTTACGCAAGTTGCAGCTTCTTCTGACATCAGTGAATTTGTATGATCTTGTGTCAGGACAGCAGGCCTGAACTTCACTTCCCATCTACCAGCAATAATTTTCATTCCTGTTGATGGCATTTGTCTATCCTAAATCACTGTGAACAAAATGCTCCTAGTTCTAATGCCTAACCAGATAATTATTGCCCAGCCAAACACATATTGGCTGGCGACAGGTATGACACGAGGGCATTTCTAAACATTTTGTTAATGGAAAATGGAAGCCCATACACAGCTTTTCAGAATCCATCATTGATTTCTGGTCCTGTTTTGGGAACTCTAAATCTTAAGTGACACTTGGACCTCCCTTGGTGACAGAAGTGGGAGAGATCAGCAGCATGAGGCCTGTGGCTCTCGTTGATCTTACTCAGTTTGTGAATCTTCGATCAATGTGTTGGCACATGGACACCTAAAAAGAAGTGGTTGGCCACAGTGCTAACTCTGGCCTCATTTACAACTGTGAACACAGCAATATTTCCCAAATATTATCCCTGTCACATCCTATTGTGCAGGTGTTTTGCTTTTGCACATTCAGTGTTAATGTTACTTTTTCTTAGCCTGGGCTCTTTCTGGTCACTCTCTGCCTTTTGCAACTTTGCTGCAGCAGGGTTAGTCGCTGGAATAGGATTTTGGAATAATTTAAAACTGTTTTTTGAGAAAAGAGACAGAGAATTCTGATTTATTGAGAGTGACTTAGTGTTAAATGGAGTGCAACTGCAGGCTGCCTTGAGCTATTTTGGCTTTGTTTCCTGCTTTGCTCACTGGATGTGTGCATCTGTGTGTGTACATCCCTACAAACCCAAATCTCACCCTACAGCTGGGAAAGCAACACAGTCTCCTTGCTCAAATGCTGAGCCACCTAGAGACAGCTGAGTGCTCCAAGTATGATGTCTCAGTGGCTGAGTTACTCTTTTTAATAATTTCTCCTGAACAAATCTGCAGCAATGACACAACTCGTGCTCCCATTCTGTGCGCTGTACCTGAGAGCAATTTCAGGATCCGTGTTCCCTGTTACCTGCCTGGCTCAGGACATAATTACAGCTGCAGTAGGTGCTCCAAGGCAGTGTGAGCAAGGAGAGGGGCATTCCTGCCAGGAGTGATCCTGTGGAAAAACTGGAGAGCATCCTCAGCCTACCAAGGGCTACCTATGTGGGCAGGGGTGGGACCTGCCAGCGTGGTCACCACTGCTGCTTTCAATACCTGCTTTGCTTGGAGACCACTCTCATAATTTTATTTTTCTCACACTGGATAGCACTGACTGCTGAGCAGCTGTAATCTGTGGTGTGATTTGCTGCTTTTCTTGGTGTACTGCTGTCTTCAGGCTCTTGAGAGAGGAAAGGTCTGGTGCATAAATTCTGAGTTGTGACAGGGAGTGTGGCCTTGTATGCTTTACTGTTGGTATCAGCCATCTCCGAATGGAGTGGCAGCTTTATCACGGAATATCCAGCATTTTTTTTCAGATGAAGTTAGACATTTAGGAATAGATGCACCTCTTTCTACTTTCTGAACATACATTTTGTTATGGCACCTTACGGAGCTCATTTTAAACCCTGCTTCAGGGCAAAAATATTTATGGCATACTTTAAATAAAACATATTATGTGTTTTGTACAAACATATGTATCATTGTCCCCCTCGCTGGAGCTGATATAATTTCTGACACCAAGTACTGTGCCTCATGCAAAATTCATGGCATGTCATTGAATAAGAATGAATGTTCCTTTAAAATACAAGCTTTCCAGCCATGAAAACCACTTAGTTTTCAGTTTCAGGGACCAAAATCCTTCCTTGCTGTGACTGTTGAGTGAAACACGGTGTCAGTGACTGGCAGCTTCAGAGTCTGGTGGCAGGTTGAGCATGGTTTTCTCCTGCAGATGGTTTTTTACTTCCAAGTCAATGTTGTGTTTGTGGATCTATATTCAGGGTAAATCATCCCTTATAGTAGCACCAGGGTTGGTCAGTGAATGCTTGTTTCACTCATGGATATATAAGCATCCCATTGTTAAAAACTTTCAGTACTGTAACTCTTCACTTCTAATGCTTATTTATAAAGAGAGAGGAAAAAGTCATTCTGCCAACAACATACATGTGGTGGAAAATTACCATAAAGTCAGAATGTGCTGCTGCATGGTGATACAGGCATAAATTAAAAAACAAATTAAGACTGAGGGGAGACTCATCACAGTTACACCCTCCTTGGGAGGGGAAGAGGAAGGACAGGCGCTGATCTCTGCTCTGCAGGACCAGTGACAGGACTAAGGGAATGATCTGCAGTAGAAGTGGTCCTCAGCCTCACGGACAAACAAATAAAAGAGCACAAAGATGGTGGGGAAATAAATGGTGATTTGAGAGGGAAAAAAAACCCCAACAACAAAACAAACACCAAATCCCAGCACCCATCTCCAGAGGGTGGAGAGAGAAGAGCTGAGCAGTGCCAGGCATTGCCGTCTGGAAAGGACCTGTGCTGATCTGGGCTCCTCTGCTCACTTCCCAAAGGCAGCAGCCTCTGCTGGGAGGTGATGCTGTTCACTCTTTTCTCATATCTGTGGAGCCAAGAAGCAGCATTTGGGAAGCTCATTCCTGGTCTCCATCAGTTCCTTAGCAGCTTCATCTCTGCTGCAGAAGAGGTGGTGGAGAGTTGCCCTCAGAGGTGACTTCAAGGCCATAGAACAACATGATTACATTTTGAACAGCACAGGGGGTGATTAAAGCTTAACTTTAAAAAGAAAATAGGAGTTAAAAATTGAAGATTAGAAAGTCAAGACTAAGAGAGTTTAAAATAAAAGCACTGTTCTTACCCCGTCCTGGCCTAACTGTGCCGTTCACAGGGTGTGCATGCAGTGTACCTGCTGCTGCTTGGAGAGACCTGGGACGTGGCTTTCTTGGAGGGAAAGTGGCTTCTTCGTGGCTGAGGGGAGGAGGGCTGGCTGCCACTGTGCATTCCTGATGATTTCAGGCTATGTTTTGTAGCACTTTGAATGCCAATATGCCAGCTACTGTCCCTTAGAACCCCTCTGGGGTGCTGGTGAAACACAGCAAAGCCTGTTGAGTCCTATTAGCTGTAAGGGCTGGAGTGTTGTCTTCTCTGAGCAGTACCATCATCTCCTTGTGCAGAGAATCACTGCTCTGACACACCTGGCTCCATCTCCCTGCCATTAAACCCATTAATACAGCAAATGGCATTTTATAATAAATACGTGTCACTTGCATGATTTTAACTGGTCTTTTGATTTGTTTCCCATTTTATGTTGTTTAGGCAGGCTGATTTAGACAGTTAAAAATCCACTTAACCATGATACATTGTGGCTGCCTGACAGACAATAACATTGATATATATGACTAGATGAGTCTCTAATTAGATTTTGGCAGCACTGTCACAGTCAGGGAAAGTTTCCACAAGTACTCCATTGAAATGTTATTTTATGCAACCTCGTGGAACAAAGGCCATTTTTAATTAAGCAGGTCCCCTCAAGAAGATGTTAAACTTAATGTCATTTTTTCTTGCTGGCATCTGCCCTTGCAGTGTCTGCCTTCTCAAATTTACTCTTTGGTAGCATGTCTTAAAATGCATATTTTAAAAAAGTACATAAAGCAGATAAAAATAGGTTAAAAGTGATAAGTGAAGCTTGCCCTGGATGTTATATTTAAAATTAGTAGTAAACATGGAAGAAACAGTCATTTGATAAATTATTACTGTCCTTTATATAGGGAAGGAAAAATGTAGAACCAGGGACTGATTATGTGATTATATAATAATATCAATATTCTGTAAATCTCAGTTTTTATGAACACTTCAAAGTAACTGTAAAACAAAAGAGACTATTAAGCAAATGGGAAACCTGCTTCCAGTAACATCTCTGTAAAATAATTTGGGTTAGTTTCAGAGCTGGAGAGAAGCCTCTCAGAGGTCTCTGGATCCCAGTGCAATATAAATGTGAAATAAGTACATAGAGCTATGAACACTTAATGGAGATGCACATCATCCTCTGTCCTCCAAACCTGCCCTGGGCTGGGGGTTGGAATCTGCATCGCTTGACTTCACCCTTGCCATGGCTCCTGCACTTGAAAGTTGTAAAAGGGGTGATCAGATTTCCCCTTCTGGAGCTGGGCTGTTGGTGAGGGTTCACCCTGATTGTAGAGAGCAGAGCACAAGATGTGGAGTGCAAACTGGGAGTATCCAACTCTCCCACTGGCATACAAGTGAAATAAAAGTTCTCCCTGTGGATGTTTACAGCTCAGGGGAGAACAAACAATAAATTTACTATGCTTTATCCTGGCATTTATGAATAGTGATCCCTTGGTTCCTAAGAAGATGTTGGGACATCTCTAATGTTGCAGTTATGTGTGTGGATTGCTCTGTGTCAAGAAGAAAAAGTCAAGTGTAGGAGAGTGGTACTTTGGGGAAGGGCCAGGATGTCTGGAGTATATTGAATATTGAATGTTTTCAAAATGCATCAATTTCAGTGGCAGCTGGACTTTTTTTTTTCCTTTATCCTATAGAGATGAATTCTCTGATAAGCAAAACAAGGGCTGCTGGACAGCCATTGATGTCTGCAGCAATTTTGTCATTAATTGGAAGAAGTACAGAATTTGACCTGGTTTTCTCTGTATCCATCACTGAGGAGGTCAGACTGTGCGTTAGCCTGGGCAAAGTGTAGCATTTTTGTGATAATTTCAAGTGTGAAGGCAGAATGTGTCACACCAATGTCCTGTGTGTGGTGCCCTTTAAAGCAGAGTCAGGCTGTGGTTTACTTTCATACAAAAATAATGTATGTGAAAATACAACTGGCCATTTACTGTGCTCACTCCATCTGTATTGATTTCAAAGATGAATGGCAACAGCAGTATCTGAAAAGACTTGCTCCACTCCCACACCAGTGAACAATTCTGTATAAAACTATCTTTCCCATATATTTTTGAGGAACTGGAGTGTAGTAAACTGAAAAAAACCCTATTCATTTCTTTGCAGAAACAAGTTCTGTGGACCCTGCAACATGGTGTGATCAACTGAACTGAAATACTAAATATCAGAACTGCAAGAAAAAGGTAATTACTTACCTCTGCTCTACCCTTTGATTTGTGAGGAAGGCTTGGTTCAGATCAGCTTCTAGCACCCAAGGAAATAGAAGGTTTCCATGCATGATTTTTAAGGGGGAACACTTGGCACCTACTGACTTAGTGCTGTCATGGTAAGCCCTGCCAGAAAAAAATACACCCTGCAGTGCCGTTTCAGGTGACCATTTCTGGGATGTTTAGCTCATGTTCTAGTCGCCCCTCTCTGTCTCCTCCTTGAGCTCTAAATATATTTCCTTTGGTATTTAAGTCCTGTTTCAGGGCAGGAGCTTAATTTTCCTCAATAACCCCAATTTGCCTTTAACAGTAGATCCAATATCTTCTCTACTGACTGAAAAGATAGGAGGCTGTTATCACTGGGATATTTATATTGTGCTAATGGGTTTTAACACTCTTGCTGAGCAGTAAGATGGTTTAAAATAATGACTAGGCAATAAATTTTTACTGGGACAGGTGTACAAATAGTACCCAAAAGAGAGTGCTGCTCAGGGTCAGTCTATGAAAAGAATGGTGTCCCAAATTATAGTGCAAGATGAAACTGTTTAATATGCTGGTAAATCCTGACAACACATGGTTTTAGCTTGAGCCACCAAGACTTATTTGCTATCATTAACAAGATCCACATGGATCCAATACTCAGCTCCATCTGAGTCAGAGTCATCTCAGCTTCTGTTTCAAAACTATTCCTCTAAAGGGAGCAGGAGTGTCCCTACCACCCATTGACTCCAGTGGGAACCAAAGCTGCACCCAGAAAAATCCTGGTCTTGTTCTGTTTGCTACAACCCTCTGCCATCTCCAAAACTTCCATGTGACTCCCAGAATTCCTGTTGTGACTGTACCCGATGTGGATAGTGGGAAAACAATTAATGAATCCTGCCTTCAGTACAGGACAGCATAACTAATTTGTGCTGATGTCTTGCTGTTATTTGGTAGCAATGATTTTTTCCATTAGTGAGGACATTTTTTGTAAATACTTTCTTGCTAGAAAATGATAAAAAAACCTCAAAAAGTTTTATTTTACGTGTTTCTATTTTCAGCTCCACACTTCAGTTTTCTTACTAGAAAAAGTCAGGTTTTGTTTTCACCATTTAAAAAATGTCTGCACTTAACCAGCTCTGATGTTCGCACTTCAGCATCTGCTTTCTGACAACTCACACTATTTGTTTTTGAATAAATGAATAAAGAATGTGGAGCAGAAAGTGGAAAATGAGTAAGTTTAAACTAGATATAAAACCCCCATGATTTAAAGTATGAGCAAATGGGTAGATCCTTTTTACCTAAATGGTTCATCACCTGTTTAAATCACTAACCAAGCTTCAGTGACATTTCTGTACCTGGATAATACTCTGCTGGCATTTACTAGGGTCGTGCTACATGAAATTCGAAGAATCCAGGAACATTTGTTTGTTCAACAGATAGAAATTTTGAGTTCTGTAGTCAAATGGGAGCTATTACAGCCTTGGTAAGGATGGCTTTCAGTGTGATACAATCAAAACGTTGTGTGCCCCTGCTGAAGAGAGCAGTGTCACTGCAAAGGCTGTGTGCTTGAGTAGTAGTCTTAAATACCTGTACAGCTCACACTTTTCCCCCTCAGGACACCAGGCTTGTGAGATAATAAATACAGCACTTCAGAAAGCAATAAAACACTCATCAGCTGTCAAATGTAGGATTCACCCACCCCGTGTTCTTGTGTGGATTTATGCCATCTGATTTGGAGGAGCAATTAAAAATTCTCAAGCCAGCAAGTCTGAAAGTTTTATTCTGTACTCAGTTATCATAGTGTCAGAGATAGGCCACCTATGGAAAAGATGTCAGTCTGGCAAAATATGTAGTTTACCTCTGGGTAGCGCTTGCATGTCCTCCCAGATATCTTTTTTTGTTTGCTCTGTTATCGCTGTACAATTGTGAACATCACATGACTGGCGTTTGAGTTGGTTATAAAGTTCTCTTTCTTCTGGTTAAACTGTAGAGAGAAGTGGCTGTTCAGTCCAAGGCCTTGGATTTTAAATGAACAGGGAGCTGTTTCTTCATTCATCACTTCACACCTAAATGACAAACCACGAGCATGGAAAAGGGAGGTGGCACAAGGGTCTGTGTCAGCAAATAGGGACATCCTTCAAATTGTAGCTTTGCCAAGAGTACTTGGCTGTTTCTCAGTGTTGTCTACTCAGTAATTCAAAACACTTTATAAATACTTCTCTTTTGAGCTTCTTGGTGTTCTTGTGCATGGAGGAAATGCCACTTTCTGGCATGTCTACAGAAGAACAGAACCTGGGAAAGGCTGAGTGTCTTTATCACTTCCAGAGGGTATCCTTGCAGCAGGCAGTGGGTTCACAGGACAGGTGCCATGATGGGAAGACCCGGACCCCTCAGCCTTCTTTTGCTGTTTGCCTTTAAGCAAGGTGTGTCTGGAGTAATTGATCATGAGCAGAACAAGTCTCTTCTAAGCAACTTCAGGTGGAAAGACACAGTTAACAAAACAAGAGATGCTTGAAAAGAACTTTATGTCCTTAATCCTTCTTTCCCATCACAGACCAATTTTCTTTAATTTTTTTTTTATTTTTATTTTCATTTCAGTAGAAAATTATCTTTAGGGGAAATCAGAAGGAGGAGGAAAGAACAGAGAGCATACAGCTCTTCTTCTCCATCGAGAACTGTTTTGAGATGGGCACAGGGGTGAAAAGAAGAAGGAAAAAATCCTGTCCTTGGAGTTGGCGAGTGTTGCCACCGTGGTGGTCGGTGGATGTTTTCCACATGTGTACGTGAGGGCAGCAAGGATCCTGGAGCTTGTTTTTCTTCTGTGTGCAGCACAGCACGTTGGCCTAGATTTTATTGCTGTGACCTGAACTCATCTTTGTACCATGGGGGAAATACTTGCAGTGCTTTACAGATCTCAGGGACAGTCTCATTTTCTCAGCACAGAGCTAATATATCAAGCTAATTTACTGCCGTGGTGTGTTGCAAAGCCTATATAATATTGAGTAAACATTGTTGGCTTATACATTAACTGTAACTAAAACCCAGTGCAAACTTTATTCTGGCTTCAGGATTTTCCTTGAAGGATTGACTAAGAAAAGAAGCACAGACTTTTTCTCTCTTTTTTTTCCCATTTCTTTTTTTGCAGTGAGGAAACTTTACTCTTAAACTTGGCAGTTCTCTAAATTCTAGGTCAAGAGGCAGGCATGGTTAGGAGCTTTCTGTGTGGCTCACTCGACTCACTTTCTTTGTCAGGATCCCTTAGCAGTGTTTAATGTAGTTTCTTCTTCCTGTGTGGTGTGCAAATATACCTGAATAAATAAGAATCTAGATGTCTGTCTGCTTTGGAAACTTAGTTAAACTGCTATGCCTTTGTATGGCTAAGAATTAAAATGTTTTGGGTTATCTGAAAAAAAGGAAACCAAATACTTCATTGAATTTATGTGGGAATCCTTGTCTGAGGATTGTAATGTGCTTTACCATCAGGATTTAATTAGAAAATAAAGCACTTGTGCAATGAACGTCCTTTAAGAAAAAGTCTGGATACACCAAAATATTTTGTTAGGCAAAAACCAATATTTGTCTTTTCATAGATTAAAACCATTAAAATTTGATGAAAGAAGTGGTGATAATTTCCTAGGGTTCTCAGTGATCCTGATGACTGAAGTTGAAGATCTTAAGGAACTGCCCAGTATCAGACTTCTTTCCCCCACTATGTGCATTTCTAAAGTTTACAGTAACCATATGTTTTATTTTGACTGGGACTTTCCCAGTTTCATATGTGATACTGTCCCAGTGTCCTGGGAGCATGAAATAACATTAATCAAAAAGCGTAAGGGCTTTATTTGTATTCAGGGCATATTGCTCTGCTGAGCAAAATTCGTTCTGGCTTAACTGTGAACAAACTTTTCAGTGGATGAGTGTTAATCTTATTGAACAGTGGTAGGAATAAAAAGAAAAACATCATCAGAGCTGGTGTTTTGCTCAAAGTGAATATTAATGTCACCTCTTCTGTGTTTCATGAGAAACTCAGTGCATTACTGGAAAAAGTTCTCTCCCATAAAAAAGTACCAAATGTAACTTCTGAGATACATTCTGACAGTAGTAGGGACATCAGCATTTATTCCTGAAAAACAGTCCCATGTGTCTTCTGCAGGAGTCAGGGAGACCCAAAAATGAGTCACTGAAAAGCATCCCACTCCTTTGTTCCTAGCATTGAGTCACTTTTAATCACACCAGGTTTCTGATACATGGGGGCAAATTTCGGTGGAGGGGGTAGTTACAGACTTTCCCTCTCAACTCACATCCTCCACAAGAGTTTGCTGCTGCTGGGGTCTGATGTGGAAGTGTCACAATATGGGCTGTGATCCTTTTAGAGTTTGCTACAAGACAGAAGATAATTTCTCACTGTTTTTCTTGCACTGTGGGGAGGGAAGGAAGCAGCCTCTGGGTTGTTTTCTGTTCGTTCTTCAAAGGAAGCCAATTGAATTGTGGTTTTGGTTTTTAACAAGTGCGATCAATAGAAGATTCTTGTATTGAAGATAGGTAAATGGATTACATGGAATCCCATTTTTACTTCTTTTTAAGATATGAATTGGACTTGGACATGAATTCTGGTGTAGGGTTTTTTTTTTTTTATGCTACCTGATTTTCTGATTGAGCCTGGAGATCTCAGTTCTACGGTGGATCAAGAGTTTTTTTTCTGTTCCTGACTAAACCAGGAACAAATGGATACTATAGATCTGATCTTAATCCCAGTGAGGTCAGTGGAAAGGCTGCCATTGACTTTGGGGTTTAGATTAGGTGCCTGGTTTTTTACATATATAAGCTAGATTCTGGAGGAAAGCTATTTGCTTCAGACTTTATTACAAGCTCCAAATTTGCACTGTTCTTTTTAGATCTTTCTTGTGGAAACTGTTATTACAGTGTAAGAAGTGTAGAGATCATGTTGGATTCATTCAGACAACAAGAAGAACACTACTTACCACCAAGGAGAGAAAGACAAGGCAGCCTGGTATATGCAGTCCACTGCATTTTCTTCACCAAGTTTGCTGAATTTCAGAGATCTGCTTTCCCAGTGCTTGGAAATCTAAAATCTCCTATGATTTTATAACATTTTTAAAGTTTCAAAATCTTAAATGAGTTGAAAAGAGCTTTGGAGAAGCTAAGTCATATAATGATGGAACTGGAGAATTATATGTTTTGTTTTCCTGTCCATGACTTTATTCATTCAGTTACCATTCCTCTCATCATTTTATGAACATCTAGCAACCTTTTCCAATGCCAATTGGATTTTTCAGGTAAAGCCACTAATTTCAGTTGTACAATAGAAATCAGCTTTCAATGGTATTTCAATTAACCTTGCTATTAAAGAAATTGCTTTTTGCCAATATTCAATGGTTGGTTGACATTCAGAGAACACACAAGTCCTTTAATACAATCTGTATTGAAAGAAAAACCTGCATTTGTTGTCTTTGAACAAGCTTCTTGTAGTTTGGGGAGTTTTCAATATAGCTGACACACAGCAGACTGAAAACAATTGCACAAAGTATTTTGAATTAAAAACTTTAAAGCATTCTGTGGTATATTATATACTCCATTCTGCTTGGGCATATATCCTGTATTGGATGTCTTTTTCTGTACATGATGTCAGTTATTTACTGAATCCACTGCTGTGAATAATACACATTTCTTGAGGTGCAGACAAGCTACCACCAGTGCAAATCCAGGAAAAGCACTATATGGGGGAACAAATGAACATTTTGGGGCAGATTCTGAGCTTTTTTCCCCAGCATGATAAAGACTTTTAAGGACTCTGGTGCTGGAATTCCCAGTGGACAGATGGCATTTGTAAACATGCTGTAAATTGTAATTGGGCCTTACAGTGAGAGACATTTGGAACATACTGAACGTAGGGTTGCAGACTTGATTGCTTCACTCTGCCTATCCTTGCATTTAGCATAGCCTGAATCAGTGGGAATTTCTAGAGTTAGGGTTTTATAAGCAAAACAGAGAATAATTAGGGCTAAACTGCCCATCATGCCCATATTCTGATGTTTCAATGGCTTTTCCTGTAGCCATATTTGCTTTTGAAGGAAAGTCCACAGGGTCTGTTGTTGGACATTCACACACAGGGCTGTGTTTGCAAACAACTTGAAACAAGAGTCAGTCTCTGAATGATCCAACAAAGAAAATGTATGGGAAGGGAAAAATGCATATGGAAGTCCTGCAAGTTTTACCTCTGAATTGATTCATGAAAGAATCTGATATTCTGGCTCCTTACATTGTTCCAGGGATTTCTAGTTGGCATCTGGCTGAGTGGAGTTTCTCAGTTGTGCTCAAAGCAGTCCAGCTTGCTTTTAAAATGTCATTGTTTGTTTTCAAAGAGTCAAACCCTCAGCTTCCAATTTGCTTTTTCATTCCAGAAGACTCCAAATGTTACAAATATCCCAGTTAAAAAAGTGCTCTTCTCTACTTTTTACACCTTTATTTGAAATCTGAGCCAGTCAACCCTGCCAGGGTTGGACAACTTGAATTAACTGAGAAGTAAAGACCAATCTGAAATTGCAGCAGATGATAGAATAGAGCTCTAAATAAGAATACAATAAAATAATAAAAAAGAGACAGCCAAGTTGTCAGCAGTGTAACAGTATTTTAGATAATCCCCTCTGGGCCATTTTCTTAACAGCAACCATTTGTGTTTATCCGAAGATTAGTGCAGAGACTTTTGATTTTACAGTGCATGTTCTCCATTCACTTTTAAAAAAATATTTATCTGCTTTTATATATATTGCTTAGCATTCCATGTGAGGCAAATAATACTACATTGCTTTAGGTTTTATTGGCAAGGCATTTAATGTCTGGGATGGGGTCTGAAGTAAAAAGAAAGCAAAATTGTTTGGTCCTGTAGGCTGTTTAAATCAGGATTAGAGCCAAATGTTTGGGTCCCAGGAAATTGGCCAAGCCTGGATACTCACAATGTCAACTCGCACGTACAGCACATAGTTTAATATTTTTATCATGAGTTTTTTTTTCTTTTCCCTAAAAANCATTTCATGCAAATGTTCATAAGACATTTCAGCTCTGTTCATAAGAAAACAGCTGAATCAGTTAAAAATAAAAATATTCCTTTGGCTTAATGTGACAGTGGGGTTTTGCCCAAATAGGAGTGAAGCTCTACTGTGCTAGAAAAAGGGAGATGTGGAATTATGAGAATATGGCTTTCACAGTGCTGCCCAGTCCTGTTCCAAAAAGGAGGGAAGGATTTGCCAGCACTGGCAAACAGGGGCTTGGGTTTCTGCTGGCTTTTAAGACAATTCTCTCATTTTCACAAATGTGTGAATAATAATGTTAGTAACGAGCTGTCAAAGAAGATTGTTATTTTTCCATCTGATTTAACCTCATTCAAACAGGAAAGGTACATTAAAATAGTGGAAATCCTGGAATAACAGTGGCTTTATCCGAACTCCTCTACTGGATCAAGTCCTTGATCAATTGGAAACAGGTGTAAGTTAAAATGAAGCAGGAGTGTTCACACTGAGATTGGCCCTGGTTTAATTAAATTGATTTTCAGATCAATTTAAATTGAGCTGATGCAATTTGCCCTGTTATTTAAATTAGGCCTGCAGGAGCAGTCTTGGAATGAGGGACTGTACACAGTATGTGTAAGAGTATCTGAATCAGAACCATTATTATTATTTACGGGAATCTACTTTTCAATGAATTATTTTTTTCAATTAGGGGGTAGCAGCCATAATAGTCCACTGGTGTTGGCTCCATTGATAATTATACCATTTTTCTCCTTTTCATAATTGTCCTAGTCTGAACTGTGCTATTTTAGCAGAAAGTGTTAATTATTTTATCAACAATTGGCAGACCCTGCTTCAATTTGCTGTTTTCCCTTTAACCAAAACAAAGATTACAGGCCCTGTTCCATAGCTCAGCTGCTGAATCTTTGCTAAGAAACTTGGGAACCCCTTTCTCATGAAACACTGTGTAAAGCTTTAAGCACTCTTTGAAGCTGAGTTGTATTAAATGATAGACAAAAAAAGCCCTCTGAAGAATTGGTGCTTAATTACAACTTAATTAGCATAATTATGCATGCTAATAGCATCTCAAATGAATAGCAGTTGTCAGGAGGTTGGGACCATCTGTAAGAGTGTCGGATTAATACATCATTTTTTATTTCTAACAACGCTGTAACTCTTTCCCTGAAAGTGATTTTCATTAATCAAGTTCATTTTTATTATATAGAAAATTTGGCATTTTTCATTATGGGCCATTATCCGTTTCCCCATGCAGTCCTAATACAATACTAATGAGACCCCATGTGGCTACTCCACACTGACAATGGTAGTACAGGTGTATTATTATAATTGTTACAAACAGCACATTGTACCTCAGGACTAGTAGAGTTCTAATCTCAAGATATCAGGGTTTCCACTTGGTACCTTCCCTTGGGCCCAGTACAATTTCCAGAGCTTTATGAAAAACATACATGTTTGTGGTTATGAGGAAGCAGATTTAAAGAGATAGAGGCGTGTTTGTTTTAGAACTGGAAAACTTGGAAGTTCAGTAAGCTGCTTTGGAGATTTTTTTCTTCTATGAGTCTGCTCAGCTTTGAGCTTCAAAGAAATTGCTTCCTCCAAAGAGCTGCTGAGGGGCACAGGGGTGATGCAGTGGATGCTCTGAAAGCATCAGCTTTTACTTGAGAATTTCTGTGAGTGTGATCAAATTCCAGAAGTGTTTTTCACTAAGAAATTTAGCAAAAAATGCAGTGGAAAACATGTCCTGGATATATGAATGTCTGCAGAAGGAATGTATGCAGTAGACAAGTAGTCAAGTTCTGGTGGTGCACAGCACGCACACGTGCACAGAAAGTGGATTTTGAAAGTTCAGAACATCTTTTGTGTTCAGTCAGAGGCCAGGGTCTGCTGTCAGCCATGCTGCTGGAAATCCAAAGCATGATGATTTAAGTCTCTGGACTTAGTTCAGATTTACAGTGCAGCAGCTTAGTGCATAGCTGACCTTAGTGCTCGTGTTTTAGCTTTAACTAATTGGTTAATGTTTGCTTTGTAGAGTCAAAAAGCTCTGTGTAAGCTCTGAGGATTATTTTTATTTAGTGGCATGTTGGTATATTCATGCTTAATGTTTGTATTTGATTTTATTTTTCTCTGAATGCACTATGGTGTTTTTTTCAGATGAGATTTTCCCAAGTGATTTTTCTTTTTCCTCTTACTTTCCCTAAATAGCCTTCTGAAATCTAAAGGCCTTCCAGTAAATTCTGATTTCCTTTGGTGGCCTGACTATAGAATGAATGGAGCAGTTTTGGAAATGCATTTTTAAGGAGAGGGAGTAAAAGGGAATGGAGAGGAGGACAATCAACAAAGCTGCTGTGCTTGTATTTATCAGGCTGCCAGTGGGAGCTGCTCAGTTCAGACTGCACTTCTAATCAACCCTAAACAAAAGAACATTGAAAATAGCTCAACTGACACAGTCCTCATCATAACTCAGGACTCGGTGGCAGGCACCAGTAAATCCTGCTCTCTCGCTGTTGTTTGTGAATATATTTGTGCATATAAACCCCTCTCCAACATCTACTGGGGTTCAGGCATCTCCATGGAAGTAGCCCATCAACTTTCCCCCCACTGTTCCATCAATCCAGACTGGAGACAAATGCCCTGGGACCCAGGAACAGGTGGAGGTTGGGAAAATAGGGCCTGGCCAGGACAGAATGAAGATTGCATGTAAATTAGCAGTATTAATATGTAGAACAAAAGCTCAGCAGAGGCTATTTGTCCTGCTGTACAGCTACTGAAAGCATGATACAGGCCCTGAGTGAAATAACAGCAGCACCCTAATGTGCTTGAATGTCATTTTATGCTGAAAATTCAACGTAAACAAGCAAGATGGTGTTTAAGCTGGGACTAGAAATTGCTAGGACAGTGCCACAATTTGTGTCTTCCATTGCTCTGCTCCATGATCTGCACCAGAGTCCCAGGGGAAGCAGTCTGTGCTTTGAGCCATCTGATGGTTTTTAATCCTGTTAAATTGAGGGTGCCAGCGCAGCCTCTCTCTGCTCACTCCCACTACCTGAAGCATCTGGTTATTAAGTTAACCTGGTAACTGAGAGCTTGTTACTGTAAAAATCGAGAGAGATTAATCTGTGTGTGAGCAGAGCACCCAGAGCTGTGACAGCTGAGGGTGTCCACAGTGGGATCAGCTTTAAACGAGTGAAAATCTGCGCCTGCTCTGAGTTGCCCCCCACCAACGCGTAGGCGAGAGCAGGGCCTGACAGCTCACTGTATCCTGGCACTGGGCATCTTTTGTTCGGGGATTTTAGAGCAGGCTTAATTGTATTGCCTTGGATAATGTTTTCTGATGTCATTAAACATCTACTGGAAAGCTAAGAATAGAACTTCAAAGTAATGTCACCTGTAACATTTGCATTCAGGTTTTTCTAAAGAGAAGCACTAACGGTTGCTGGAGCCCTGGGATTCTGTAAGTTATGTTTAACTCTAAATTCCTCAAGCATGGCAAAAAGTGAAGCTCCTAAAAAAACAAACTTTCCCCAGAATACTGAAATAAAGAGGATTATTGATTAATAAAAATGAATAAACGTGTTTCCTTCTTTTGCTTAGATTTTCCTAAGTGTTGGATTTAATAATGGATTTCTGTGGGAGGGGACGTTGCATGTGAAATTTTTAAGTCTAATTGTTTGATTTGTGTGTGCTGAAAGCCTTCAGTGCCAGTTCTGTCCTCTGCAGATTTTAAATCCTGTGCACTTTTGGATCCTTTAGAAGGTCACTGTAGTATGGTCAGCACCTGACCACACAACTGAGCAAGAAAAAGTTATGGCAGCTCCAGCTAAATACAATTAATTGAACTGGAAAATCCATCCATGGCTTTTTGGGTGCAGTTGTGTTGCTACGAGAAATTGTGCTATGTAATGTAAGGGAAACACTGTGTTACAGATGCTTTACCCTAGAGAGGACTGCAGGAGTGCTGCAGAGGTGGTGGAGCCTGCCTGTGGAGCAATAAAGTGCTCGTGAGCGTCTTGCACAGCATCTGTCTGATCTGAGGCATCAGCTGAGGGCGGTCTCAGGGCACCTCAAGCTGTTTGGTTCACTGCAGGGCAGGGAGAGATGTTGCCTGTTCTGGCTGGAGGGATCTCATAGAGGGAAAGGAGAGTGCCAAGGAATTTAGCTGTATTTTAGGGACATATGACTTGTCTTATTTATCAGTTGGAGTGCATTTTTTTTTGTCTTTTATTTTTTTTTAATGTCTCAATCCTTCAAAAGATCCTGACCCCCTGGCTCCAAAAGATAATCCTGAACAGTTTCTCTTTCCCCTTTTTCGGTGGCTCCTTGTAACATTTTGCTCTACCACAGAATGCAGAGGGATTAATTTTCACTGATAGCACAGAATTTCATGATGGGGTAAAAGCAAAGAGTCAGAAGCCCAATGCTGCTGAAATCTTAGATGGCAAAACACTGCTCAACCCAGGCAAGGCTCTGTTGTCATCTGTACACTTGGCTTGAATTGCCTTCTCTGTGTGAGACCCAGGGTGAGCAGTGACTGCAGCAGGGAATGGGTGCAGGATCCGAGTCCTGGCACGTGGGAGCTGGTTATTAGTCTGCACGAGGAGAATCACAGGGTGGAGGTTATAAAATGGGAGCAAAATATGTGCTGCAGATGGCTGTCTGTTGACATTGCTATGGACAGATTATGCTTTCCAGAGATAAAAGAGTAATCATAAACTGGATGTCCAGCCAGGAGAGTATATAGACTTGAGTAATAGGCTTGGACTATGGGGTTAGACTCCAAGTTCATATTAAGTACATATTTTCAAGAAATTTGCGCATTCTCCGATTCAGGATTTAGTTCATCATAAAAAGAACTCCAGGCCACAAAGATTGGGCCTGAATCCAAACTTTTGCCAGATTTAGCTGATTTGTAAATGAGTGTTTGCTTTTTGAGCTGCAGTTTAGTTGATGATTCTTAAACAAAGCCCCACAGACTCCTGTGGTGTGCAGGCTCTGAGGGCACTTCTGTACCACCTCGTAGTGAAGTGCTGGTACATAAAATATGTCTGCCCAGCAGACCCAGGGCCTGAAGATCAAACTGGGCAGTGCATGTGTCAGCGTGCTCTTCCCTGCTGCAAACATGCTTTGCTAGTCTGGGCCCAAGAAGAAAACTCCCCAGACAAAGGGATTTGCATCACCCTTTGTCTGGTTTGCTCTGTTCTTTTTTGGCTTCTGTGCTGAGCTTTATTCATGCTGTTGTTTTGGTCAAATGAGGCCCTTAAATTGTGCCTGTTTGGCTAAAATCTGCTGTGCAGTGTCTATGGAATACTTGTCTGGTAACAGTGGTGGGATTTTGCAGCAGATCCCGAATATCCCCTTGAAGGTTGGTAATGTGTTGGTAAAGTGCTGGGGTATGGCTGAAAGGGTTCTCCACAGCTGAGGAAAAGCTCACTTGTTGGGCTTTAATAAAGAACCTGTTGGTTGTGTAGTTAACAGCGTTCTTATTAATGCATGAAACTTCCATTGTTTCTTAATTTACTTGGAAGTGTTGTTTAGACCCTTAATTACCCTATAACTATATAGTGATAGTAAGTTAGATTTCAATCAACATACTCAGGAATTGCCAGTATTTCAGCAATAAATTGCTAGCTAATAAACTTGAAGCTTCCTTTGTAAATGCCAGTTAAAGGCCTAAACATTCCTCGCAGAGTTAATTGCACATTTAGTGCTCATGTAATTTTGAATTAATTACATGCCAAATGGATTTATGTTGTATGTACTTAATAAACCTTGGTAAGTGGCCTTTTAACAATCAGTTGGTATTTAGGATTCTATTTGTGTAAAAAGAATGACTTATGACACTGGGTCATGACGTTTTTACCAGATACTGATGTGCTGACTTGGTGCTCGGTGGATTCACGACCAGAAGCTGCGGAATTAAATGAGCACAGGTGTGAATCCAGTGCTGGCTTGTGAAGATTTATTGTGTCCCAGCTTGATCCCAGAGTCAGGAGATGGAGTCTGCATAAGCCTCCATGATCCTGAGCCCACTGGAGTGAGCAGGAGGGTTGGTGCTGGTTTTGCTTTAGGTTTGGGCTGTGTTGCCAGTGTAGAACAGCTCTGGAAGCAATTGTGGCACTGCTGCAACAGTAAGAACCAGAGGCAAAAATGCACAGCACACAACACCCTGCTGAAGTGGAAGAGAAAATCAGTGCCTGACTGTTTATTCCACATCCTTTTGTAAAATATTACGTAAATTAGGTTTTCTTCCCAGATGAGTCTTTAATATGTGACATTTTAAAAAGTTTTGTATCTATCGACATTGGTGGTGTAAGCCCACATTCCAAACAGCAGAAACATGGATGTTTAGATACATAAACAGATAAACTAAATTTCCATGCAAAAATTGCTGCCAGGGTTGATCTTTTTTAGGTCCTTTTGCTTTTAAAACTTTAGTCATGAAGAGGTTCACTCAAATCCTTGTCTACCTGTTTTCCTTAAGTTCTAGGGCTTTATTTTGGTTTTGACATGCCAGGAGCACTGTGTAATGTGTTTGATCCTGTGGCTTTACATACATGTATTCAGGTTTTTTATCTGAGTCACAGCAACTTACTCCTAAAAGATTCTGCAACCTCTACCACACAAATGATAACCTGTAGGCTGCAGGCTCTCAAAAATTTAATTATTAACCTTTATTCGTTTGCTCTCTCTTCTGCAGCTAACACATCACTTGGTGCATTTAAATATGGAGTGAGTGCTCAGAAATAACTTTTCAGGGAGCTATCGTTGTCAGGTTGCAGCAGTGTTTGAGTGTTCCTGTGACAGGAATTCCCTGCCAGAATAGCACATGGAATAGCAGGCTTTTGCCCTCTTTACGTAGAGATAAAGGCTGAGCAACTTGGGAATACAGAGGCAGGTCAGGGTGAAGAGAAAAGGCCAGCAATAAAATGAAAAAGCAGGTCCTTAGGGCCTGAAGTGGAGTTCTGCATAAAACAGAATTGTAGAAGTTCTTCCACTGCTGTGAAAATGTCTGATTTCCCTTGTTGTCAAGAGGTCGGGAAGGCAGGTTTACAAGCACCAGATAACTGATGCAGCAGTATTACTAAAGATGTTCTTTTCTTCTTTTGTTTTTTTTTTTTTTTTGTCCTGGTGAATGCCATTCAGTTAAATGGTGACTTGAGGTGTCTGAACAGCCAAGGCATCTGCAAAAGTGTCAATCTCATACGTTGCTGGATCCTGGGATGATTTAAGTATAAATTTACTGGCACACTGGGCAAAGAGCTGCTGAGTTTTGAAGTGTTTGCAGTGTGAGGTGTTGGTGGCTGCAGCACTCCACAGAGCAGGTGTCAGGGCAGAATGACAGACCACAGCACCAGTTCAGTGTTCTGAAAACACAGCAAAGGTACCTGCAGACTGCTAAGATCAATGATGATTTGTTAGTGCTAGTTGCAGAGCAAAGCCAGGATATCAGGTGTTCAGTTTTGAGTTGAAGAACTCCCTGTTTCCTTGTGAAGCTCCAGCAGATAGGAATGAAAGAGGGGACCACATCTTAATCATCTCACAGCATATGTTTTTTATGAAATGGGGAAATTTGGCTCAGTCTGCTGTCAGATACAGTCTCTATTATACTCCAAGCTCACTCTCACAATCGGGATTGATTTTGCTTGCTCTGTACAACATGGAGCAGCAGATGTATCACATATATTAATGAGCAGTTCTGCCCATCAGGGAAGCAATATTGCCAATCCCAAATGCTCAAAGAACAGAAGATTGAATGATCATGGTAATAATAAGAGTAGAGTTCTCTTTTATTCCCACATTTCCAAGCACCTTCTTTAATGTTTTTTTTTTCCACTTCTGAGTCTGTGTACCCAAGTGAGCTAGAAGTTAAGATTTTTAGGCATTTTCGAAGATGTTTGTTTTATAGCCCAGCATGGCAGAGCTTATCAGTTAAAAAACCCTGTGCCCTGATCTCCAGGACCTTTTCCTGTCTGGGATGGGCAGGAGGACATACCTCCCTGCTAATCTCTGTAGAATACCCTGTGGAAGGACACCCACCAGACTCTCCTTAAAATTGTTATTTTCCTCTGGATGTGTGCTCAGATGTGATCATTAATCAGAGTCTTCCTCATCAGAACCCCTTTTCTTGCTGCAGCTCCCAAAGCAGCAGGGTGGTGCTCCCTTAGCTGTACCTTGTACAATGAGGATTTTAAGCCCAGTGCTGCCCAAACACATTTCTCCAGCTCTTACTGCTACTCTTGCCATTCATGGTGGTTTACTCTGATAGTATAAGGGTCTTATAACACTTGAGTCGTTTGGGTGGGTTAGGGGCACGGTGAAGACCTTTCTCAGATTTTGTTCCAAAATTATGTTTTCCAAAACAAAGAAAGAACATAGTTTCATATGGGGGGTGGAGGGGTATTGTGTCGAAAAACTCTGCCTAGAGATTTTTTTTATTAAATAGTTCCTGTGTAGATACTAGATAAACTCAAGGTAAATTGACTTCCTGAGGTAGCTTTGGTTAGTATAAAAAACAAACTGAGCACAAGCAAATTTCTACACTAGAAGAGAAAGTTTTATAAAAGGGCTAACTATTTTCTGTTGTCCCCAAGTAAATTATTTTCTCTTTGCTTGTTTCATTCTGAAAAGTGAATCTGCCAAGAACTAATGCAGTGTCAAAGGTTAAAGCATAAACTAGTGCAGAGGGAAATTTAGGGAGAGGAAAAAAATGTGGGACAATCACTGAAGTGAGGAGATAAACAAAACTGTTCCCTGTTGGCAAAGGTTTTGCAAAGGGCCTTGCATCTGTTGTGCTGGGGTTATACACAAAGACTTAAAGAAAGCCCTGCTGTACAGACAAGAACACAAGTTGTATTAATTATGCTGACTGATGTAAGGATGAGAATTTAGGCCAGGTCCTAAAATGTTGGAATTTTTTATTTACCATGTAAATACTTGAATTCATTGTCACCTGGAAGAAAATGTAAGTGCTCACCTGCTTGCAGAACTGCAGGTTTTGAACTGCAGTAAACTCAGGAAGCACTGGTTCAGTGCTCTCCTTTATCCAAACCCCAAAGAAAATAAAAATGGAAGTTTAAGACTCTCCAGCTCAACTCTATTACTGCTGTTTTCCTCTGTGGTTCTCCTTGTAACTAAGCTTGGTGTTTTTGCTTTGGTACCTGGTCAGTGTCTAAAGGCCTTGCCCTTTAACAGGGCACATCTGTCATAAGTATTTTCAGAAAGCCAGACTGCAGCTTGTGGAGCACCTTCCTGCTGCTGGAGCTGTGCAGGGCATCTCCTTGGTAATTAATACAGATGGATCTGCTGGGAGACGAGGAGGGAGACGAATCCCTTTCCATCAGCTGCTCTGGGCAGGGTCATGTGTTACAGCAGCACACACAACAATACCCTGTCCCATCTGTCCCCACTCCCAGCAGGTCTCGGCTGTCTCTCACCTTCCCCATCAAGCCAGAAGCAGCCTGGGGTGATGCAGGTCTCCCTCAGCTCCCTGGCAAGCAGACAGAGGCAATTCCAGGAGCTGCACTGGATCTCTGGGACCTTGGCTGTTTTTGCCATTCCAAGGCCTGATCACTGCACCCCATGTATGATCTGTTCTCTCCTTGAAATCCATGAGAAACCCCTCAGAGCAGGAGTCCCAAATAGTTCAGGCTTCCCATGCAATTTTGGCTTGCTAAATGGCCCAGAACAGCAGTGTGTATCACTTTGCAAAAGTATAGTTAAAATTAACAATGCAAGATGCTGCCCAAGAATTGCAAATGCCAGACAGGGACTCAAGTGCAGCTTCTTATGCTACACAGAGGATTTCATGTGTAAGTGAGGTTACGCACATCATTAAGCAGTTGCCCGAATGTTCTCTGTACTTTTACATTATCAGCCTTTATAATCTTAGTCCTGACCCCTGGAGCTCTGCTTTGAGTTCAGGTGGAAGCTCATGCAGGCACTTCATGACCCAATTTTGTGAAGTTCTAACTTTCCTGTGCTTAGTACAAGCAGTTGCACGCAGCAAAATGGCCAAAAGGTGAAAACAAGTGAACTCATCATATGTTGGATGATTTCTGTGTCTTGTAGCCAGAGCCAGACTGAGAGGAGCCAAGGGCTCCAGGTGACCTGAGATCTCCAGGTGGTTTTAGAGTCAGGCTTTTCATACTAATGTGGGAGCTCACTGGTAGGTCAGAAAGGATCAAAGTGTTCTTTTCTGTGTAATTTTAGAGGCTTTTAGAGAAATTGTTCCAGTTACTATCTCTAACATACTACATGCCTGTACTCCTTTTGAGAGTATGGCAGCCCAAACAGAATTGCTATGTGTCTTAATTAGAGGATGGGAATAACCAGCAGCTCCATCCTCTGTGAAAATTTCTCATGCAGAAAAAAGGGAAATTATAACCCCATGTGCTTATTTTCTTGTCTTTGCAAACTGCACACCTTTTTTTTTGACACAAAAGTCGCCATCTGGAGAGGGTCTGAGCAAAACTGGGGTTTCAGGTATTTTTCCTTTATTCAAACTTAGAAAAATTGGTGCTGTAAAATAAGACTGGAATTTTTCAGTCTAATAATTCTAGGCAGTGCCGTGAAACTTTGAATCTTCAGAATGCAGAGTTTTTCTTTTACTTTTTTGATCAGCTATCCACTTTTATAATTGCTCAGGTCTCCTTTTTACCATGTTTTCCTGAAGGCTTGTTTATCACTCCTTTCAGTCTGCATATGTCTGTTGTATCCCTTCCCCAGTGACTTCCATGTTGAGGCCTATTTCACAAAATGTGACTGATAACATGGGTTTGAAGGTTCAGTGCTTTCAGCTTCTGTGGAAAATGATGTGTGGGTGCACTCAGCTCCCACCAGACACAGGAGAATCCCTTCAGAAGCTCACATTTGAGAGCTAGGAGAGGGTAGAAGGTAATCACTGTAAATTCCAGTGCTCACAGGATGACTTGACTAGAAATGTTCCTTTTGATCCTGTAATTTTCCAAAGCTCGTTTTGTGAGAAAATTCTTTTTGGCCTAGAGAAAGAAATCAAGTGGAAAACCAGACAGGTAAATTTTGAATCTTTTCCACCCAATAACCTCCCTCACTCTGTCATCACCCAAAGTACAGTTTGGTCTCATAATTGCAGAGCTTCCTGTGAGTCCCCTTTTATTGTTGTAAAACAGAAGGCAAGAGTGAGCTGTGGAATCAAGGCTGAGCTCCATCTTCAACATCTGGAAGAATTCAGCAGCAGACACTGTCATGGGGCCTGCTCCAATGGAGTGGGAGTGTTTTCCCTGAGGTCCTTCTGGCCTGTCATAATGGGCATCTCTCAGGGCTTCAGGTCTGACAGAACTCCCAGAGACAAACGCCCTTGCTCCTGGATCCAGAAAGTCAGGGATAAATAAACTTCTCACCACGAGTTCTTGTCTTGAGGATGTGCCGGTAATGCCCGCTTGTTCTTGAGCCTGTCAAATTTATGGTAAAGACATCTTTCTTTCTTTTTTAAAAGTCATCAAAATCCCCTTTTTTACTGTTCCCTTAACTCCATCGTCATCATAATGTAACACAGCCTTGTTGGAATAAAGCCTAGTCAGGGTATATTTGCTCTTAGAAAAAGCTTTTTGAATAAGAATTTGTCCTACTGCTAGAACAGAAAGATTTGTTTCTATTCCCAGCCCTTATGTCAGCATGCTTCTGTCAGGTAACTCCTTCTGCCTCAGTTTCCCATCCTAGACAGTGCAGGCAGTGACATCTCCCCATCTGAGCAGTGTAACACACTCTCAGAGGGGCCTTTCTCATGCTCAAGCATTGCATTTCCATCTCTGAGAACAGCTGGGTCTGCTTCCAATGGGACCTTGAGCTCACTGGATAAAGATGCTCCCTCTGTAAGGAGGGAGAAGTATCATTATTGACTGATACTGTTATTGGCTCTAAACTACCAGCTTGACTTGCTAACATACGTTCGTGGTTATGTGAGATTCCGCTGGAATGAATGGGATTGATTATAAGAACAGGATACATCATTATTGATTAATATAATTAATAATGTTTTATTTATGTCCTATGTGGCAAGGCCAGAATGGGAGGGGATAAATGGTGGACTCCTAGAAAGGCAGGATGAGATTTAGAGTAGATACCTTGAAACAAAGACAATGGTACCAGGTAGTACAGCAGTTCAGCAGTGATGACTGTCACTGTCGTGTCTGTAAGTGGACATTAGGTATTACAGTGCAGTGCTACAGAAGTTTCTGCCTTTTTTTTTTTTTNTTTTTCTTGTTTGCTGAGAAAGGGAAAACTTAATTCACATTCACTGCAGACAGTTTCTTCCTCTGCTTTTGACATTTAACCCTATGCTAAGGGGCCCAGAGCCTGCTAAATCTACAGCCGCCACTGTTAGCACTAACATATCGTATCAAAATTCTTGACTTCTAGCAACCAGGGATTAGAGTGAAACAAAAGTTGGAGAGAATGAGTTTCTCACCATCTCTCTCTTTCCATTATATTCAAGCCACACTTCCTGCATCTGCTATAAATATTTAAAGCAGCAGTAGCCAACGTTTAAAGATTAGGACGGAAGCAGAAATCCAACCGTGTCTGCACCTTCCTCTGCAGCCTGTGGCAGCTCCAGTGCATCAGCCAGAGGTCATGTGCATTCTTAATGAGGTCGTCTACCCTCTGCTTACATGGGAGGCAATATGAAACATCAGTGAGAGTTTTATTTGCTAACCGTGGTTTATGGCCCGGGATGAGTTGGGGAAAGCTTTATAATAACATATGTCCAGGCCTAGCAGGCAGTAGTGGTTATGTAAGAGGTTGTAATTAGTGAAAAGCCTGGAAAATATGTCTCTGTTTCTCCAGCTTCCATACAGCAAGTACTAATACAGTTCCTCAATCTGCAACATACTTTTATGTCTCTTTTGGATGCCTACTGCTTATGGAGAGATAGCTTTCAAAAATAAAAGACAATACTAGGAAGACACAAAATTAAAGTCTAAGGCCAAATTCTTAACAAATCCAGTCTTTTGATTGGAGTTTGCAGCTAATGTTCCTGAACTGAGTTACCTTCTCTCCATTTTGGAACCAAATGTCTGTTTCTTTTATATCACATTAGATGTTTTCTGAGAAGTTATTTTGGGGACAAAGGTTTTGCTCAGGAATTGAAATCCATGACCTCTCCTTTAGTTTCTCAGCAGCCACTTTATAGGCAATGGGACTTTTAATTATTTTATACCACAGCACTCATTTAAAGTATCTAAGAACCTGTCTTCCATGCACACTGAAGAAGCACCACACACAAACATGATAGCCCTGTTAGTGTTACCTTTTCTTGTCTCCTTTTGATGTCTTGGGATTCGTTCATTTGAATGTCTTCCACTGAAAAGTAGAAAAATCTGTTTATTACTTTGCTTACAGCATTTAGTTTGAGCTCTGGCTCCATGGTATGTGAGGCATGAAATGAGGCTGACTGCTCATGCCAAGAGAACGATAACAGCCCAGACTAACTCTCAGGTCTGTGGATCCATAACCCAGATCCTTGTATGAAAGGCATTTGGCATCACACTTTTCATCCACACCACGTACTTAATGGGTTTATTTTCTCCTTATAAGTGGGTCTAAGGTTTCCCACTAAGCCTTGGAAGGGCTCACTTTTGGACAGTGCACGATGTTAAGGTCTTAAAGACTGATCAACATGAGGTCTTGCTCTTGGAAGACTGTATTGACTTTTATGGTGAACAAGCTTGTTACTGTGATTTTATTCTGGATAAAGAGTCATCTGTAGTAACTCAATGCAGCCTGAGAGAGGCTCCTTAAGACTTTTGAAGATGACATTTGATTTGCAGCCAGAATAACAGACTTCCATCTAGACGACACATAAGCCTTTTTTTCTGCTAAAGCTCTCTTTTGGAAGAGATTATATCATAAATGAATTGAAGCATTTCCTGGGGCATTGGGTAACACCTTCAAGAACCTGATTGTAACCTCCTGAGAGGTCAATGGGAATTTTTCATCTGACTTCAGGATGCTTAAACGAGGCATTTCTTTTCCGTTCTTTAAAAACAAAATCTTCCCGGCTGTTGTTTGTATTATTATTCCTGCTTTCATTTCTACCACTGAGCTCCTCTCTGGAATTAGTCCTTTAATCTGCATGGTAAAAGAGAAAAAGGAAAGAAAATGTGCTGATAAGTGGAGACTGGACAGCGGATACATCAGCTCTGTGATTACCCTTCTATATTTGGACATTGAAACTGAGAAGTTGCTGCCAATTGCAGCCGGTCCATGGGGACTGGTGAGTTCTGTCAATGGATGTTGTTTGATTGCTTTTTTTACCGGCGGCTGTCGCTATCTTTTTGGCCCTACTAACAGCCAGGTCGATAACTGAAAGGCTGTGTGGATACAGAGATTTCCTCTGCTTCCCAGGTTGGTGGCAGAGGTTATGTGCTGTAAATCACATGCCATCACGCGAGGAATCCGGATCATAATCTGAAGGAGACAAATACCTGGATTAATTATGGTGTATTTATAGATGATCTTCAAAAAGAAAGGCTGTGACCCAATTCCTGGTGGGAAATCATTTGACCCTTAGTCTTCAGTTGTCTTTTTACAGGTGAATGTGAAGCAGTGTCACAGCTGGTCTGCAGGGAAACCCACAGATCAGCCAAATCTGGAGAATCTCTCTGATTTTGAAAAGTTTATCTGAAGGGTTTCATGCCATCTCGATCTGAAGGGTTGGTTAGGCCACCTATAAATCCAGATACATTTAATTCAAGTCAGGATTAGGACCTTTCTTGAAGTTCAGGAATATTTCTGCACACACACAGTCCCACCCAACACGCTGTGTGTGCAGTTCTGTGGACAAAGCTGATTGAATTAAAGCCGAGTCCTTTCATGCTGTCTGGTACCAGGAGTTAATGAACTGTTGCTTGCAATGTTTAGTGCTGTGTGTAATCAGTCACTAATTGTAGAAACAACTTATTTCAGGGAGTTCATGGCAATTATGAAATGCTTGTAATGACAGCAGTGTACTAAAACAAAATAAAAGGCATGTCTTTTCTCAAGCAAAACCCAGCAGCCCAGCAGTAAAGTGGAGGGGGTTTTAGAGACAAATGACGGCCTCTTCTCTGACACTGCAGAATCAGAAAATATTAAATATCTTCCTCAAAAAAAAAAAAAAATATCAGTATTTGCAAGTAATGTTTATCTAAAAAGTTTGGAGGCAGTCTTGGCTTTAGTTTTGAAGGAATTTATGCTTTGAGCTCACCTGAAGGCACGTCAAAGTGTTAACCTGGCACTGGGCTCGTGTGTGAGGGAGGCAATGCGTTCATTTCCGTTTCGTTGTGAATCAATCGATAAACAAACTGGAATGACACTAGAAATCCCAGAAAAATTGCCTGCAAAGAAAATGTGAACGTTTTTATACAGTTCCTGCTTTCAGAAGCTTGAGTAAAGGATGGCCCTGAAATATGTTAAGTCTGAATGCTAAGGTTAAATCAGCAACATAATCAGTCAGACTGGCTGGGTCTTCACCATGCAAGATTAATATCACCTCTGGATCTCTCTGTCTTAGCGCTGTGCCACGGTGACAGCACCTCAGAGAAGGTGGTGAGGCAGCACGCAGCGCCTGAGCTCTGCTGGTGCCCTCTCTGCTTCTGCTTGATGCAGATTTATCACACTAACAGGCTAAATCTCACTAAGCTACAGAGAGCTTTTAAGACAATTATGCTGCAGTGTCGCCTTTCTGCGAGAGTCACATCTCGCTAAGCAGCAGTGCAGGAGAGACTGGGATAATTAATCTGCAGTCTTTGCCTTTCATTCATAATGAATAAGTTGCTTAAAAATGTAATGCTTCTCCTAGGTGGCTTGTCTTCTTAATGTAAGTCCTTGATATGTATATTTTTGATCTGTGTGTGTTTTCCTATGGTTACAGGTAACTGCACCTGTGCCCAGGGGCCTGGGGGAAGGCAAATGCAGGACAGGGTGTGCACAGCATTTCCAGACCTGGGATCACAGGTGCTCAACAGCCTCCTGATGTGCTGAAGTTTGCACAGCCCAGGGACCAGGGATGTATGGGAGGCTGTAGCTCAATGGGAAAAGCTTTGGCAAAAACCTTTTCTTCCCCTACTCCACACCAAATTAGGCAAATTAGTGTGTGTTCAGCCCCAGCCTGGAGGAGATGTTGTCTTTTACAGTTTTCTGTCAGTGGAGATGTGGAGAAAGGTGTATTGTGGTGTTAGATAACATGGTTAACCCAGCACTGCTTTTTCTGCAGTTGGTTGACATGTTCAAAGCTTTTTTCCTGACTGCCTCGGCTGTACAACTGTCCTGCCAGGTAACAGGACTTAATTTTTTATTGAATGCTCACCAAAAGAGGAGATACTGCATTAAATAAAAAGGTATAAAGAGCCCCACACAAGACAATGTATTTCTGTTTCAATCAACTATATCAGAATTAAAATTTGTGATTTAAGTAATGCTGGATTAACAGGAGATAAGCCAAAACCACTTATCTGTTGGTGGATCTCTGTCAACCTGCTGATCCAGGGACTTGTATCCTATCTGTTCTTAAAAAAATCAGTAAGAAAAAGGAAAGAGCTCATAGGAGCTGAGAGGTACTGAGCCAGTGCTGTTTGTACAGACAAGCTCTCCACATGACAATTGACCTTCTGCTAGCAGGTCTGGTTTTATTGTATTTTTCAGAGGTTTTGGGGGAGAGCTCAGCTGCAGTAAGTGCTAGTGGAACTGTGGCAGTTTCTGGTAGCTGATGGTCTGGTATTCCCAGATTTTAGAGTGGACTGTTTCATATTAATTTTAACAATAGGCTGTATTGGAGAGCTTTTCCTTTGGCAGCACTTGCAGCAAGGAAGAGAGAAAAGGGAGAAAAGTACTTATATCCTTAAATTAAGCTTTTCTGGCATCCTTACAGACAACATCAGAAGTTGAAACTGGGGCAAGAATTATATTAGGTATATCCTAATGTAATTTTTAAAAGAAGGAAAGTTATTGAAATTCCCCATTTTATTCCTTTTCTTTTTTTCCTTGAAATTACAGCAGGTCCTGATAATTTACAATGTTGGCAGCTTCAAGTGTCAATTAATGTTTTCAAGGCTGCATTTGCCCAAACCACCAGTAACAATTTTTAGTGGACTTCCTGTGAAAATGTAATCACTAAAGAAATGCAAAAAAAACCCCCAAAAATCATGTCTTCTTGGATCTATAGCATATAAATCACAGTGTTTTTAACACACTCAAACTGCTGGGTTAGCTGGTGGCTGCGGAAAGCCCAGCCAGGCTGGGCAAGGGACCCAGAGCTGTGATGGGTTACTGGGGGATGGTGTGCCTGCACTGGGATGGAGAGGCACATGAAGAGGCACATGGCCTCATGGATTACACACCAGCAGGTGTGGAAATGCACTTGAAAGCAATTTTTTTCTTTTCTTGGGACTTTGTCTTGCTTCCCAGAGCCGTGGAGCAGGGATGAAGGGACCGGGGCCATGCCTTTGACGTGTGCGTGCATTTGCAGCTCGGCTGAGGTCAGAGCAGAAGAATGCTGCTGTAATTATGGCTGCAGGCAAGGGCTGAGCATAATGGGAATCAGGGTCTGGCTCAGCCAAAGATTTCCTGTATGATCCTGGTCAAGTCACTTAATTACTTTTGCCTCATTTCTCAGTTGTACAGTGTATATCCTAAGGCTTCAGTTACCTGCCTTGTCTATTTAAATCAAACTCCCTTTGAAGCCAGGACTGTACAATGAGACTATGCTGTTAATTGGAGTCTCTGGGTGATAGTGTAATTGTGTGTAGTGTAATAACAACATTTCCCTGCAATTTGCATCAGTTTTGCCACGGACTCAGCCCTCTGTGAAGCTCACGGTTTTACACTGCTCCTGTTGAATTTCAGTGCGTGAAACTCAACGCTGGCCCCTTAAATGTGGGCTAATCTCACTCGGGAGACTTTGCACTGAGTGCACTGAAGTCAGAGGCACACCTCTCATTTATTATTTTCTGGGGCTGGGATTTCCCCCTAAATCCCTTTTTTTGTTGGGAAAATGGATCTAAAGGCCTGCCACCATGTCCATGTGGGGTGTCCCTGCAGGAAGATGCTGGTGTGGTCGAGTGTGGGAACAAGGTGTCAACTGTTCCACACAACTTTTCAGGTGTAGGGTTCGTGGAACTGGGCTCACCCGGTGGGATCCAGTTCTGCCATCTCAAGCTATGAGGTAAGAAGTTCACAAGAAGTTAAACCAACCCTTGTTTCTTCCCCGTAAAAGCAGTACTGTTTCGAAAGGCTCCTAGCAAAATAAATAAATAAGCAAGTCAAGTTTCATTTGATTTTAAGAGAAACAAGCAGAACACAGAATTAACAAACTAACCATGGCCGTGCAATTTCAGTGACATTTTGAGCAGCAGTTCATGATTTGGGATGAACTGTCCTGACAGAAATTGCTGTTTAGTAACTGTAAATATTGCTGAAATCCAAGCCTATGTAAATATTTTTAAATGGGGGGAACAGAGACAACATGCAATGCAGAGTTTAGGTTGATTCTGATGGAGATTGGATCTGCTAGAGTAACTCAGCTGGCTGTGATGGGGTCTCTGGTAATTGGGGCTGAAGTGAATGGTTAGGAACAGATTGTTTTCATAATTTTGCGTGGTAGTGTGTGGTAAGGGAGAAATCCAACCCTGTGTAAAGGGCCTGCACAAATGCAATGGATCTCACATATCTGCCTTAAGCCCCTCAGAATAGGGCTTAAATTGGAAATTCATCAGAGAAATCAATACAAGGTCAAATGGTGTTTGTTTACCCCTGGAGTAGGCAGGAGGGAAAAATTAATTTGCAGTGTAAGAATATGAAGCTGAGTGGGTTTTGCTGACTTTCAGGATGAATTTGGCTGGGAACTTAAGTGAAAAATAAGTGGACACAGATTAAGAAAGCTTACAATTTTTTATGGTTTTTGAGCAAAAGCTTCCCTTTTTTCCAACATTAGAAATGCGTAGAAGTAGTATTCCAATTCAAAATTTCCTCTTTGTTTTTCTAAATGGGAATATGTAATCCAGCAAAAGAGTCACAGAATTCCTTGTATTTAAATATATTTAAAGTGAGTATTTTTCCTCACCTCAAAGGCAGGAGAATATTTTATTATGGATGAGAACCTGGTGAATGAGGCAGGTTTTTGCCTGTTGTGAAGTGCCCCATCTCAGTCTGGCTGCACACTGGGCAGACTCTTACCTGTCCCCTAACATCTTGTTTCTGCACCTTCTTAAACCAGCAGAGAAAACTTAAAATTTTTGATGGGGGGTGAGCAGTTTGACTCTGTAAATATGTGCAACAGTAAAATGTGGAAAAGGTGGGATCTGAAGCTGCAGATGGTCTGCAGTTGGCATTCACCTATGAATTAGTCTGTGTGCATCCTTGACACTTCACAAGCACATTTATAGTAAAGGTTCTTCCATTTGTTGTGTGCACACATGCAATATATGTGTAGAAGCAGCTAAGAATTTGCCAGGTGCACCTGCTATTAATAGCAGGGGAGAATTTCCTCCTCCAGCACAGCCTCTGCTCTATTTGGATAACAGAGCTGTGAGACACTTGCTGCAAAAAGGGCTAAATCGTACCAAGATGTGTGGTAATAAAAGTGAAAACGTAGCTGACTATGAATTTAAGCGACTGAAAAATTAATTAAAAGAGCTGTGTAGTCCTGTCTTACATGTTTATATACAATTAGACATGCACCTAGACAGTCTCATGGATTTAGTTGCCGTGCTGACTTCCTAGAATGAAGCCACATGCAGAGGGAAAGGAGCAGGTTTTTGTTACTCGCACTGAACTTTGGTTTATGAGGTTCCTGTCACAGGCAATGATGGGAGGTCAGTGCCACCAGACAGTAAAGCAAAGTGCCTGCACAAGTTAGGCCATTAACTTTTTCCCCAGCAGTTATATTAAGTAGTGAAAATATTTTCTGAATTTCAGACATGCCAACGGTGGTCCTATTTATATCTGCATCATCTGAAAAGGTGGGGCCTGCCTGCTGTGGGATGATACAGACACAAGGCAGTACTAAGTTCATAAAACCCTGGCTTGACTGAACAAAGAGCTTTAATAAATGTAATGGGTTTTGGAGTCTGTAGGTTGGAATTTTTCCTTCTCTTCAGTTACACTAATGCATCTAACAAATTAACGAATATAGGGGTACCTTAATGCCAAACAAGGAATTGCTGCTTCCTGCAGTCCACTGACATCTGTAGCTGCTTTTGGTGTTTTTGGGAGGTCTGCTCTTGACTTCACCAGGGCCAGGATTTCTCCTGAGGCGAGTGTTCCCACAAAGGCATGAGTGAAGAGCATCTGAACTGATTTGTGTGTGCCTTAGATTTCCTCTCAGCACTATCTGTGTGTCCCAAGAAGTAAAATTTAGGTGCCAGTGATGCATTCATATCCTTTTCAATTTGTCTAACACAAAACAATAGTTTCCACTTCTTCTGTGTGATTTATGTTTCCTTAATGCACAAACTGACATGCTGCAGAAGAGAATTTGTTGGACACGCTAATGCTGATAGAAAAATGTTCTCTCTGTTTAGATGTCATGACTATTTCCTTTTTCAAGTGAAAATTCTAGTGTCACATACAAATGTTACCTTTTCCCCTGATTATCTTGTAGAAAGCTAATAGTTTTGGAATAGATACAGATTTTTAATGCAATGCTATGGTTCTGGTTTATAGAAAAATGGATCAATTACCAAGGCAGGCTTCAAAGAGGGAGACTGCCCTAAGTTATAAATGGCTCAGTCCTTTAATTCTGTCATAATCCTATTTGATATATAGTTCTCAGTGCTGCTGAATCCTTTTAGGGCTCTTTGATCAAGTGAGTACTTTCAAATGTGATGCCTCCTGTCATCTAACCCCCTAAAAATAACACAACTTGCCATTTAATTTCTGGAAACATTAGTTTTTCCTGCCTTTTTTTTTTCAATAGGGAAAACAAAAAGTCTCACTTTCATATTAGCTAATTTAAGGAGAGAAAGAAGGACTACCAGAAACAAGAGGTTTCTTTTTTTAGTTTATCAAAGGTCTACTCCTGTGTTCCTTCTTAGGCTGATGGCCTGAGGTGTAGCAGAGAGAGGGCCTGGTACTTGGTTGCTGATGTTCTGAGTTTCATTGAGGATTTAATTAATTGAGGATATCAGATGTATGGGACACCAGAATATCATGGGCAGCTTCTGTTTTTCAAAAGTAACAAATGGTTTGGTAATTATTTTGGGGTACCTCACTGTATGCCTTGAAATTCAACAATAAGGAGCAGATCTCGGTGTAGTGCCTCATGTCTGGCTTTTTTCAGTATCCTGATGAGTCTTTTCCAGATTAGGTCATGGGACTCATTAGATGTGCATGTTTGACACAGATCCTTTTCTTCCTCCCAGTTTTTAAAAGAACACCAGGAAATTGTACAGTTACTAAGCCTGAGTTAATATTTTTTATATTAGGGTGACGTGGTGCCAGAACTCCTGCTTTTCTGTTGGGCACTGTAACTGCTGTCACTGCTAGTCAAAATCCATCTCTGTAAGGAAGAGAAGCATGCAAATGGAAGGTTTAATATTTGGCATATGAGGAGTTCTTTGTTTTCCTTCCCCTTTGCAACCGCTGTCACTAAGTTACATTCAGCGTTGGTGTTCTTTCTTCCTGTAACTGATATGCACCAGGTAAGCAGAGCCATTGACTTAACAAAGACAGCTCAAGAGAGTGAGGGATTTTAGGATCAAATTGTCCAGACCTGTGCAAGGTTTTCAGCTCTTCTGGTTGGAAATTGGCAGCTCCTGGAGCTGCACTCGGCAGTTTCCTGCAGGAGAAGCTTGGTCTGGGGCACCAGAATCCCAGGAGGGAAATTTGGCTCACACACAGGCATGGCTAGCTCAGCACCTCCAGTTTTGCCCAGCCAGTCATGTTTTCCAAGAGATCATTTATATCCTGGAAAAGGAAAACACTGGAGGAGTGTGGTTGAGGTGAATCTTGCAGACCTCTCCCCAACATGAAATGCATTTGAACTTTGTCCTCGTGGAAGCTTTGGGTCTGTGGGCTCCATGGGGAGCTGTGGCTCACATCGTGCACACTCAGCAGTGGCAGCCTGCAGAATTTGGCTTCTTTTCTATCTTTGCATCTCAGCCCAAAAGCCAGTCAGCTCTTGGCTGTCTTACACATGGCTGTGACCTGTCTTCCTGCTGACATCTCCTTCTGAAAGGTAATGAGGAGAGGTTAAATCTTCAGTGTAATTGTAAATACTCTTAAAAGGTACATTAAATGTCCATGTCTGTCCCTTGGAGCAATTAGATTCACCTACAGCCCTCCAAATGAAGTGATGGGGGCATGACAGCCAAATGCTGTCATGATGGAACCAGGCTGGCTTGTAAAAAGGGCTATGCAATGAGGCAGCTGCTCTGTGAGGAGGACTGGCTGCTTTCACCCATAGAAATAGATTATCCCAACCAATCCCATATTCCTGTTTCAGACCAGCTCTCCCTCAGCATTTAACAAGTAGAACAGACTATCACAGTCATAGTTCCAACCTGTTCAGATGTTATTCTGCGTCTGCCTACAGGTTATTTTATGTTCAGCTGGAAACTTGAGCATTTTGAACTCCTGAACCACCATCTGCTCAATCTATAGAGTCTGTTTATCAAAGGGTTTAAGTGCACTGTAAGGTCCAAGCCATTTTATGGAGCCTTGCCAGCTGAGATGAAATATTAGTTGCTGTATATTTTGAAAAACTGTCGCTTTGTAGGCCAAAAGAGCTTGGAGATCCCAGCTGGTAATCAAAGAGCAGTGTCACATTTTTTATGGTTAGGGGCTCCATTGGTCCCAGATTCTTTAGAGACTGAACTGATAAATTAGCCAATCAAACTTAGATCCGACTTAAATCCAAAATGCCATCACTGAAGACCTGTGTCACCAACAATAACCACTGCAAAAAGTCAGACCTTGTGAAATTAAACATGTAAAGCATCTATGCAAGATGTTTAGCTTCACATTCAATAAATCCTCCTTAGAAAACAAGCTAAACACAGGTGTGATCCTGCAAGCACTTCTGCCTGGGTAGAGATGTCCTAACCTCTCATCATAAGGATCTAAAAGGGTTTGCTATCGATTCCTGTGGGTTAGATGTGAGGGCTCTTTATTCCTCTCAGTCCATGGGGTAGATCCCTGTGGATAAGCCAGGTTTAGGAGGCTTCACTCCTTGGTCCTGTAATACAACTACAATATGACAATTAAGTCTGATTCTGCACCTTACTACTCAGTGCTCGGGCTAATCCAGCCAAGGCCCTGCTCTGAGATGTTGTGTGCCAATGGAATGGATTGCTGAGCCTTTAGCCTGGCCTCATGTTAAGGGAGAAACTCCCTCTTTTTGAGCTGGTTTTACTGTTGGTGTGGCAGCTGTGCCTGTGGCAGCTTTCTCCAGCACCTTCCCAGTTTGACAGGCCATGCAGCCTGAAGGAGGCATCTCTTGGGGGTCTTGGGAGGTGAGGACTGGAGCAAATGAGGAAATCGTAGTGCTCTCTCCTTGGCCTGGATGCTGCTTGTTGCAGTGGACTTGTGAGCAAAGCCAAAAGCTGTGACATCTCCTGCTGTGCTTAGCCCTGCTGGCCAGAATGTGACCTGGCACTTGGCAGGACTTCTGTGAGGTCAAGCCCTGGGGTTTGGCAAGAGGGGGAAGGGGAAAGTGGGATTACTCCTGAGACGAGCTCCGAGCACACAGCTGTCCTAGCTGAGACACTTGCCAGCCTTCTAAAATAAACCCATGCAAGCCACTCTTTTCTGATCAAAGAATGAAGTGGCTTAAGCTGGATAAAGCCTGTGTTGGTGACAGCCTTCACTGCTAGGGCCAGCTCGTGCGTCTCCTTCATTTAGTGATGGTTTTTAAGGATTTTGATTTAATTCTTTGGGTCTTAAACATAAGCAGAAAATTCTTACAGCTAATCGTACATTTTTGTTTTAATTATGGAATTTGGCAGCTTCAAAATAGAATCTGCAGTGTTCCCTGTAAAGTGTTCTATTAAAATGTATTGTTCTATCCTTTTCCTCTGGCTGAGTTTAGCACAGGGTAGCTAAAGAGACCACAACAGAGCAGTTTGCTCATGACTTTTCAAGGAGAAATTGTTTTGAGTGACTGTATAACCTCCAGAGCCCCAGAACACATCTGATTTCCCCTCACCTCTGCTGTGACTTGTCCCACGACATGGGACCATCGATAATATATGTATCTTCTTACTCTACTGCTCAGTACATTCTCCTGGAGGTAGATCTGGTTAGAAAGCACTTGAAGTTTCCTTACACATCTCCACTTCCCCAAGGGATCAATGTCTTGATGGATCACATTCAAACACATTCAACATCTCACGGAGGGTGTGTGAAAGGACAACAGGATCACTTTCACTCTATCCATATCCATTTCCTACTGCAGTCCCTGTTTTACAACTATTGGCATGCCTGGAGGGAACAGCGTTTCTCAAGGTCACAGGAGGTGGAAAATAGCCGCTGTCGAGGTACAGAAACTTTGAATCAGGGTAGCAAAGGCATGACCTTTATCAGAGTCCAAGGAGAAGTTGAGATTTGCAGAGATGTACACCGCGTCTGTCTGTACAGTGGGGTTGTGGTGGGTTGGGGATTTTTTTAGCCTTTACAAACAAGGTTAAGTGCTTATTTTTTAAAAGGGTGATAGTAATCTTTGCATGTTCAGGGTAAGAATAATTTCCTAAGCTCCTTGACTTTACAGGAGTGAAGGACAATGAGATTTCAGCGTTACCATGTTTCACCCTCACTTCGCAGTGGGATCTGTCCATGTGCCTTACAAAGTGTAGCACACTTGCTCTTTCTACTATGTACAGTTCCTTTATCAGTATTAAAAAGGAGATTCTGACAGACCATAGCCTGGGAATGTCCATCAGTGAGTAAGAGTTTTTTACTGACTACTCGTGTGGGGGTGGGAATTAAACCTCAATTTTCCACATCCAAGATAAGAGCACAGCCGTTCGGTTTCAGAGGAAGAGAGGAAGAAGCACATTGCTTCCTTGTAGCCTTGAGATGAAATGTCAAGTGCCTCTGAACCTCTCCTAGCAGAGCCTCTCCCAAGTCAAAATGATGTATTTTGGATCTGCCAAAAGGAATATTTGTCAGTGTCAGTGCAACTCAATCCAGCTACATGTGATTGAGAGTGAATACAGACCAAGCAAGTGCATGGAGCATCCTGCAAGGGATCCAATTACTGCTGGAACTTTTTACCACAGATTTTTCTATATTTCTTTTTTTTAATAAAAAACATGATTAATGGAAATTTCTGAGAGGAAATTTCATTATTATCACAAAAATATGCATCCTCCATTGGGGAAAGCAAATGAAGTATCTTGTTTCTACTTGGACTTCTTGAGTTTGTGGTTTTTAGAACCAAATTAAGTTTTGGGTCCCTTTGACATGTAATCTGCTTCTACCCTGACTGCCAGGATGTCTTATGGGAGTTGTAGTTTTCTAGTACCAGAGCTCCAAACTTCATCATCATCAAGCCAACCTTAATCTTCCACAATCTTTAGCTGAACTAGCGCTCGTACCCCAGGAACCTGCTGACTGTCAGCTGAGTTAGGGGGATCTTTGACTCAAATCTAGGTCTGTATGCCAGAAGGGCTGTATTAAACAGGGAACAGCTGATTTTGGTCTGCAAAGACCTGCAGATTTCATAGCCTTGTAAAAGCAGGAACCAGATGTATATTTTAATGAAATTTAATGAATTCAGTATTGGGCTGCCAGGAAGAGAGGGAAGTTGAGATGATAGGAACTGAAGTGAGGTATTTACTCATTCCTTTGCAGAATTTATTGGGTCAAAGCCAAGAAATATTGAAGCTGAGCTTTTGAAAGGGCTGTAGGTTCTCAGTGCCCACTGGCTGTCAGGAGATGCAGGGCATACACCCTTTTGCTTTTTCTGGAAAATCCAAACGGGCTCAGTGGATTTTTTTTTTTTTTCCTTCTGCTCCTTGACATGCTGTGAAACATATGTGGTGCTTGTATGTGATGGGGAAATCCTTCTTGCCTGAGAAAGGTGGTTCAGATATTGTATAGCATTGAGCATAGCACTCTCAAAGTGCTGGTCCTAGACCATCTCAGGTGACTCCCTAACTTAAAAAACTTGCCAGAGAGGGATGCTTATTTCCTTATTTTACAAACTGGAAAACCAAGAGACACAAGAAATTCTATGTAATCACACAACTGGACCAGAAAGATATTCTGGATTTCTCCGTACGTTTATTTTTTCTGCGTTCTGTTATCTTTGGCTCAAGTGCACCTTGCAGCCGTGATGGCATTCCCATTAGCACATGGCTTGGATGGTGGGAGCTTCCACACAGATTAATGAAGAAGCAGAGTTTCTGTGCAGGCTTTATAGCCTGAAAAGGTCACAGCATTCCCTGTGTGAGGGGAGCTGCCTAAAATCTTCCTGCCTCTTCTTCTGTGGAAGAGACGTTTCAGCACATTTGACTTTGCCCAACTTAGATGTTTGTTTCATTTTGCGAGTGATATTTTGTAAATATTTGTCAATTTGCCAATGTTTGTCCCTCTTGCAGCCTTCAACAAAGCTTGTTACTGTTAGTGAACATATCTGCCTTTAGGCATCTTTTCACTTCAGTCTTAGGATTCTATATGTTTTTAACACACTAAAATAAATTCTTATTGCTGTTAATTCTGCTGCCCTTAAAACCTTTTACCTTGCTTACCACTTTATTCTACAGTTCTTAGTTTCTCATGTTTATCAGTGGTTTTCAATTCTCTTCCTCTTTCCACTCCAATTTGTTATCTGTTTTATTTACACATACTTAGGATTCATAAATAGCTGCATTTCCTTCTCCCTCCATTTTACCCTCTGGCTCCTTCTTTACTAATTGTGTCCTTCTGAGCTACTTAGCAATGCTCTCAGTATCAATCACAACTTTCTGTTTACATTCTTTGTACTACTGTAAGTGGCAAGGTTGGTTTAGCCAATATCTTCACAAAAGCAGCCAGATCCAGGGCAAGTGAAGGTCCAGGGCAGAAAGAAATCTAAAAATGTCCTTTACATTTGACTCGACTCTTACTCTGTCCCAATGCCCTGACAAATTTCCACTTGTCCTTAGGATGACTGAGGTAGATATAAATAAACCACAACATGTGACCTAGCCAGGAGTGTGAGGGGTTGAAATCCCATCCCAAATAATCAATCCCACTGCAATTTCCTAAGTAAGATTGGAGAAGGGATAAGAGTCAGCTGTACTGAGCAGCAGTGATTAGCCTCATTTACCCTGAATTGCTAGGAATGGCGAGGTTGTGTGATTATATAAGTTACCAGCTGAGCAAAAGCAGTGAGGGAGAGGATGGAATGAAGGTTTGGGTTTGTTTCTAGGTGATAGAAAGCAGTTGGCCATGAACTGTGCAGTTCTGGAGTTCCTGTGCAAATTGCTATTACTTTGTGGCCGTTTCAGTGCAGAGATTTTGTGAATTGCTTGGGACTTCAGTATTTTTGTTCAGTTTCTGTCATATTCTTGCAATAACCATTGGGTTTTTTGGTTCTCAGGTGGAGACCTGCGTGTTTCTACCTTGAGTTTTGCAAGCAGTGTTAAAAGCACTCTTAGGATAGACTTGAGACGGAGAGAAAGAGGGTAACTCCAGCCTGGTCTCTAGGATGCTGCTGGCTCACCTTGTGGAAAACTAAGGTCTGCTTTGGCTCGAGAAACAGGCTCACACTGAGGGGCCCTGGCAGTGGAGGAGCAGGTGTGTGCTCGCTGCAAATGAGTTCCCCTGGCAGCAATGCAGGGATGTGTGCCTACTGCTGATCAGTGCTGTGCCTGGCTCCAGCTCATTCCATCAGGATTTGCTTTTCTGAGCACTTAAAATCAATATAAATTAATAAAAAGAAACCCAACAGCCCATAAACAACATTAGCTATGGAGCTGTTAAAATGCAAGCAGTCAAACTATATTTAATCCACTCTCTCACATTAATGCTGGGCAAGGGTGCATTTTCAAAATGCTGCTATTGGATTAATAGCAGATACTGCTCAAAGGAAATAATCAGTGATTCTCCTGGAGAGTTGTTCTGGAGGAGCCTTCTTGGGGCCATCTGAAGTAGCCAGTGGTGTGTTCAGAGTGACTCTGGGCTGTGTCAGGGCCAGCCTGGCTCCTGTGACCAAGAGCCCTCCTTTGGCTAGACCCAGACAGACCCCACTGCAAGTTATCAAAAAAATGGACTGAATTTCATTATTGCCCTGAGATCCATTTCTTCCCAGCTTAGCCCTTGTCTGGCTCTAAGACAGCATCTTTGTAGCTCTCTGAAGCTCACCAGGGGTTTCCATGCTTTTGATAAAATTACAGTGTTTAATATTGAATTATATATCCATATTCTTTGGGAAGCATATCTTCTTGTAGGGTTCATTTCAGTAGAGTCCTGAATCCACTGTTACAATTTCTTCCCTGCTTTATGTGTGTCAGACTTCTCTGGTCTGACATAATTGGCCAGTTTTAATTATTTTATGAGTTCTGGCATAATCTAGTACAGTGCTGAAGTATCTCCTTCCTATTTCATTTCTGTGGAGACATGAAATTGTTCCCTCTGCAGTAAGAGGGCTCAGCCTGGTCACGCAAGTTCCAGAGAGCTGCTGAGAGCACAAATGTCTCTGTACCCCTGTTGCAGCATCCAGAAAGTGAGTAAAAGCATGTTCTTCCTGTGTGACACACAAAAGAGATGCCACATTTTGGTGTAGACACAGAGTGGAACATTTGCCTAGCAGCCTCAGTGTCACAGGGCTGGAGAGGGTGAGGGAAAAGGGGAAGGAAGGATGTGGCTCTATTCCATACAGTCCTCTGGAGAGCTTCCCTGAGCTGTAAGCTTTGGTGCAGGATACTCACAGCTTTGCTACCATGTCCTACTTCAACCCCAGTGTCTCTAAGGCACATGAAAGCAGCAGCTCCTGGGCTGGTTGGGACCTTCCTGCGCAGGAGAACTCTTTGGAGCAATGGAATAAGCTGAGAACACCTCTTAGTACAGCAGGTTTGAGGCTTTCTTTTGGTTGAAGCAGAAGCCAGGCTTTGTCTTCGAGATGTCTCAAGGGAACATCTTCCCTCCTGCCTGACATGGATTCCTGTTGAGACCTCTCTTCTTTCTCTAATACCCATGTGTGGGTGGTTTGTATACACATATACACACACACACCTATATACCACAGCCTCCCACCCTCTTCCTATTGCAAGGATTTTTTAAAACATTTGTGATTATACAGCATCTTGTAAGGAATTAAGAGGTTCATAATTATTTATAAAGCTAATACTTATAATGAAATGGTTGCACTTTGATGTCTGTATATGTTTTCTAAGCTAGGATGACCTATATTGTAGAGGTATTATGTGTACTAGGTGATGCAGGGATTGGCTTGGGAACTACCCATGTTTAATGAACACTAAAATTAGAATTTGACTGAAATCCACATAAATGGCTTGACAGCAAGTTCGACTGCCCCTGGGGAGCTGTGGGCAGCTCAAATTTACCCACAGGCATTTTTGAAAATGTTTTTTTTGAATCAGCACAGTGTGCTTTTTGGAGCAGAGAGTGCAGCTTGCACTTTAAACTCACTTCTCTTCACCTTGTCCCCCATTTTGGTGTTGAAAAGCGCTCCGTGGAGAATAGAGCATGAAGTGTGTTGCAGGTATAACATATGCTAAACTGATGCATTTTTTTTCACTACTTGCCATGGGAAGTCTTCTGCCTTCCCTGCACGGTGGCCTTGTTGCTTTTACTCTTGCTATTTTGAATTTCCAAATATTTGGCCTCTTCTGTGGGTGTGTGTACTTTGGATAGTGAAACACCTGGTCCAGCTGTTCTCTATCTTGCAGCCCACCCCACTTCAGCCCTAAAAGGCTGAAGCCAAAGAAAATCCCAGCTTTCAGAGATGAAGGCTTTTTTGTTTTTGTGTTGTTCTCTCCCTCTGAGGAAAGATGAAGCTGTGCCTTTCTTTTACCATAAAAAGGGGTTTAATTATCCTTCAGAAGACCTGCTTTTATAATGACTACTAATTCCTGGTCACTGAAGGAAAAAACATTCCTGAAAGAATAAATATACTGTGCTTTCCACTTTGCACAATCCTGGGGAAAAAGACCAGTCTTAATTTCCTTGCATCACCCCAAAAGTGGAGTCAAGAAACACTGTTATTTCTGTTCAGGATGCAGAAACAGGCAGCCCTTTGCTCCTTTTGCTTTGTCCCAGCAGCTGGCTGGTGACACTGAGCTGTGCCATGGCCATGACTTTGGGGTGTCTGGGCTGTATGGGGCAGGACAAGAGCTTTTGGCTGCAGAGCCATGGGGGGATGGTTTGAGCTCATGGCCTGTTTAATTCACAGCCCAGCTGTGCAAGTGGAAAAACATTGCAATTGTAATTGTCGCCCACAGTCAGTGTGAGAATTCCTCATAAGATTCAAGAAGAAATTTGCTAATTTAAGAAGCCAGCATTTTTCCAGAAAGTCTTTGAGCAAATGAATGTCCCAGGTCTCAAGGGGGAGTACATCACATTATTGGTGGGTTTACCTGCAGGACTTTGGTTTAGGAGGCATATGTCTCCTTCTAGGATGCACCTGTAAGGAAGCTCCAGGTAAAATGGAAAAGTGGTTTTAAACTGTTTAATTGTAGTTTGTCAGATGACATGATGGTAAAGAATTAAGTCACCCAGTACCTTTTAAGTTGGTGTACTTTGGATTCATTTTTTTGCAGTTTTGTGCTCCTAAGCCTGAACTGCAGCCCAGCCTTTTAAAACCTAAGTCTACATTGCTGCTTCTCTCCTTCTTCCTATCCCTTTTCTCCCTAATTTTGTCTTACCTGATAGCAGTAGAACGTTGGCTGGAAGAGACAAGCCTTTTTATTTCTTTTGACTGTTTCTGCAGAGCTTGATGGGAAATTTGCATAATCAATGAGGTAACCCTGTCACCCCAAACATGGAGTCTTTAAAGAGAATAGTTTTATGCAAATTAGATATTGATGGTGTAATGATTAATTGGCCCCAAGCCTTTGTTAATATGCAATTGTTGTAGTGTAACATGCATTTGTAATTATTTTGGTTTGGTTGTTCAAACAAGTGGTGGGCACATAATTGCTTGCAGCAAATGAAGAGACAGGACATCAGAGGGAAAAACAAAGAGCTGGTTAACGGCCTGCCTGATAGAATGGTAGATTTCCTTGGTGTATTTGGGGTTACACGGTCAGATTCTCAGGTGATAAAAATCAACGCAACTCTCTTGCAAGAAATAGAACTGTTCTGACTTGTGGCAGCTGAGGATGAGATTTGAAATGTTCCCAAAATCTAATTTCGTTGTTGTATTTGGATCACACTGGACTTGGGATGGTGGGCTGTGTTGGTGATTGCTGTTGGTTATTATTATTAAAAATAAACAACTTTGGTTCCAAGGGTTGCAATGAACTGAAAGAATTCATTAGTGAGAAGCTGCTTGGGCTGTTTCAAGCAAATAAATAAGTATCTGAGCTACTTTACAGTCTCCAAGGTGCTTATCTGCTGTATGTGACTTTCCAACTAGTTTGGGATCTATTTTCCATGCCCTTTGCCTTTAGATCTGCATTTAGAAGACAGGGAAAAAGTCTGTATTTGGAGGTGAAATATCCTACATCTCCAGAACTGTACTTAAGCTGTCGACTGCCAGGTGTTTGCAGTGTATGAATTTACTGTAGTTTTGCTCAGAGAATATGTTAAAGTTGTGAAGTTTCTCTCCAGGGACATCCGGAGGAGATAGCAGAGGGATCCATTTAGGAAGAGTGGACAAAATTACAATATGTGTGCATTGTCCTGAAGCTGGTGCTGAATGTGTAAAATAAAATCCGTTTTTAAAATAAGTTTTTTTGCATGGTCAAAGTGAAGATAGAATTTTCCCCAAATTGTTGTTATAGAGTTGCTGATGAGATCTAGGTTTTTTTTTAAAATTAATGGTCTTATCACTAGGAAAAGGAAATGTAGAGCTTTGCTTTCAATCGTTTATGAAATCTCTGACTTTTGTTTAAACCTACTTATGATAGTGGGAATTAATTACACAGAGCCACTTTATTTTGTTTAGTGTCCTTTGACATAAGGGTCAAATACAGAATATGTCCTGTCTTCTTTTCTGTAATATATGCTTGGCTTCCCAAGTAGGAAAATACCATTTAATCTCATTATGGATTCATAGTCCTTTTTTTTTTTTTTTTTTAATGTAGAGCTAATAGACAAGACAACAAATTAATGCTCATATCATCTATATAAAGAGTTCAAGCAGACGTCTTTGATCGTTTCATTCACTGAGAGACATGGGTGGAAAATGGTTTTAATTTGAAATTGAATGTGCTAAAAAGCTGCTCAGGAATGAGGAAGTTCAATTATTAACCTGTGAGGCAACTGGTTACTTTACCACTCATTTGAAACTCAGGGAAACTCAGCAATGCATACCCGTAAGTTTCAGCCCAGAAAGGATATATTAAACACCTCTATCAAGGCCATAATCTGTAAAAAATCCATAGACCTACTTTAGATTTCACCATACATCTGAACAAATGTTGCAGGAGTAAATGAAGTTTCTCACTTTACACTGGCCCAGAAAATCTAATCCACAGTCTTTCTTTATTCTCTCTAACACTGCACATATATTTAAAGTATAATATATAATTTTAAACTGTGTATTATTTATCCATAAGAATGTTTGTAGGATAAATAAAACATTTGCATGATAAAGCAGACGAGCAATTCGGAGACTTCTGGTCTCCTGGGTAAATTTGAATTTAAGCAGGTATTGTTATGCATTTTACAGAAGTGTACATTGAGAGAAGAACTTTCTTGAAGTATTATACCAATACCCCAGAACATCTAAGCTTCATAAACTGCTTAACTTGTGGTTTTTTTATACTCTTGTAGTTTAAAAAAACTGAAATGTTTTATTATTATTCTTCTTTAAAATCATGTTCTCTTCAACTTCTCCACCAAACTTCAAGCAGATACTTATGAGCAATTTACAGAATAAACCCCAAAAGAAATGTTCATCAGTGGAAACATGGGCACGTTATTTACTATGGCAATGAGATACTCACCACTCCAGTGCCACATTTAGAATCAGAATGACAGCACCTCACCTACCTGGAGCCTAAGACATGAGGAAACCAGCTCTGGCATCAGTCTTTGGTTATATTTCATCAGAGTAGGGCTATTGATAGTCTATGGAACTACAACAATTATCAAACCAAACCACTGTATTGCTTACTCCTGAAAGGGTAGTGACAGGTTTTCATGTAAAATCAATCTCAAGATTAAAAAAAACACATTATGATAAAAGAGGAAAGATAATTTAAATAACTGATTATGTGAAGGTGGTACAGAAAAAATTATCCTTTATGCTCACACTCTTCAGTAGCTCTATAGGAAACATGTGCAGCTTGTGGTCAGATTGTTTAAAATGCCAGACTGGCCTCTCCCCAAGGCACCTTGTGGTGCCTTTGTTTGTGTCACTGCAGCTATTAAAAAGCTTAGCCTGGAGAGCTAATGAAGATGAGGGTATTGTGAAGCTCATGGTGGGAATGATCCACAATGGTAGTAAAAGGAACAAATCCGGGACCGGGAAGTAAATGCCAACTGCAATTTGTTTTTTTATCTCTATTTTGAAAATCACAAAACTTAAGTTGCAAAGGTGCTTTTGTTGCATCCCAAGGACCAGTAAATTCAGCAGCCTGGAGTCTGGAGTGCTGTGGTTGCTGAGCACTTTGTGGCTGCCTTAAAGAGCAGGATTCTGCTGAGTTGTGTAGAGTATTGAAAGCACTGGCATCAGGCGCATCCTCTGGAACACTGGGAGCCATATGTGCTGCTTGGGGCAGCAGGCAACAGTCACAGCACTTTTAGTTAGTTCATTATCATTTTCCTGGCATGTAGAAATCAAAATGACTCACTTCATCCATGTACCAAAGAGAAATGGGAGGAACAGCAGTTCAGAAAGTGGACATAGCAGTACCAGTGTTTGTAGAGTGGATTATTTTAGCTTTTTCCATCAGAGACATTCTCCTCAGAGCTGCCTCTCAGAAACATAACAGAGCAAAAAGTCTGTGTTCTGCACCAGGGTTTGCTGTATCCCTGTTCTCAGAAAACAGGGAAACCCATGACCCTGTTAGAAAGTCACCTCCTGAGCCAAATCCAAAGGTGGCATCTGTGGTATTGCAAATTACATGTTGGTAGCTGTGATTAAGGGACTCTAAATCGATGGAAGTTGAGCAGAGACCTATTTTGACATAAACTTCTACCTTGTTATTAGCAGCTTTTTGCACTTCCTCCCTGCCAGCTTCCCACCATGTAACAGAGAGGTGGTGAGTCCTTCTGGCTTAAGCTGTCCCTGAAGCTGGTGATTTACCCAGCCATGCACCTCACCTTTGGTGGCATCCCCAGAACCGGCGTCAGTCCCTGTCCTTCACCACTCCCTAAGGGCTCCAGGGATGTTTATTTTGGCTTGAAGCTCTCAGGGCAGGAGCACCCACTTGTTAAACTGCAGTGCTGGTGGCACAGGGGGGTGAGCAAAGTGCTGTAGAGTCTGTAAAAATTTGCTCTTGCTAGAGAAGAAAAGAGATATAACTGGATCTGTTATGGTGAACACAGAGTAAAAGACTTAGACATTTAGTTTCTGATGGATAACTGTGGATGTGATAAATGTTAGAATGGTTGCAGCAATAATGATTCCATGTTGTCCGACAGGTTGCATTAATTTAATTGGATTGGGAGTCTGAGATGACCTGCCTCTACACAGTCTTAAGCAGCCAATGTGCACTGGAGGTGTACAAGATGGGGGGGGGGTGTGTCTTTTTTTTTTTTTGTTTTTACTTCATAGACAATAAATTCTAGATCAAAGCAAAAACAAGCAATGATATGTGTAATTTTTTAACAGGAACTCTATAAATATTCAGTGCTTCTGTTTGGCAACATTAAGAAATCACTGAAAAATGCAGTCATTGCTAAATGTGTTCATTTGAGAGGATTGCTGCTACAAATGTGAATCTTCAAAGGCCGTGAAATTTAACAATTGCTTTTTGGTGTTAGACAGAGAGTCAATTATAACATCTATCACACAAGCAAAGTAACTAAAACAAATCCGTATCCCTCCTTAGTTTTCAGCTTGTTAAGTGAATGCTGTCAGAAGGAATTTGCCTCAATGTATGTGCTTGGTGATGTTATCAAAGTGTCTGTCAGGGAGAGCATTTAATACTGTTCAGAGGCTTGAGCAAGCACGTTGGGATTGGCAGAGACAGTGACAGAGGTGACCACAGTAGGTCCTGACAGTTTGAATACAGAATTATATAGTGCAGTGACAAAGTGTTCAGTTTATTTAAACTGGGGGACAGGATGTGCAGGAGACAAAGGGAGAAGCAAAGAAAAGGTTAAGTTACCAAAATTTTAATTGAGCTCTGAGTGACTGTTCTTGAATAATTGGTTGTGTCAAAATGTAATGATCATGGGCCTGGGAAGCTGCAGCCTTTCACCCTCAGGTCACTGGCTCAAATCTGGGCTGTGCTGGCTGTAATGACTGCTGTTCAATACCAGCTAATGTGAAATGAATTGCTGATCTCTGCCCAGCTTCTACTGGATAAGGATCTGCATCACCAACAGTGTGTGCTGGGAGCCCCAGCAAAGGCAACATCCAGAGCTAATCTCCTCCTTTTTATGTGAGTTCCCTGCTGGGAATTGGTTCTTTGGTATGTGAGACCTTTCACTATTGCAAGTGTGATTTTATTAATGCAGTGAAAAGACGAGAACTTTGCTGTTCAATGTTTCCTGCCTGTGACTTTTTGTGAGTTAGGTGAAACCTTAGTAATCCTTCACTAACTCTAAGGAGCCCTTCACAGCACTCCAGGACTGCTGGCAAGCAGGGAAGCAGGATTAATCACCAAGGATTGTTCTCCAGGGTCTGGACACAATCATTTCACCCCATATTTAAGAATGTTCTTGAGTTTTTCTCTTCCAGGGACAAGGAAATAAAAATAATAATAATAGCCATTGCAGAGACAATATTAACCCACTATCACTCCCCAGCTGTGTCATGAGCCATTTTTTCTGCTGCTGGCATGTGAGATCCATGGCTGGAAGTTTCCTGGAGCACACTGAATATTTTTGAGTACACCTGTCTCTGTATAGGTCTGTTCCAGAGCTGCTCTTCTCAAAACCACGCCATAGTGCAGGCACTGGGATCTTGGAACAGGGCTTTGCTATGATATTCAGTAGATCAAAGCAATCCCACAGTTGCTGTTTCACCTTCTGAAGTGTTGGATCCTTGGAACAGCTGACAGATGAAAAGTTTATTTGTGTGTCCCAGAATAAGTTATAGAAAGTTCCTCTGGGCTGCCCAAGTATTTTCTATGAATACAAGACAGCCTTTTAATATCCTGAAATAACTTGATTTTTCTGGTGCCTTTGGAAAGTTCCAAATCTTCTGGACAGGCAACCCAGATGAGGAAAACTCATAAACTTTGGAGCTGATGTTGATTGTTTCCAAAGAAACCAGCACAGCTTTAGCAGCATAAAGCCATTCCAGGTTTGTATACCCAGGGAGAAAGAAATACCTTTCCTGGTATAGTTTTACCATTGATTTTAAAAGTGGAAAAGGTTTCTCCACTGACTCAGCAGGCCTGGAGAGGAATCAGTATCAGTTTTATGAGTTCATGAAATCTTTTTTTCTGATTACCTGGGTTATTTGGTGAGTCACTTTATACTCTTCAGTGAGAGCTGAGGAGGGTGTGGGAACACATTCTCTCCCATTTCCTATTCCACTGTGCTACCCAAACAGCTGGATCTTCCCTCAGCCTCTCGTGGGAAGGGCGAAGGTTATGAACCAAGCTGTTCGACTGGGATGTGGGCCCTCTCCAGACACCTTCCAGCTGAGAGTGCTGGCATTTGAATGAGAGAAGGTCTTGACATCTTAATTCTGGACTAGCAGGTATCACTCCCCATGCAAATATAATTTCTTACAGCATGAGCAAGTAACATATGTCCAGCCTCCACACTGCAGAAGCCCCAGGGAATGGGCAACTGAAGTCCAAAAGCCAAACATATTTCCTGATTAATTGGGCCCTTGAGGGTTTTGGGTGACATTAAAGAATCTGCCAGTCATTTTCCCCCCCTCTCACCTCTTCTTTTAGATAGTAAGTAATAAAATAACATAAAATCTGCTTTCAAGACCTCCTTTCAATGAGTCATTTCATTCCAGATGCTTTGTACATTCTGTGAGACCTCTTCTGTAAGGGGCAGGGTGCATATCTTGGATGCCTACTTCAACTACAGAAAGAATACAAGCTCAGCTGATCCTCTTCCAGCCAGGGGTACTGGTTTGGACAGTACCCATCATGTTGTGAAACTGATAGAATGAGAAGTTGCTTTTGGGATAAAAGTTTGGATTTAGTAAGGCAGACATTTTCTAAAGAGAGAAAATATGTGCAGATTTAAGAGTTTAGTGGAGTATTAAAAGTGTGTGATTCTAACTCTATGGCTCATTTTGGGGAGGACAGCCTTGAGACCCTCAGAGGCCATGGAGATCACTAGAGAGGACATTCTGTCTCCTCCATAGAGCAGGAAGGTGTCTTCCACCTTAGGTTGGCATGTCTGCATTGGTGAGAAAGAATGGCCCCATTTCAAGAATACCAGCAGCACTGTGTTTTCTTTTTTTCTCACATAATAGATCATTTTCCCTTTGCAGCCTTGTCTAGAAGTGGTGACTGTCTAAGCAACAATTCAAACTTTTAGAGAGTCCCATATTTTTATTTATTTAACTAGTAAGAGTGGCATAACTGATTATGAGCATCGTGAGTGAAGAATCTTATCACTTCCAGCATACTCCAACAAAGAAATTGGCTGTGTGGGTTCAGCTGACCATTAGGATGCAACTTTTGACTACTTGGCCTTTCCCCAGCCAGGATGAGAAAGAAAATCCTAGCAAGGTATCAGCAAGAGCCATGTTTTGTTGTTTTTTTTTCCCCGTGGCTTTTGCTGCGGGATGCAGCGAGTTTTTATCTGGTGTGTGTAAGGGGGAGTTCCCTGGTGAGGGATAACACCAGCATGCACAGACAAAGTGACAACCTCTTGGTACCCTTGTAAAATTCCACCCCGTTAAAGGGAACTGGAGAGGAGATATATGGCTATTAAAGTAAAACATAACTGCCTGTCAGGGAAAAGTAGTGACAACATGCACCGAAAGCTTCACCGTCTAATGCCTGTCAGCAGGAGCGGGGAGTTTGTAACATTGCTCATATTCCTCAACAAATGTGCGGGAATTGGCAGAGACAAGGATGGAGTTGACACGGGCAGGTTCTGTCAGCTCAAATCCGGAGGTGAACCGTGTGTATCCCAAACCCGGTCCTGACAGCTGCATCCGCACACAGGAGGCGTGTTTGGGGATGGGGAACCGCAGGAGGGCAGGGGAGGGACCAGTCAGGGCTGCACTTTCTCCCAAAGAGGCAAGGTCCATGAGCAGGAAAGGGAAGGGGGCAGGGAGCGAGAAGGAACAACAAAAAACAATGCCTATTATGTTTCATGTCAATGTTGCTGTCATTAGGTAGTCGGAAAGATTTCAAACAGATAAACTCCCCTTTGGTATGGCAGACTGCCTTGGCAGCCAATTTTAGGCCTTGATTTGATTGATAAACTCTTTGTGACAAGGAAGGATAAAAGAGGCCCCTAGTTTGGTACATATAAATAGGAAATTAGCTGGCAAAGTTGTCAAAGATAATTAACTCTCTGATTCTGTGTGTCTATTCAGGTTGACATACTGAAATTATTTAGAAATGCACATGTCAACGCTCTGACAGAATTTGGTGCTGATCAGATAAACAGTTTTTGAGATGCCTGATTGTAAAATGATGTAAGAGCTTAGCTGGTGGTTTTATCATTATGCATTCTCTTAGCAGCAGCAGGTATCAAACGGCAACACCATCCTTTAATGTGCGAGATTCAGAGATGGGAGACAAAGTTAAGCACTACTTCACAGCAGTCAGCTCACTTGTTTTGTTCCTTGCCCCTAGGTTAAACAAAATACTAATAATGTGCTAAATTCCTGGGTGTTCATCTGCTCCTCATCCTTTCCCCAGGCACAATTGGAAGTAACAAAGATAAGGGTCTATGAGATAAGAGGTCTGAAAGCCGTGGCATTTTGTTACTCCTCCAGAGGAGATAAACTACTCACTGCTATAATCCCAAACTCAAAGATTGACAAGGTTAGGAAAGTGCAACGGGAAAAAGTCAGCGATTGAACGTCTTTATAGTGGCTCCTATTAAAGCAACGACAGAGAACAACAAATATATTTAGCATTGCATACTCAGCATCTCAGCCACTGTCCCTTGCTGGCAGATGTCTGCAGTGGCTGGTGTAGCACTGTGTGTTGGGTGTGCCTTCTGAATGGGGTTTGGTTTCCAAGTCCCATCACTGTCCTTGGAAAAGTTAAACTCGATGTGTATGTACTGTACAGCAGCTGTGAAGGCACCACCGTCCTCCAGAGCAACTTGACTTTGATACCTTCTTGGAGATATTCTCCATCTGAAAGTGTTTGTCAGCCTCCAGAACCAGCTTCTCCTTGGTAGTGGGAAGGTGTGGGCACCAACACTTGGCTTGAACATGATATCAGTGGAACACAACTGGCCTTAGCTTTCCTTAAATCATCTGGAGCTTTGTGTGGCTTTACAGATGGGTACAGAAAGCACGACTGCCCCAGTTCTGCGTGAATGCTGTGACAGCATTGAGTCAGCTCACCCTTCTACTCCCAGCTGGTTGGGATTTTTAAGCCTCTGGAGTCTAAACTCACACTGGATACTATATCAAGCCTTGCAGCTTTCTGTCATGTCTTGAAAGCTGGCAATCAGTCCAGCTTTTCACCCTGGGATCCACCCCCTAGACAGGCAGCTCTGCTTGAATGCTCACCTTTGCAAGAGTCCCGTCCTGTGGGGGTTAACTACAGAAGGAAATGGAAGGAAAGTGGATGTAGGGTTGGTAGAGCATCCCCTTGCATTTTCTTCAGAGGAGAAAGGGGGCAGTGCTACAAACCACAAAAACAGGCATCTCACCTGCAGAGCCTCTGCCTGGTGTGCCAGCAGTGCAAATAGCTGCCTGTAACCTACTGGAGCTGCTGCTCTCTGAAGTACTGGCTCCTGTGTGTCTTTTGCCATTTTTGTGCCTTTCCTACCATGGCTTTCAAGGCACTGTGAGCATGTGAAATGTCTTTGGCACCCAGAGACCAAGATCTGGCACATTCAAATCATGACTCTTGCAACTCTCCACCAAATCTCTGTGTTACACTCAAGTCCTGGCTTTGATTGTGCTGTCGATGAGGAACTCCAGGATCTTGCAAAGACCTACCTCAAAACCACACCATGTGCTTAACCTCTCACAGCATTCACAAAGGGTAGGAACAGGTTCTCTGCAAGTCAGTACTGATGAATGTGCTATTGTCCTCGGTGTCAAAATGATAATGGCACATGCATTATTTTTCCTGAGAGCTCTACAGTTCCTTTTTATCATATTTTGCACTCATTTGTACAATGAACAATGTCTTGCCTCCCATCACTTACATACCAAGAAGCTTTTTGTCTGTTTATAAATAGGGTCCCACTTGACGTAACAAAATTCATGATATTATTTCCTCATCCATAAGCATTTCTGTAGTGCTCATTTCTGCATTTACATTTTTCAACTAGCTTGTGCAAGTAGGCACCCCAGGGGCCAGAAATTTGGCTTTAGCAGTAAGATCTTATTTTTCTCTTTTTTGCTATTCACCTTAACTTGAGATTTTAAGAATGATGGAGGTCTGTGGTGGTTAGTAAGGGAATGGATGCAGGTACCTATTCAAAATGCAGGGACAGGGAAGTGCTTTTTCAAAGATACCCTAAATACAGGTGCCTTTGCTTTATTACATTCATCATGTCTAATTCAGCCCTCCCAGCACATGGCAGTGGGGGGCTGTTCATAAAGAGGCTGATATTCTCATGTATAATGCAGCATTATCTAACTTTCCATATAGATCACTGGTTTAGTATGAATTATCTGAGAGCTGTGTGCCCCTGTGTTGTGTGGTATCCATCTTACAATAGGTTTGTAACTTATCACAATTGAAACCAAAGGAATAAAGTGGAGGGAAATGCACTTTTCTCTTGAGTGGTTCTTGTTAGAGCTTAGTTGAAATGTAGCATCTTACAGACACTCTGTTTATACACAATTTGATGATGAAGGCTTTGCTGCAGGCAACCTGGAAACATGAAATAGGGCTTTAATCATAACACTTCCACTTTTCTCCACTGGGAGCTGTAGGTGTGCAGTGCCTCGGAATAGAAACCTGCTTTTATTTTGATGCCCAATATGGATTTATGTGCCTTGAGCTTAGATATGCAGATTGGAAAACAATGTCCCTGTAAACCAGAGCTATCCAAAAGACAGAGGCCTCACAGAAGGACACGGGGCTGTGGGTGGGTGATAAGATGGCCATGAATCAGCTCTGTGCCTCTGCAGCAAAGGCCAGCAGCATCCTGGGCTGCACGAGGAGGAGCATGGTCATCAGGCTGAGATGGGATTATTGCCCTCTGCTCAGTGCTGGAGAGACACATCCAGGACCTGTGTCCAGACTTGGGCTCCTAGTTCAAGAAAGAGTTGGTGGTACTGCAGCCAGTCCAGTGAAGGGCTACAGAGGTGATTAGGAAGCAGAAGAATCTGACCCATGGGGAGAGGCAAATAGAGCTGAGGCTGTCCAAACTGCAGAAAAGACGGCTGAGGGCATATTTTGCCAGCTTGGATCAGTATCAGATGGTGGAGAGCAAAGGAGGCAGAGCCGCTCTTCTCGGTGCTGCACAAGTTGAAATACAGGAAGTGCAGTTTCAAAACAAGGTGTTTTTTTCACCGTGAGGGTGGTCAAACATTGTAATGAGTTAGCCAGGGGGTGCAGGTGGAGTCTCCATTGTTGGAGAGTCTCAGAACACCATTGGGCACACTCGAGAGCAATGTGCTTGGTTGACCCTGCTTGGACAGAGGGGTTGGACTGGACTATCTCCAAAGATCCCTTCCATCCCCAACTTATAGTATGGAACTGTCTTTTCCACAAAACCCAGGGTTTCCTCTAAGGAGAGGAGCATAGGTGGTTATGTCCTGGAGCGGGAGTAACTTCCTCATAACTTGTTGGCAGATGCTTGACACATCTGTTTACTTTAGACTTCCACTGAAAAGACATTTCTGTTCTTGCATCACATGTGTCAAATTCAGCTTCTGGGGAAATGTACAGATGTTCACACAGAGAGAGGAAAATAACATGCCATGGGAGTATGTCATGGTCGTTGATATATCTTACACTGTATTAATGAGGAAAATATGTTTCCTTTAATTAAAACATTTAGCCTGGGCTTCAGATATGTTGTGATTTTAACAGGCTTTTACTTGTGTGTGGTTAATAAACACGTTGGGTGTGTGTGTGCACAGCGATGCTCACACGCTGCTCTTTCCATCTAGCTCTAAGAATGAGCCCAGTGCTGATGGCGAGCTTGTTGTGGGGATGTTTTTTAGGAAACTGCATGCCAATACTTCTGCTGCCTTTCATCTGCTACTTCTTTGTGTGATTTTGCTCAGGCAAATAGTTGGAGTGCTTATGGAACAGTCTGAGACTTCTTAGGAGTTAAAAGTGGCAGATATCCGAAGGACAGGGAAAGTGCTACGTGTGCCACAAGGGCTGGGGAGGCATTGGGTGTTCGGTGGAAGAAATAGGGTGAGAAAGGGGTCTCTCACTCATCTTCAATTCATCGCTCTTGTGGAGCTTAAAAACCAGTAGCTATTCTGTTTTATTTCCATATGTTGGCCATATGATCGTGCCGTCTGTGCATATCCTTTTTCCATTTCCCTGCACTTGATTTCTAGACAGAATAATGTATATTTTGAAGGTGCAGTAAATTTTGCTGTTAGTGGGTTTGGGAGTTTGAATCTTCCCTAACAAAGTATATAATTTTTTTTTTTTTTTTCAGCCTGTTTCCAGACCTGATCTCCTCTCCTGTACTGACAAGTTTTTTTTTTCCATCAAGTAGGACAAAATGTGTGGCCTTGAGTGCTGTGAGCGGGCAGTCTGTGATTGTTCTGCTTCTGCAGTCACATCATTGTTTGTGGATTTTGTAGCCTCCTGATCTGCCTATGGGGCCAAAAGAGTTCCAGCTGTGAATAATTCAGTCTCCTGCCAGTGTTATTGAGGTTCCTGATATTTAGAAAACTCAGGGTGCCCTTCTGATATCAGACTTTTATCTGAGCCAGAAGCCTTACACAAGTCTAGGGAAGCTTGCTGGGGTGTTATAGGTAAATCCTGATGCCCCCAAAAGACAAATATTTGGGCTTTTCAGGTGACACACTTTACTAACTGTTGGCATATACATTTCTCAAAAAATCTGGACTTGAGTTACACAGAGAGAACAAAAAATCTCAGAGTTCAGGGCCCACATCTGCTCTACAGCTGCAACAAACATGAACTTTATCACCAGCTTTTGTGATACAGGGTAAACTGTGGCAAATACTGTCTTCCTAAGCAATTAATGAAAGGTCTTGGGGGTATTTCAGCAGAAATTCAGGAATGGAAAAAGGGAACAACTATGGAAATTTTTTTACAGAAGAAGGAAAAAATGAGCCTTAGTAGCAAAAATAAGAATAAAAAATAGATTTTCCAAAGTTCTTGTAGAAAACAGAATTGCAAAATCAGTGGATAAAAGACAATTTTCTGGATCTACTGATGATTTTAGTAATGCGTTTGATGTGGTTTCTCATGACAGTCTTGCTTGCAAAACAAGTTTACACATTGGTTTGGGTATAAACATTATGTTGCAAGCTGGTTGAAGGATAATTGTTAACAGCAACGTGTGGTGTTTTGGGGAGGTGTTTAGCAAAGGTTGGCACCAAGATGGGATTTATGTTGATTCTCAGCTACTGGTAATGGCTCAAAAGCAGGCTGTGCTCACAATATCTTCAGATGCAGTCACTTGGGAGATGGAGAGGACAGTGGGGCTGGCCAGGTGTGTCCAAACAGAGGTACAGTGGATGGGCGTATGAACAGCAAACAGTCCAGTGCTGTGCAATATGGAAAATGAGAAGCCAATACATGAGGAAAACCTCACTGTGAGGGAGAAATCTAGAAGAAAATTTTGCTGACAGAGACCTGAGGTGATAGATGACAGAAAATGAAGTGAGAATTTGTGGTACAATGACGTGGCAACAAGGAAGTCCCAAATAGGATGGGCAGGAGGCAGGAATTTTTGATCAGAATGACAACCTCTCTCAAGAGTGGGAGCCTCAGATGAGGCTGAGTGAGAATGCAGAGAAAAATCACCAAGTTTATGTGTCCATGTGTGGATGTGTTTATGTGCACCCAAGTGACAGTGGCTCAGTTTCTGAGAACTGCTGAAACCGAGGGCGCGAGGATACGACTGTGAGTCGGAATGTGAGAGGCATAAACACCATGGTGTAAGAAAAAAAAACAATACAGGGTTTTATTAGGGGATTGCTAAAAATAATACCAATGAAACTATCAGCTGGAAAATTGAAGCAGGATATTAATGAAAACATCCTGAATGAATGAGGTCATTTAGGCTGGAACATTCTCCTTTGGGTCTTTTAAATTCATTTTGGGGACCACACTCAACGGGAGCTGTGGGGACGCAGTTCTGCCTTGGTCCTGGAGGGTGAGTGAGTTGAGCTGGTGTTTAGGCCACAAGAGCTTCTCAAATCTGCAAGATACTGTGGTTCCTGGGTTTTATTACTGGAAGTTTTCCACGAGCAAACCCTGTGTCAACCACAAGTGAAAAGTCAAAACTGTCTTTGCCGTTTGGCCTGAGCAGGTCACCTGGGGCCTCGCTGGGTTATGTGCTATGGACATTAGAGCACCTGCCCTTTCAGGGGTTTGTGCTGTGGATGAGTGGTACAAAGTGTGCAGGGCAGTGTGGCCCTTCTGCACATGGGTCTGCACGCTCAGAGGCTCCACCAGTGCTGTGTGTAGGAGCCTCAGTCTGTGCAGACAAGGCTGAGGGGGTGTGGACAGACAGATTAATGTGAATTTGTGCGGTTCGTTGGTTGTGCAGAGCTTGAACAATCAAATCCCTTCAGTTCACTCTGCTAACTGGATTGCTTATGACAAAATCACAGCTTTTTCTCCAACCCTTTTTAATCTCCATTTTGAAAAAAATTGGGAATGACATGGTAAAGTAAGACCAATTAACATTAACAATTGCAGTTTATTTGCTTCCACTGTTTTACAGCATGCAGTCTGGAGGAGCAACATGCATTGCTATTTTGGAGACATCAAAATAAATAAGTAAATAAATACATAACCCTGTGGGCTTACAGATTGAGTCAAAGAGCAGGAGATTATTCCTGGCACTCAGAAAAAATTGTTGCCTTGAAAACACCAGACATTGACAGTTTTGCATCAGGACAAAATTAGGATGAGGTGGAATCTCTCCATTCGCATTGTGCCAATTCAGCAGATGTTTCAGGCAATTCTAGAAGGTAAAAAGAAATGAATAGAGACTAGAAACCAAAACCAACCCCAGATCCCTTGAGACAAAGGTTACTATTCCTCCCCCGACCAACTCTCCTTCACATGTAGTGAGATAGGTTTATCTAAGCATTTATATTTGTATCTTAGTGCTGTGTAGCACTTTTATATAGAAGAGATGCCAAAGCTTCTAACAAAGAGGGTATGTGTCATTATCTCAATTTTACAGGTAAGGAAACAGAAGCACACAAAGGTGCTAAGACTTGCTGGCAAAGCACTCAGTAAACCACAGCAGAGCCAAGCACCTGACAGATGATCCTGTGTGTTTGCCTTTGGGCCGTGTCATCTGTCATCTTAATGGTACAAACATTTTGGATTTAGTCACACTGGAAAAGCAGAGGACTTAGGAAAAAAAAACCCAAAACACCCACTCCAGAAATTTGCCAACCACAATCAAAATATCCAGTTTAAAAACTTCTAAGAAATAAATGTCATGTTATTGTTCTCTGTGAGGGAAATGCTCTCAATTAGAGCTTTATAAATGTGAAGCTATGCCCACCCTCGTTCCACAAATTAAAACCAGCTACACTTGAGAGAAGCTCCTAAGAAGAGTTACTCAGTAAAAATACCAGTAATTATTCTAACATCTCATATTCTTTTACCAAAACAAAATAACATAAGCTTGGAGACTGACTGACTTCTATCATAAACATTAACATGCTGTGCTTGGAGCTCTGGAGATCTGTCAAAAACCAAAATGTTTTGTCTCCACGTAGGTTTCTGCTAATGGATTTTCCATGCATCCCTTGTTTCAGTTTCTCTTACCATGTGTGGGACTCAGAAACCCATTGCTGCTCTGGGCAGTATCAGTTCCTGCTACTACCTTAAAAACATCAAGGGCTGATTGCAAGTTACATTTTTTATTATGCTCTGTGTATTTTTAGAGGAGAAAGGAGCAGTGTTTTCGACCAATTTAACTTAGTGTTGTGAGTGAAAAAGATATCAGCCAGGGGAAAGAGCAAGTTTATCTTTCAATCTCTTACAATGTGTTTTAAGTGTGCTCTTATTAGTGAGTTTCATATTCTGTTTTAACTATATTTAACACTTTGATCCCCAAGCCTTGAAGAGTACTCCACTGCACAGGTTTCTGTGCAGTCAGTGAGGGGCAGGTAAGAACAAAACAAAAAAAGAAAAAGGGAAAAAAGGCAATCACTACCCAGGGAATGTTGAATCTTATTTTCAGCATTGTCCTTGCAGGAGGGCTCACAGGCAAAGCAATCTGAAGATGGAATAATTCTTCAAAGAAAGAGTGATCCTGTTGCTCCATCCTTGCCTCTTTTCCAGCCCTGCTAATTGTGTTGAAATTGTTTCTGCTTTTCACTGAGGCAGAGCTTTTCCAGTTTCAGCACGTGGTGTTATGTTAAAGTTTCAGAGAGCTTTAGCAACATGTTTTAAAAGATTTCTTTATTATTTGTTCTATTTGAATTTAATGTTTACTTACCTCTAACAAATTAAAAACACTCACCAGGAATATAACAAATAATGATACTGAGATTTTTTTAAAATTGTTGGCTCTTTTCACTTGATAGCATTCACCTAACATTTTCCAGTTTTTCTTCACAGCCTTATGGGCTAGAAATTTAAACTTAAGCAGAAGCCAACACAAAAATCACCCAAGCTTGGGTTCTTGAGCAGTCTCTTGGTTTAAGCAACACTTTAAAAAACATCAGCTGTTGCAAGGTTCCATGAAAGAGGTTGCAGTAGAGTGAGGGCTGTAGCTCATCTGATCTGAGTGTTGCTGCTCTCCTGGAGTGGGTAGAGTTAGGACTGTGCACCAGCTGACTTGTCTGCCATGTTATATTTTGACTTGCCATTTGTTGATTTTAAAAGTTTGGGGTTTTGTTTGGTGTTTTTTTTTTTTTTTTAATTTAAGGGAAATGCTTGAAGTGTGGGTTTCTGTCTCCCATTGAAACTGGACAGGGAGTCTCTGGCTCTGTTTCCCTTACACAGAAGTCAGCCTCTGAATCTTATTAAAAACATTTTTAAAAACAGCACACAGGTGAATACAATGAAATAAGAAACAAATGCAGAATGTTGCATGATGAAGTGCCTGTACACAAAATACAGTCAGAATTGTGTGTTAGAGCAACATGTCCTCTTTCTAGAAAGGTGAGGACTGGTGAGAGTCATCCTTGAATCCAAGGTGGGGCTTGAGGGCAATCCAGAAGATTAGAGAATTGAGCTGATGGTCTGGGAGCCCTGGTGCACAAGAGAAAATACTTCACCTGTAACTGAGCCAGATTTTACACTGACCACATTGAGCAACAGAAGTGCCCACATCAAGCAGGGCTTCCATGAGGGATAAAAGCACAATCTCCACACTTCGTGCCCCCCAGACCACTCTGTATGACTGGATCAACCTCTCACTGCCCAAGGCTGCTTTCAAACACACACAAAAAACCCCAATCTTCCCCTAAGCAGTGATATGCACTGGCACAGGAAGGTGTTTTGGTAAAAGTTTCAGGTTGGAGGAGGCGTGAGTTGCCATAGTTACTGTTTGGTAAAGGCATAAACCTTTGTCTTTTTTTTCCATTTGGGTTTCGACTGGTTTAGTTCTTATTACTTGGTATAGTTTCGAGATTACTGTTGTTTCCTCTGAATCTCTGTTTTTGCCAGCATGCAGTGTGCTCTGCTTTAGAATACCCAAAGTATTTGCAGTATTCAGAATGCTGTATATTCTTGAAAAATTACACAGCCCTCTGTTCTTGTGTGAAGTCTCCAGTCAGAGATGTTCACCTGCCACTAGTGGAGAATAATACCAAGATAAGCCCTAGTTAGTTAATGCCATATAATCAAATATTACAGGTATTTTCATAGTATATTAAGGGTAGTTTTTGTCAATCATATTTTTGTCTGGATTTTCCTTAGCCTGAGAAAAACCTCGTTACAAGAATTAAAGCTTCTGCTGGCACATGTGCTAATCTATGTAAACAGGAATGCAAGAATATGACCTTTGGCACTGATACTTTTGCATATTTTTACTGGTGTAGAAAAAGGTCTTATTCCATGAACACAACACCAGTTCCAAGAGAATTGTAGGTGGTACCAGAAAGGTAATTGGAATCTATTCCTAAATAATACTACTTTGATGAAGTGCAAAATATTTCCAGTGTTTTTCATTATTGTCAGTAGCTATGCACCTGGCTTCTGGTGCTCCAAGAGGAAAGCTGTGCTATCTATTTTTTTTTGTTTGTTTGTTTTTTCTATTTTTAATGCCTCTCTGCAGTAGCAAGCAATGAGCTTCTCCTCAGCCATCCAGGCACAGCACTGCGGCACCCCACTCGCTGCTGCCTGGCAATGTGAAACGAACAAAAGCCAATAAGCAGTGATGACAACCATGTAATCCAGTGTTTCTCAGCTCTCTATCTCAGGGAAAAAGCTGCCTTCCAGTGCCACTCCAGCACAGGTGAATGTCTGCTCCTGTCTGAGACTCAGCAGGAGGCAGAGATACTGCCAGGATGACTCTTTCACTCTGCTCTTTGCCTGTAGTTGTGCTCAGGCCCTGCAGTGCACTGATATGGTGAAGAGTGTTAGCATCCACATCAGAATAATAGTCCTTTTCCTAATATTATTCCTCAGTCAGAGGGGTAAGAGAAGTGCCAGGATTGCTTTGTGGAGAGCACATGCAAGGCAGATGTGCTGCTTAGGCTACTGGGAATGTGGTTTTCCCCAGTTGTCTTGCAGTCATTTACTCTTCAGGGCAGAGCACAAGCCTGCCAAGTGCTTGTTCTCAGTCGTGAAAATCTCAGATGCAGGAAGAACAGGCATAAAAGGGAGGCAAGAGAATGGACCAGGGTTTGATGCAGAGACTTTCTTGCTTATTTGGAAAGCATGAATTACTTCTTCTTATATTTCTTCCTAAAATACTTAGTTTCTCAGGACAGCTGCTGTGTAGAGACAAAACAGAGATGACACAAGTTCCTACTCAATGGGATTTCAAATGCCAAATTTCAATGGGATTTCAAATTTTCAAAGAAAAGGATGTTGGTATCCTTTTTGGCCAGCCCAAAATCACTTTTCCTCTTTAGAAGTAAAGCCACATGACCTGAGAGCAGCGAGGTTCTGCAGCACCATAGCAGCAAGATGATGTGCAAGTGTATCTGAAGGGTGGTACTAAGAGATCTTTGGTTCTTTGTACTGAGGTTGCTGTATTCTCATCAAATCAGAGCAAGGTGACCGTCCTGAAAATGGTTTTCTTTAGGGTACAGGTAGCTCATAATCTGCTGTTACAAAGGTACTGTCCGTGACTATTACCAAGTGCATTTCTTGCTTTCCCTTAGAGCAATAAAGTTGATTCAATTGGAGAAAATAAGGGCAAGGTTTCATAACCAGCATGTCTCTGTTGGTTTTGTTTCCCCCCAGAGACTGAAGTTGCAGGCTTCTTCCTGCTGCAGAAAACCAGCAGCAGCAGCTCTGATTTTCTTGGGCGAAACTTAAAATTTCCACTCATTTCAGTGCCTCTACTATTGGTTGAGTATTCCAGTGTATGTGATTCTCTGCAGCCATTCCAGAGAATGCCTTCCTTTGCATTAATCTTTCTTACTGTTTCCAAAGTTCCTTTGTTCTCATTACCAGCACGGACCTTGAAGTGCAGCCCTCAGCCAGCATCTCAAAATTACCTAAATAGAGGTGGTCTTTGAAAGAACAATGCTGTTTCCTCTTGTAGGCTAATGCATTGATCCATAGGAAAAAGGGTCCCACACAGTAACTGTATGGTCAAAGCTGTTGAGGGGAGTAGTTGAGAGAAAGATGTGACACCTTAGATTGAGGCTTGGAGCACAGAGAGATCCCCTCTGTTCTTCGAGCTGCTGAATTGCTTTTAGGTCTAACAGTTCTCCTTTGTATCAGCCTATAAATACAGCTGTGTCTACTGGATTTTGCCCAAGGGTTCGTGCATCATAGTTTGCTAAATTTTAATCATGCTTGTGTTTGCATTTGAGTGGAGTTCACATGTCCCATAGAGCCCTTAATCCTCAGTTTGCCATCCCAGGCAAACTGCCCAGTCTCAGCTGAGGCCTTCCTAGCAAACTGCTCTCACTCCACTGACTCTTTGCCGTGCCCTCTAATGCATTTATGGATCTGGTGAGAGCTCTGCTACAGATCTGCACTCCTTAGACCGGCAATACAATCTGCTGTTCATACCCTTCGTTAAGAAATATCACACAAGCATTCTGTCAAGCAATTGAAATTCATCCATCTCTCCAGCTGATGTACAAAAAAAAAAAAAAAAAAAAATCTTCCTATCAATGTGCAGGCACATTGACAGCTGGAAAATATTTTAGCACAACTGCACGGAAACACCGGGTTTGCTCTAAGAGCTTTGAAGAGCATGTTGTAATTACTGTTTGACTCCTCTGTATATAGTGTTGTAAGGTTACTCCCTTTTTTAAAAACCAAATTAACTGTGCGGTTTGCATCCAATTTCTGCATGCAATTGCCATGATTACGTGTGCAGTTCACATAACTGCACATAGAAACTGTCAGAGTTGTCTGTTTGGATATGTGAAGTGGAAAGGCTGTTGTCTTTTGCATGCATTGGCTTGGCAGCTGATTTGCAAATCTGTCCCTACTTGTGCTCTGCTTTCCAGAGCAAAGTACTTGTTTCAATTTAAATAAGTGGCATCTCTCAGTCATTCCTTAAAATTGACAATTATAGACTGGGGTGCATTCATTTGACAAAGACAGATTTTCTCCTAGAACAAATTGTTCAGAGGAATTTCATTTGTTGTTTCTTTTTTCCCCCTCTTTGATGTATGGTAGTACAAAAGAAACCAGGACATGGGTTTCAGGAAAGAAAGATTTCTAAAATATCCTGTGGGCAGCACTTGATTCCTGTGTAGTACTATCCACAGAACACTTCTTGAAATATTGCAGAAATGTGCTTTAAGATTTGCATGTGCTAAGAGCAGTGAATTGAAACTCCCCTCACAATGTGTTTTCAAGTTAAAATAGTGCTCTGATGAAAATACTTTATATGAAAATACAAAAAATTATGTTGTGCACCAGCCCAGGATCTGATTCTGAAAACAGAGCAGTTATGAGGACTATCACTTTTGAACCTGTTAAAGAATCAAACCAACCAACAATATTTTATTCGGTTTTGCCTTTATATTATAACTTAACAGCTTCAGGCCACAGCAGAAATTGAAACCCCTCAAACTATGAAATATGAGTAAGAAGAAAGAGCTTTCACCTCAATGACATGTGAAACACACGTGTGAAGGGGATCTGTGGCTCAGAGAGAGACAGCAACTTCACCAACATCATGCACCAAGGACGTTGTACAAAGTCAACACTGGAGATTAGGTCTGGCTCTCAGTCTTTTGCTTTTAAGAATGGGCCAACACAATAACATATTTTTCCTATTTGATATTATATATTTATTTTGATATTCCTCTCACTCTTGTCCAGGTTTTTCTAAAAACTTTGGAAACAATTGATTTTTCTTGAGTTCCCTAGGAATCTTTCTTGCATCCATTTAAATACCAGCACCTTTTCTGCTTGCATCCTTTGGCCTATGCAAGCCCTCTTTATCTTCATCTAAAGCTCCAGAGGGAAATGCTATTTGTCTTTATTTCTTTGGTTTGTCTTTCTCTTAGGAAAGCTGACCGAATTCTTCTGATTTCCTTTATTCTGAGCCAGATTTGGATACTTCTGAAGCTCCAGGTCTTGGCAATATGGGTAGTGAAGTTAGAGGGGGCAGAATTTTAATTCCTCGGTGTAGGTAGCCCCAAATGAGGGTCCATCACTGATTGTGCTACAGAACTACAGGATTACCCTATGTCTGCTGATGCTGCTTAAGCAGCTCTGGAAAAATGGTGTATTTGTTGAAATAGTGTATCTGGAAGGAATTGTTTTGGATCCTTTGCTCAACTGGGAAGTCAGGGAAGACCTCATTGCTCTCACTGCTGCTTGAAAGGAGGTTGTAGTGAGATGGGGCTCATTCTCTTGTGCCATGTCTCAAGTAAAAGCATGAAAATAAATGGCCTTAAGAATGGCCTTAAGTTATACCAGAGGAGGTTAAGTTTAGATAAAAAACCCCACCAAAAAAAAAAAAAAAAAAAAAAAGAAAAAACCAAAAGCCAACCAAAAACTCAGGTTAGGCATTGGAATAAGTTGCCCAGGGAGGTGTTGGAGTCACCATCTCTGGAAGTGTTCAAGAGGTGTCTGGATATGGCTCCTGGGGATATGATTTAGGGGTGGTTACTGTGGTGCTGAATTGATGGTCTTGAAAGTCTTTTCCAACTTTGATGGTTCTGTGCTACACCAACATTTTCACACACTCATCTCTAATGTGTCACTTTCCTCAGAGCTGAGGATGTGAGAGGTCAGCATGGGAATTGCTCCTTGGAGATCCATCTGCTTTGCTCTCAGACTCTGCTGATTTGCAAGTCCACTGGACACTCAAATGGACCTGGCACTATTTCTTTTATGACAATCTTTTAACTCTTCTCTCCCAAAGAGAGGGATTTAGAGTGCAGGGATGCCCTTGATCTAACACAGCCTTGATGGGTCATGCAGTGAAACCCAAAAGCTGTTTCACCTCCTTTATTCAGAACGGCTACCACAGATCACCCACTTGCAAAAAGAGGCTGCTGAGGAAAGACAAAAAGGAGCTCATGGTAATGCCATGTCTCAGAAATTACTGTATGACTATTTTCTTGGTTGCTAAAACAAGGCACAAAGCCTCCAAAGAAAATATTTATTAAGCCACAGATGGCAAAGCTGAGCCTCTGATTTCCCTAAATCCTTAAGAGGATTGTGATACAGCTTATAGGAGCATCTTAGTGGCTGGATGCTCAGCTTCTTATTAGATATGTCATCCATCTATACACCCACAGTGACTTGAGGAGAGACAGTGTTTGCATTCGAGCTTTGCTAATTGCACACCTTAAATTAGGGTAACAGATAACTACTTTTTCTTTGGTTTTTTTATCTGTGTGCAAGGCCAGGCTTCTGAGTACAATGCAGCAATCCCATTCTGTATGTCTGATTTTAGATATGCTGTATCTATCTTCTTGATTTCAGCTACAAAACTGGGAGAGAGCTGTAAGGGAAAGGTGAATGATCAGGGTAGTCATACCTTTGTTTTGAACAAAGCTTAGAAAAGCACAGGATCATACCAGATAAGTGCAGAAAAATAAAGGAAAAGATATAATTACTTTTATTGACATGTCTTTTTTTTTTCTGAGGCGCTGTTTTGCTTGCACTCCTTTGTTGTTCCCTACGTTCCCTGAAATGCTTGTCTCTTGTTCTCCTGCTCTTATTCATCCTTATTTCTTCATATTGTACAGTTGAAGAGAGATGAGGACTGAAAATGTGTTTGGAAGAGATTGCAGTAATCTGTGTCCAGTCTTGGCACAGGCTTTTTACAAGTCCTGTCTCAGTTGTCCTCATTACACTGTCTCACACACTTCTGGGATGGTTCACAGTGGTGTTGGTGACAGTGGTTGTTCAGCAAAATGTGCTCTCTCAGACAGTTGACATTACACCATAATTTTGCTGAAAGTTCCTTCACTTAGACCATGACTGTTCTAGAAAATCCAGAGCAGCTTTTCTAGTGAAGAATGTGAGGAGATGACAGTAAAAGTGATTTTTAAAGGAAAAGCCAGATTTTTCTGCTTGTCAATTTTTAGATGAGGGTTACTTGCACATTTCCTGAATGAAGGAAGACATGAGCCAATGTGAAGAGGTGCAGGGGAGATGTATAGCAGTCCTGTGATGCCACCCAAGTGAGCAGAAACAAATCTCCTCTGCTGCTGGGCCATGTTTCTCAGGTTCATTCTCGGTGCTGATTTTGTTTACCATCCATACCCTTATTACTGAGAGAGTCTTTGAGCTAAGTGCTGCCTGGAAAAGGGCTTGGATGTTTGGCCATATTAGCCATCTTCCCTTTCTGCAGCTTCAGGGAAATGAAACTTTATACATTGCTTGACAAGATTAATTGGATTAGGGGAAAGTAATAGTTGAGTTTACATTAATGTTATCTTCCTGTCAAATGAATAGATTCCAAAGTGCTGCAAGCAGCCAGATCCAAGGAAGAGAGTCACTTTATAAGCATTCATGCAGATTTTGACAAGTTGCAGTTAATTTTTGAACTTCACTTTTTGCAACAGATTCCCAGAAGAATTTTGTGAAATCCAGTGAAAATTACAAGCAGCACATTTTAGTGGCTGTGCTCTTGTTTCTTCTGTATCCTGGGGAGATCAAAGAACTGAACCAATGCAAAGACTTAGCAGTGTCTGGTTGTTCTTCTCCAGAAGAGACCTAGAGACAGTCCAGCATGGATGCAGGGTGAATGGTCAGGAAAAGAAGGTCTTGGGTTGTAATAGGGAGAATGAAAAATGAACAGTGTAAATATAACTGGAGAATTCAGCCCTGAGTACATTCAGTTTTCAATTGCCATGATACTAAACCAAACAGTACCAATGACTGTGAAGTGTAATTATAAATATCTGAAATAAAGTGAGCTAGGATAAAAATCAGGTATGCTGTAAAGTGTGTGGAACCATGATTTCTCCACTCCATAATGGAGGCACACCTACCAAATTCATAACTGTGACAGAGGAAACATTAGTTTATAGAATAGATAATAGTTTTTCCTTGCTGACTTACCAGATTTCCCTAATTCATGCAAAACACAGTAACACAAAAGGAAGTTTTTTGGGTGTTGAGTTTAATAATACATCCAGTTTTTTAATTTCAGAAAATCCACTGGAAAGTGGGTCTAACCATCCTGCCTCAGGTGTCAGCTGAAATACATTGATTCTCTGGAGAAAAAAGAAAGTGCTGCTTATTTTTGAATGGCAAAAGAATGAGTTGTTCCTTAATAGCATGACAGGTTGTATCATGGAGCAAATACCCTGTTCAGGACAGAGATCACCTGTGATACAAAGGAACCATGCAATTACCCCAGGGTCCTGCACTGCCAGCCTGGGCCACTTGTCCAGCTGAAGGGCAGAACTGCAAAAGTTGTGGAATTTAAAGGTTGGCTTGCATAAGGCTGGGTTCTGATTGCAAACCTGTTCTGTTGGATAATTTGCACTGTAGAAAAACCTGTGAATATTTACTGGTGGTTGCAGTGTTCTGGGATCTGTAGGAGGACTCCTAGATTAGCTGCTTTTCAACCCCATTCCGTTTTTTGTAGGGTAGTTTGGGGCGATTGTGTTCCAGAAGAGTCAGGTGAAACTGGAGAGCACACAGGGAAGGTTTTGTGCCTGGCAAAGATGTCTTTGAGATTTGCTCAAGACTCTTCTCCCTAATTAAGTGGGTGTCTTCCTTGACTTTGATCTTATGAGTCATTCATGCAGAAACTACTTACATTCTGCAAGACATCCCTGAATAAGTCTCTCCATTTATTTATATCTGTAAGATGATTTAACACTGAGTTAATGATTTAGGGACCTATCTGATTCCCAGGAAAGCAAGTCAGAGGCTCTCACTGTCCCCATCTAACCAACTGGGTATAATACCTACTTACATTTAAATACCGTTTACATTTCCACAAAATAATTTATATTGCTTTCTAATACCTTGGATGCAGAGCTTTTTATAGATTATTACCCCATAAATCGTTAATCCTTACTTTTAAAGTTATCTTTTATTAGAAATGGAACAAAAAACAAAGCTACAAGTACAGACCTAAACCCTTCACATTTTGAGAAGTTCCAGATTCAGGTGCCTTGAACATAAGCTTCATTCTGTGGCTTTGGATTTAGACTAAACAGAAAAGAAGCCTATTTTCAGGTTCCAATTTGAACATATGGTAAATTCTTAGGAGATTATTTGGCCTGATGGGTTTGTGACACTGGAAGAAGGTTGAAATCAGAAAAGGTAATTTCCTTGCTCTATACTGAAAAGCAGTAAAATTGATTTGTTGCTGATATTTTAGGGAGATTTGTTTCTAGAGACAGCAGGGAAAAGCTAATTTAGCCAGAAAGTCTTCCTGTTTTCCAGGACAAATCTGTCTGTTTTTCTGTTACATTGTCATTGCCTTCAGCAGATGGGGAATTAGTAGCCAAGGAGTACAGGAGCTGCTAGGAAATTCTGCCTTTGACTTTAGAAACCCAACGCATGGAAAACTCATTTTTGACTTGGGAGCTGCTGGTTTCCACAGGCTCTGGTGGCACACCCCTGCCTCACGAGGGAATCTGGGAAGATGCTTGGGGAAATTTGGGAGCTGAGCAGCAGCTCTCTTTGGCTGTTGGTGTCACTGAGGCATCCAGTTCCTGAGGAGGGTGCTGAGCTGGGCTGCTGTGAGCACGGCTCTGGGGGAGCACGTAGGACAGCAGAGATGATAATTACTGCAAAGGCGTGGGGGGGAACGTCTCGCTCTCAGCGAGGACAGCGCGGAGCCGCGCCACCCACGAGGCATCACTGTGATGATAACTTAATTGGGAAGAGTTGCTCAAGCATGTACCATGCCTGGCACAGAGTTAGAAACTTCTGCTCCAGGTAATGTTTTAACAAGTTGTTTTCTTTTTTCTGTTGTCACCTGAACCAGAAGATTTGGGTGCCTGCTTATTGCGTAGATACACCTCGGGTTATGCACCAAGCCTGTTTTTTTTCTTTCCTTTGTTTTGTTTCTTAAACTGGTTGCATTCGTGTTCTCAGGCCTCTTCAGCACTTCAGATCCCAAGTGAAACAAGAAATGGGAGGATGCAGAACAAAGCCACCGTGAGCACACAGGTGAGAGGTGGAGTGTTCTACTTCATTCCAGAGAACAGGAATCATGTCTGGTCAGTCAAGCTTTTATTCCAGCTCCAATATTTATAAAAAATGTTTGCAGGAAAAATAAGCATTTGGAGCTAGACTCCTAAATTGAAATTATATGGGCTGATTTATAACAAGAATTGAAAGTCCAACACTTACTTCTTGATTGTAATTTGAGATTATTAAATGGAAAAAAGTAGTGTTAATATCAATGATACACAGCAAAGTAAAAAGGAAAAATGCCCTACCTTGCCTGACAACTCCTTCTCCTTTGAAGGCACCCCTGCCTCTTTTTCTTTCCTCCAGAGAAGCAAATTGTCGCATACCTGGAAGAATAACTAATTTAAGCTATTTTGGACAAAGAAGGGAGAACCAATTCCTATATCAAGTCTGTTCAAACAACACTGAAGTTCCTAATGAATGGGCTGGAACTGAGATGTTTTGGGTGATGTGCACTGTGGCTCTCTCTGGTGATCTGGGTGCTTGCAGGCAGGAAAAATTTTCTCTGCTGCAGCTCCTGCATTGCTGGTCTGGTCTAGTCTGGCTTTGCACGGGGACCTGTGACTGAGGAGAGGGTTGGTGTCTTTTGCACCACCTTCACTTTCTGGGTGACTTCAGGTGGGACTCCTGACAGCTCTTGTCTTGTGAAGTCCACAGGGAAGAATATTGTATGTCATTGTTTGTGGAGACAAGTGACTAAAAACTGTGGGAAGCTGGTTGTCCAAAAGGAATTGGGGATCTCAGTCATAGTGTCTGAGTTATGAAACAAGGTGGCAACCAGCCTCCAGTAGTTCTGTTCACAATCTGTGCCTCTTCCAGACCTGATCTTACTCTGTCAGGTCAATAAAAGACACATTCTTGCCTTCCTGATGTCATCAGAACTGCCACTGCCTCTCTCCTTATAGCCCTGTGTGTGCATTTAGTGGAAGGGAGCATAAATTTGGAACTTCATAAAAACACCACTTAGAGCACAGAAGAGTTTGTAATGGTGACAGATCTGCACAGGTGACCTCCTGTCAGAGAGTGAACATTTGTCTTTTCTTAACACTGCTCTGAGAGGAGATGATCAGCTCACCTATCAGCACAGCCTATGCCACACTCTGGTGCTCAGAGTGACAGAGATCCAGGTGATCCAAGTCCCTGGAATGTTGCTATATTTTCTGTATGGGGAAAGAGAAGAAAAAGTTTGAAACAAATATCCTATTGCTCCTTATCTACATCTTGCCCAGAATGAAATCACAGACTTGTTTTGTTATGAAAACACCAACAGTGGTTTCATTTCAGTGACCTGGCACTGAGCTGGCTCACAGGTAGATGTTAACTTCAGCCTAACCCCCCTAGCCCTAACAATTTTGGGAAAGTTAAGTGCTGCTGAAAGCTTCTGGTGTTGAGTAGGGAGCCTGCAGCCATCCAATAAACCCCACAAAGCACAGGGACTGCGAGGGTCTGTTTGCAGCCCCTTGTGTGTTAAAGCTGCAAAGTCTCTGGGCACAGTCCAGTTGGATGTAAACAGCATTCCTCTGCTGGGGTGGCAAACGATACCTTCCTCCCTGCTGGGCCTCAAGATGTAGCCAAAACTTGTTTACTCTGTAATTTAGAGTTCATTGTAATCTAAATAGGGATTTTTGCAATGCAAATAGGGCTGTACAGAATGTAATACATTTTATTTATCGCTACTGTTAATTATGACTGTACAGCTTATCACTCATCACATAGCCTGGATTGCAAAACACAATGTTTCAAACACACTTTAACTCTCAGATCATGATCAGTAAAGAGAATATATTATACTTTTAATATGCACTTTCCCCCTCAGTATTTTACAATAGCCTGCATAAACTCCATTTTGCAGAAAAGGTTTCCAAGAAATGAAAAAAAGAAATATCTTGATTCACGTGCAAAGGTAGTTTCTGATCGCATAAAGTGGGCAAAAAAAGTGTCCTTTTATTTGATTTCCTGGAGTGCCCACTTGTCCTGGTTGTTATATATCTATTAGGGAGCCTGCTATTAACCCCAGAATTCTGATTATTTGAAGATCATCCCATAATGATCTAATGCTAAGAAAAATAACTACAATTCAGCATGGATAGAACAGTCTGATGGACTCAGTGCTCTTTAAAGGTGCTGAAACCAGAAATGGTGTGCAGAGACTCAGGTACAACAATTTTCAGTGAAGGAAAAGTCTCCTCTCTCCTTGGCCTGTAGGAGGTGATCTAGGTTTGCTTCTTCTATAATCTACACCTGTCATAGACTAATGATCAAGCTCAATAAAAAGTGAAATTAAAATACTGCCCAGTGAAGAGGGATGAAGTGGTTAATGTTTGTTACATACCCTGATGCTGGACCTTGACCTTGTGACAACACCCACCATTCTCAAGGTGCCACTGCAGATAAATGATTCCCTCCAGCAGAGATAAAGCACTGAATGCTTCACTGTTGTCCATGGAATACCATGACCCTTATGCACCAAGAGGTTAGAAATCTTTTATTAGCTGATAACTGTTCTAACTAAAGGTTTTTAGGCTAGGTCTAAGAAGTCTGGTTCTGTGAGTTTTACTAAACTCTTCATCTCTTCCTACACCCCACTGCATTTCAGAGGGCAGTGTAGCTGGGAACAGTCACCCAGAGAAACCTGGAACCAGCCATCCTGGGAGGCTTTCAGGAGCTGCCCAGGCAGAGCCAGGTTTGATCTATAGCTGGCAGTGTCCCCATGCTGGGAGGAAGGTGGAACTAGATGGCAGCTAAAGATTTCATCCAGTCTCTGCATCTCCTTGCAGCTCCCCAATCCCAGTAAGTCCATGATAAATGCTGGGGTGTTGTAGGTCTTACACAGCACTCATCACCCTCATATCCGAGATTATGGTTGGTCCTGCAAGGACTGCAAAAAGTGGGAAGTGCCAGGAGATCCCAGTGCCTCAGGCATCTCTCTAGGTTCCCATCCAGCCTGTGCACCTGGGTTCCTTCTCACAATAAATGAGCCAAGAGGTTTAGGTTGTGATGTGTTTCTGGATTTTGGCCTAAAGTGGAATTGAGGGCATGGCTGAAAAATATGTGTAGATTGAGGAGATGCAGCATCTTCTACAGATCAGGCACAGCCCCAGTGCCTAAAAGAACTGCTGATTTTAGCTGAATTTTGCCACAATAAATTTTTTTTTTCAGCAATGAACTTAGTGGTGAGACTGGCCACCATAAGTGAGCATGATGCTGGAGGGAGACACAGAAATCAATGCAGGTATTTGGCAAACTGGAATATCTGACAGTGTTGGAATTAACAAAGCTGGTTTAGCATTTCCCCTGCCAGTATCCACTCTTGTAAATAAGAATTTCATTTTTGTTGATATAATTGCAGTCAGCAAAATGTTTTGGAGAGAGAGAAGTTCTGTCTACAGTATTTTCTCTGATACCTGAAATTCAGAGTGGACGTGACTTACTGTTCTGCTTTGGCTTTCATTTAATTTGAGCATTATGATAATGCTGAAATAATGGGAAAGTGGTAGCAAGTACTCTGCATTTGAATCTATTATCTTAGGTCACACCAGCTGCACAAGTTGCATTTACATGGACAGATGGACTGACTGTTCCACAACGTTAGGTAGTTTTTCAGTATGTGTAAGAGGCAGTGCTGATTGTGTTAGGAGTACTAGCAGCAACCTGTTTTGTTTCTTTTTATATAATCCAAACCCCCAACAACTCCAAAAACAGTAGTCACTGTGGAGTAGCTGGCGTAAAGATGGAAGCAGTAAAACTGTCATGTTTGAAAATGCCATTTGGGAGCTTCCTCAATTTATTTTCTGAATGATTAGGGAGGCTGTCACAACATATAAGATTTGTAAGTAAGCTGTCCAACGTTCAAAGGTACGCGGCTTGTCACAAGAGCAGTTACACTGCAGCTAAATCCTTGGTGATGTAAACAGCTGTCAGCTCTCAATTAAATAGGGATCACTCCATGGTTTTGCCCTGCCTCTGAGATAAGGGAGCCTTGTTCCCGTGCCAGAGCATCTACCTGTGCACAGAGCTGCTCGGCAGATTGCTGGTACCCGTTGTTTTCCATGCACAAAGTTCTGAGTATTACCAGGAAAAAAAAAAGTCTGGAACTTCTTCCTCTACCTGAGGTGCATTGCTGTACAAGGGTCAGGAAAATCCCTCTGATAGTGGCTGAAGGGCAGGGACCAGCCCAGCTCACACGGCCACTGGCCCAGGTGTGCCTGGCACTGATGGTGCCATGGCCTCTGTCTCAAGGTTAGCGCTGGTCATGGGAGCATCAAGTAGCTCTTTCATGCTCTTGGTTAAAAGGAGGCAGATTGCCTTGGTTTTGGTCTGTGCTCTGCTTTCTCCCTGTGTAGTGTACCTAATGTGGTCATGAACATAATTAAATATTTGTAACCACGTACATGTACACAGGGTAGTCTGGATTAAAACATAAAATGAACAAGCATTACAGTATTTTCTCCAAGAACCCAATTAAAAAGATGTGCTTTCCATCACAAAGATGCTATCAACCCAAAAATCTAATTTATATTCCCAGGACAGATCATTAATAGTATTTCAATCAAAATTTGATTATAATAATCTTAACCTGTTTAGTATAAGCTGTGCAGAGCCTTTTATATTTTTTAACTGGATGCAAACAATGACAATGCCACCATCAAAAAAGTTAAAAAAAAAAATCTGTGTTTGATATTGAGGTAATTTGAACTCATTTCAGCAGAGACTGTAGACTAGGGGCAAATGTTTTCTATAAAGCTGCTTTTTCTGAACACCAGCATTTATGAAAGTCACATCCACTAAATCCATGGCTCTGTCTCCTGAATATTTTATCTAATTCCAGTGTTGCTAGGACGTCAGAGAGTTGTGCTTTTTGGGAGGTTTCCAGTTGTCTGGTAGAAATCCAGTTGCTTATTCGTGGATAAAATCTGATCAAGATGGAAGATACTGCAATGAGTGGAATTACCTCTTGGCTTTGATGAGCTGGTCTAAAACTGGAGAGAGAAGCAAAATTCTATCATATATAATTTTTCCTCTCCAGTTTTACTTATTTCCTTACCCTTCCCTCCATCCCTGCACTTTTCTCTGGGCACTTGGCAAATCCACAAGTGCCGGTAATGTTGCTCCTTGGCTGAACATTAAATGTGTGTTTTTGAACACAACCTGCCTATCTTGCACCTCCCTGAAATGCCCCAATCCTGTTGGCTCAGGGATTGTATTTGTTCTTGGAATATCCCAAGGGAAATCCCATCACTTTTCTCCCATTCCCATGACCTAATGATAGTTTGAAAGTGCCCGATTTTGCAGCTTCTTTCTTTTAAAAGCCTGAGTTTTGAAGTTTATGTGTTATATTGGACTTAAAAGAACTTTAATCTGGTTCACTTCTTTTAGCCCAGGCTTGAAAAACTTTACTGGAAATGATGTGATGTCCATGTAAGTTCTGAGACAGAGTTGAGCACTGGACATTTGCCCTAAAGACAGAATACAATGAAAATATACCAACCTTTAGCCCACAGTCATTATCTGTGGTACCTTAGTAATAGATGTAATGCCTTGTGCAGAGTTCAAGGCTCTCCTATTTAAAGACTGAGGAATTTTCTTCCCACAGAGTTAAAAAGAATATTTTGTAACTAAAGATGTTATTTTTATTTGTTTAAAATGTGTTGTGAATAATTTGAACATGTACAAAAACGCCCCCATGCCTGCTAGTCAATATAGGATATTTTTATCTGCCATTGCAGTCTATACCACTTCTGTATTAACCATTTTAAGCAAAAATATGCCAGACCATTTGGGCCTTAGGATAATGATGTTGTGATTTATTGCACTCTGTGTTTCAATCCTGCAGCAATTACCAGAAGAGCTGATAATGGTCTGCAATTTGTTTTCCAGGACTGGGAATAGCTGCCAGCAAGAGCTGCTCTCAGGGAAAGGCAGTGGCTGTTTACCTGCCCTGCTGAGCCAGTCCAGGGAGGAAAGGGCAGTGAAACCCTTGGGAATGCCCAGCAAATTCTCTGTTCAACTGAGAGCAGCTGTTCCTTACGAGGTGCTGCAGTGGGACCCAACAGTACAAAAACTGACTCGTTACTAAGTTTCTATAAAAAATATGAGACCTGACTAAAAGAATGGGTAATGTATCAGGTTTTTTTACCCTTCAGTTCGTGCCCTTGATTCCCAGAATCAAGTGACGCCACCCTGTTTTTAAAGAGCTCACAGCTCCAGCTATTGGTGGAGGTTCCTTGTGTTGGAATTTACTGTAAGCACTTGTCATAGTTATATGGAATCTTTATAATCCATGGGGTTAGGGATGTTTCCTGTTCCGAACTGTTTTCTTGATGACCTTGGTTCAATGTATTGAGGCTCCACACTCATTTTTCAGGACTTGATCTTGCCCTGCTGTGACAACTGCTTGTCAGCTGCCAAGAGATGAGGCTCTGTGAATCTCTGTACAAAAGACAAATATTCATCTTCAAATATAAGATGATTTCATACTTATAGAAAGTTTTTGGGTTTCCATTTCTATCACAAAGGTTGGCTTAGTTCTCTTTAAAAGGAAAGGGATTGTAGGCTACCCAAAAGTAGTTTGACAGAAGGTGTCATAGCCTAGGTCTTGGTTAATGTGCAGAGTAGGATTTCAGCACTTAATGAACTGAGAACATCAAGTGATACACAAATATTTTGCAGACTGAGAAAAAGTTTTTGGCTTCTCTAAGGAAAAGGAAAGGTTGGTCTGTATGTTGACATTGGAGAATGAAGATGATTTAAAAAAAAAAACAAACTGCATTTGACTTAGCCTGTGTTTTATCTCCTCTTTTGCTGGTTCTCCTTATGTGTTTAGACTCTGCTCTGCTGTGCTCAGTACCTGATACTTTTCATGAGCAGTCATATAAGTAACAGTCTGCTACTGGATCATAGTAAATACTGGTGCTATGATTCTAATTTCTTTAGGCTTGGTGTCCCAAGTTTTAGAATGGTAAAATGGACTTGTACTGTACTTTATTAAAAGGAGAACAATTAAATGGCTTATCTTCCTCAAAATAACTATTTTCCTGTAACATGGCTGGAAAGAAAGAAGGGATCCTATTGACATTCCCATTGGTGAAAGTCAGAACATCCAGTAACAGAAATAAAACCAGTCCTGTGTCAAGATGATGCAACCACCAGGGGATTGCAGATGCCAAGCACAGGTAAGAAAGGACTCTGCATCATCACTTCTTTCTTACCTCTGCTTCCTTTCACACATACACTTCTGTTTGTGAGCATTCTCCCCTGCATTCTCCAAAGTCAGTGGGATTCCCAATACGTTTTCAGCAAGAACAGGAATAACAATGACTGAAGGCACTTTACTGCACTTTCACTTTGGCAAGGAGACATAAGTATTTTCCCACCATTCTTCTCTCCCCCCCTTTTATTTTTTAACCTCCTTTTTGTCCCCCAGGTCATTTTGCTCCAACGCTTCTGAAGGGTTGTACCAAAGTCACTCTTCAGTGAGTAACCAAAATAATCAGGTATTAAATACAGCTAAAGAACAAGGTCCAAAGCGTGATTCATTATAATTCTTCAGTTCATCTAGAGTAAATAGGACCTTATCTGTGGGGCTGCCTAGGTTTTTTACTTCAGTGACATGTGGAAACTATAGCTCAAGATCTTGGAGGAAACTTTGAACCCACTATACCAGTTTGAACAGGTTTGTGGCCTTTGGCTTTTTAATTTTTGCCTTGGTTCACTGTTAGATTTGAATGATTGCCAAGTACTCTAAAAGCCTGGAAATCGGATATTAATCTTGAAACTCTTATTTAGATTCTTTTCCCAAGGAGGATGTTGCACAATAAACATTGCCCATCCATCTGGTCGTGGGAGAGTGTTTTCCACTTTTGTTTCAACTCTTATTCTAAATGAGAATGGAGGAAACTCAGTACTTTGCAAGAGTAGACACTGATTCTAAAAGCAATATGAAGATGCTATTGTTTAAATGACTGTATGGTTATTTTCATTAATAATATGTCTTTGCACTCGTGTTAGACCTTTCCAGTAAAAGGTATCAAAAGGTTTTGCAATTTATAATTCACGAAACAAATACTTCTATTTTTGTGTCTTCACAGAATAATTTGTGCTTGAAGTGGGAAGAGATTACGATATTTAAGTGCCCCAACTGGCCTAACAGAAAATATTAGCCACTTGTATATTATTTTACTCACTATTACATTTCTGTAACTCCTTTGAGAAAGTAGGGATTTGAATAATGTTTTAGTTTCAGTTCTGAATAGATATATATTAGTACTTCTATAGTTTTTATGGAAGTACATTGGAATTAAGAGTACTTCATAAAAAAATATCTTTTCATGTTGGAAGTTCAGCTTAATTCACTAAATTGTTTTGAAAACTCTATCTTGCATTGCAACCTTTCAGTCTTTTGCCCACATAATGTCTGTTGGTTTAAGAACTCCAGCCAGTGCTCAGTTGTTATGAAACCCAGACAAATAGACCAAATTAATAACACAAGTGGTTATTCCCATGTATGTATGCATATATAAATAATACTTAAAATTTATGCCTGGTAGTGTTTTTTAGCTTGAGCTGTAGTATATTAAGCAAGTGGGTAAGTATAACCATACCTTGGTTATTTCACTGAATTTCCTTTTTGTGCATTTATTTGGCAAAAAGGGGTGCTTCCATTCATCCATGGTAGAAGATGGCTCAAGGGTAGAAGGGCTTCTCAAGGACTTTGCAGGCCTTGAACCTTCTCCTGCTCTAATGACAATAACATCAATTTTTTTTCTGGGAGATCTTAAGATCTGAAGTGAGCTGTCACTGATTCCAGTACACTCAGTTTGGGTCTGAGGCAGACTCTGATGATCTCTATGAGGAGGTCACACAGAAAAGCCCAACACAACTCATAACTTGGGTGAGCAGCCCAGAAGGAAACAGTTCAGCAGGGAAGCCTGTGTATTTCTTAAAGGTGGTGTCTTCATCAAGTGCAAATCAGGTAAGTCCAGTACAGTTAGGATTTGTCACTTGAGTTGTTGAAACTGTGATTTACCCCGGTTTTGGTCTGACCCTTTGCTCCTGACAGGCTTGCAAAGAGCAAACTCTATTTGCAAGTCTAATAACGTGGCTGAAACTGGTAACTACTATACATACTTCTGGAAGATCTATAATAAAATTAGCAGCTGCTTTGAGTTGCAAAATTACAATAAGAGAAGATTTATGTGCTTCCCTTTAACTTAAGCATGGTTTCCTTCGATAAATACAATTCTGAGATAAGAATAAATGCATATTGCATTGGGCAATCTTCCCTGTGACACTGTATGTATTATCTCTTTGCTCCAATTATCCAAAATAATGTTGCTTTCCCTTTTTCCCTGCTTTGATTACCTTTTCAAGTGTTCTGTACCACCCTTGCCAAAGGGGTGCAATTATCCCTACAGGTTAAACCTCTTGACTTTGGGTGGAGAAGTTGTGTAAACGTGTTGCCAGTGTGGCGACTTGGTGAATCAAACTCTGCCCTTTCATAACCTCTTTCATTAGGAGTCCCACCTGAGAGTCTGAAAAAGCCTTGGTGCTTTGGGTAGGAAAATTACTGAAGCCAGTGCGCAGGAAAGCTGTTCCTGCCCTGGTCTGCCTGGTCCCTCACCATCGCTGTGCTTCCAAAGCTTTCTGGTTTGCCTCCTTTGATCCTGGATGTTCCAGTGCAGAGGCAGTGTCCCCCAGATGGAACTGGCAGCCTTTAGACAGTCATTTACCATGTCTCTAGAGCTTCATTAAGCAGAAGCTGACCTAAAGTAGGGAATGAACTGTGTCCAGGGCCTTCTTGGGCTTTGAAACTCAAGGCAGGAGCCTTGCTGGCAACAGGTCCAGCCATTTATATCTCAAAAGCCCAGAGGATTCTCAGTTCTTAAAGCCAGCTCAACCACAGGGAGTCCTTCCTGACACAACCTTAACAAAAAAATGTGTGAGAATGTCCTCACCAGAATTTCATCCAATTCAGGCATTGTTTCTCCAGCAGGACCAATGACTTAAGTTCTTCTGCTGAGGGTTAGGATTGCAGAGCTCATTATAGGGATCTAAACTCTACTCTTCCTTGCTTTCCACTCATGTCTAATACGGTGAGGACAAATTTATTCTGTTGCCTTTCAAGCCCTCTGTGCTCAGAAGGGATTAAGACTTAAACCTTCTACTGCCCCCTCAAAGGTGGAGGTGGAGTGAGCATCAAGACAGCCTTGTGACTGAAAGTCTGACTGCAGCTAATAAAAACCTGTTCTCTTGAAACAGCCTTGTTTAGTGCATGAGGAACACTTCTGTAACCTGCGAGCCTTCAGCTCCATTGTGCTGCTGGGGTGCAGCTCACTGGTTAGAAACAATACTAGATGCACTTGTGATAAACTCTTTTGTTGGATCTCTCATCTGTGCATGCCTGTGCTCTCCTGAAGGGGGGAAGCACAGACTACGTGCTGCGCAGCACCGCTCGCCTCGCTGAGGTAACAGCTAAAACGCCAAGGAGAAGATCATGACAATAATAATAATAATAATAGTGGTGATGATGGTAATGATAAAAACAAAATGACGTACTTGGAAAATCACTCGTGTTACCTTTGCCTGAGCAATTCATAGAAAAACTCCCAGTTCCCAAATCTTGAATTGGGAAAGAAACTGCCAGATGGCAAAATTAGAGGCGTAGTTATAACTTATTTAACAATGGAGTGGCTTTTTGGAGGTAAAAGAGGAAATGCTTCAGATTTAAAACATTAAAGTTGCCTGAAGCAGAGAGTGAGTGAATTGATGATAATGTGGAGCTCTGGGTTTGACTCTTCCTGAATGTGTCTCTATTGCCAGAACTTCAGTCCTGATTCAGAAAGATTTAAACTATTTTTCAGAAAGGGATTAGACCCAATGAAAGCTTTTCTGCTGATTTTGATAGGATTTTGAAAAAAAATGATAATAAGCTTTTAACAAATATATTTTCTGGTTTACTCTTGTAGTAGTAACACTGCTCTCCTTAAAAACTGCAGGATGATCTGGGATTTCATCCAACTCATGCTGAAGTCTTTCCACTCAAATAGAATCCTTGGTGAAAAAAATTAGAGGTGATTCCTCAGTAAATACAATGCATTGCCTGTGATGGGTCTTGCAGTTATTCTTGCATTTATTCCAAAGCCTGGTACAGGATGCTTAGAAGAACTGCACAGTATTACAAACCTTTGTTTGAATTATATCCTATTTATTTTGCAGATTCCTTTTTTTAATATAAAAAAAGGAGGAGGAAATCTATGAAAATGAAGACCGTGTCAACATAGTTCAATTTCCCAACTTGTCATCTTGTCTGAGTTCTAACTGGAAGAGCCTGAAGAAGGCCCTGTGGCCAACTTGTCAGCTCTGATCTCCCCTTCTACTCTTAGCGGATATTTTATTAACACTTTTTAAGTATTTTTTAAAATTTATTTTGCAGTCTACATGCTGAGGCAGCAGCCAGTTTGGTTTTCTTCATCTTTCTCTCTTCTTGCTCTCTGCTGCCTGGGAGAGAGGTTGGCTCTTCTGCCATCAGAGTCCACAAATCACAGCAAAAGGGATTGTTGCAGTTTTCATAAATGTGGTGTTACTTGAAAATTATAGACTGCAACTGCTTATTGCAGTTGTGTGCAATGGCTGTAAATTGGGCCCTGTATCTTTCTGGTGACAGTCATTCCCGCAACAGGCCTTTTAGGAAATTGGAAGGGAAATTAAACAAGAGCAAGGGGTAGCTTTCCTTTTATCTTTGACATGCCTTCCTGAAATTCTTATCTATCATGTTCAGGCAGAGATGCTGCTGAAATGGTGGTGGATTTAGATGTTGTCTGTCTCTGAAGCTGCAGACTGCTGATCCTGCACGCTCTTTGAAGCAGGTCTGTTGACGAGGTCTAGATACACATAAAATTTTATGAATGATGGACCATGATGACATGGCACCAGTGGAATATATTATTTCTCCATTTTCACTGTCCAGTCATTTAAAAATCAGCTTTCTCAAAGCCATTTAAAAGGCTTGAGCTGAACACACACCATGGCCGTGGGTAAGGAATGGCTTGCAGAGAAGACTGAGTGGTCAGTAAAGGCAGACTACATGGTGACTTTGTTTCTCTTGCCCAGGAGATGAGGGAACTGAATGTTTTGTTGTCCCCTTTTTTGGCTATCTGGACTGTGGATCCAGGCATGCAGGAGTAAACAAGCCCACCTCTTTGGTTGTTCATTTCTTGCAGTATGTGTGTGGATGTGTGGACAACTGTGATTGTCTGCTCATCCACTGGCCTGGTTGCCTGAGCCAGCACAAAGGATGTTAGGTAGTGCATAGAAAACTAATCTAATCTACTAATATGTGTATATATATATGTGTATATATGCATATATTTAATATGTAATATATAATCTAATAACTATATAATACCATATAAGGAAGGAAACTGCATGTGCAAGGTGGTTTCTGAGACTCAAAGCCTTCTTGAGGTGATGCACATTACTCACTGCCCTGTGTGCTGGGATGTGCCCAGTCCTAATCCAGCCCCGAAGTCCTGGCCTTCCTTCAAGTTTGGTTTGATGGGAAGGGCTCCTCACCTAACCTTACCTTTCTCTTCACCACAGAGCTTGCCTGAGATGAACTCTGTGTTGACACTCGTGCAGGCAGAAAGTCTCTGTCTGGAAAGAAAAGGCCTTTTTATATCTGTTCTCCAGAAGAAGAACACATGTGAATTCTGGCTATGGCAGATCCTCTATGCCCGCACCTCTGACACACCCAATATAAAGAGAGTTTAAACAAGCACTTACCCTTAAGGGTGGGAGGGATGCTCAGTTTTATCACCTCACCACACCCCAGTCCTGGTTCCTCCAGGGCCTGTTAGAACAGCCAGGTCAGTTCCCTGTGTGCGGTAAATGCTGAGGTTTGTGTCCCTCAGCAGTCACCTGCTCCAGGATACTCTGTGCTGCAGGAAAAGGGTCGGGTACAAAAGCACCTTTTTGCATGGGTTGGGGAGAAGTAGTCAGCGCTAGGAAATGACAGATTTAACACCCTCACACATCTCAAACCAAACCTTACACCCGACCTCGAGACACCTGTGCCTCTCCAGCGCTGCTGGTGCCGGTGGAGCAGTGTCTCACCTGAGCCTATCGGGACAAGCCCCAGACACGCCTGGTGAGAACTGGCACCAGTCCATGGTTGTTCTCACCCCTCTGCCAGGGCAAAGCCTGGATTGCTCTCTGTGCCATGTTTAAAGGAGCATGGGCAAATTTCAAGGCAGTTAAACTCAGTGATCTCCTTATCTTTGCTATTAGTATTGCTTTCGATTATTCTGAAAGATAGATGACGAGAAACCAGATTTGCTTTTGATGTGTAATACCGTGTGTTTACTTTTCACTAAGCCCAAACAAGGAAAACATGTAACTCTCTTTCACTTTTGTCTGCCCTTTATTTGTTTTCATGTACAAGCACAGTGCTTCAATGTTCAGGCTGTAGATGATGCCAAGGAAAATTGAAGTCCAAACCAAGAAGCTGCTTTCACTGGAACTTAGAAAAACAAATACAGAGAGCTTTCTGTTGCTCATTTTATTTCATTTTCAATAAATCTAAATTTTAGGTCAACTCAACCTGACAGTGTTTATCGAAATAAAAATGCAATGGTTATGGGAATGAGAGCTGGTCCTTAAATCAGAGAAGGAGGAGACTTTGATTAGTGTTTGGCTAGGAAAAAGGCAAGTGTCTAAAGCGAGAGGATTTGGGGACCTTGCCATGTTCCACTGAAGTGGGTATAAATTTTATCAGTACCTTTGAAGCAAGTAGAATCAGACTCTAAATTAGCGATTCTGCATTCCTTAATAACTCTTAAATCTAGTGCTTCTGGCTAACTTCAGTTTTTAGCTGGAGAGCTAACTGAAGGGGTTATTTGGAGTTGCCTTAAACCTATATGCTACTAAATGATTTACTGGATATTTAGATACCTATAATCCTGGAATTAGACCTACTGGGATATAAATCCCTGAAGCTCACAAGCAGTTAAATAATGACTAAACGGCAAAAGAAAAGCCCATCTAATCCTTTCCATGCTAAGGTATATAATAGCACAAAATTGGAAAAATCCATCTTCCACACCAAATAGAGTGATTACAAATGAAGGCAAGAACATTATCCAAAAATATTGGAAGCTGGAGCAGTACTGTGATCAAATAGAACAACAAACAGTTCCTGAAAGAAAGGGAAACTACATAAATATTTATGTATGTGTTTTACAGGGTCTGCACTGACACCGAGTTCCTTCTGTACATGCTTTTATCAAAATTCCTAGCCAACTGAATTCCATACGTTTATTGCAAAGTTTTCCTTTTTCTTTGCCAGGATGGCATATCCAAAGCTCTCATAAGGAGACTGAAACCATGGGCTGGATTTGCTAAGATGTGTGAAACTTCTTCTGCTTTATTGGGAGCAAATACAGACTGGATTGCTGAGATGGAATTTTAGCAGCCTGCCTTCCAAGCCTGCTGTAGGCAGGAGAAAGCTGCCTTAGGACTTCAGTGGCCCAGGAGCCAGGCCTTGTGAGTATCCTTGCTCTGTGTTTTCCACTCCCTATGTGTTGGTAATATGGTTCTCATTGTAGACAGCCAAACTCTAGGAGTAACATCCACAGTTCTGGTTGCATTTTTTCCAGAAAAACTGGTTTTGGAGGACCTCAGCTTGATTCAGTGCTGATCCAAAATACTGCACAATGGTGAAGAAATGAGGAAAGAAAGTTTAAGCCTGTAGAATGGTGCTTTGCACAGCTCTTGCTAAAAGGGGCCAGCGGTGTACATTGGATGGAGTGTGTGAGGCTGCGTGCACGGCAGCATCTCTTGAACCGAGGGTTACTGTATGCACTGCAGAGATCCTGTGGGAAAGGAAGTTATACACTTCCATCTTCATTCCCAAAGTGTTCCTGGAAGAGCCAACTGCTGAACTGCCTGTGGTGCTTCCAGCACCTCGTCTGGCCGTTCTGAAATTGATTTCACAAATATTTCATATGTGCCAGGTGGGCCGATGAGGACGAGGTGAACTCTAAGAATTGATTCTACCCTTGCTCTGCTACAGAACCTCATCACCTTAATATTGCAGAAGTTCAGCTGCGTCCTGCAGTGCTGGTGCTAAGAAATTAGGAGTAATGCCCTCAGTAAGGTGACTTACATGTGACTAATGACAAATACTGCAGGCCCTGCACGACTTCTGTATAAATGTAATTTTGTACAAATAGTCACATTCATGTGCAGCCAGTGGATGTATTACTTTGATCATTTAACAAAACGAGCAGAGGCAGGTAATTAATTTTGGTTATTAGGTGTTTGCCCAGTATTCACAAGTAGGAGCGGATCATGGTTACTCTGCCTCTGGGGCCACTTATTTGCATAATTTCCTTTGTTTGGTAACAATGTGCGATCCAGACGTCGGGGAAGAGTCATATAATCCCTTTGTGGTGGAATCTTTGTGTTTACTAAAACCCATGTTCAGTTTGTGTGAATGTCTTTGTGGCCAGTCTCTGCCCACTGACCCGGGTTGTGTTCCCATGCGGGAGGACCAGTGGGCACCTGCCCATCTCAGGAGAAAACAGGAGACCTTGGCCAAATGCAGTGTGCTGGAGTCATGTGTTTCCCAAACTGCCCCAAATCTCAAGGCAATTTATGTGTTTTGCCCTTCAGCATATGATTTATGCTAGTGAGTTGTGGGGTCAGTGCTTTCCTTGGTGAATTTTATTCTACAGTGGGAGTTACTGAAACAGAGAAGTGACAGAGGTTGCAGACCAGAGCTTCTCACGTGCAGCACTGCCTGTCCTCCTCCCCTGGCTCCTCAGCATCAGTCATCAGGGACTGGCTGTTTGATGAGCCTGCAGGATATGTAGCAAAGCCACCAGCCCTTCTGAAACTTGCTGCTGGGTCAAAAGAGCTTCCTTAGAGGTTTCTTTTTTCTTGGAGATGCACACTTTAGGAGCTCCTCCAAAAAGTACCAATGAGAGCAGAAACAGATTTATGTTAAGCTTCCTTTGGATTCCACAAGAGGTCCCAGCTGGTCCTTCTCTTCCAGCAGTAACCCTGGGACAGAAGGCAATGCTTTGTATTTCCTCTCACACTCTGCAAAACAAAACCTTAATAAGGCTTGACACAGTTGTTCCTCTCCATGTGTAGTTTGGGAGGTGTTCCCTAAAAAACTCTCTGGATGCAGGGCTGCCTAAGATTTTCTAAACACTTTGGCTGAAATTCTGTTCAAAGTTTTATCACAGGGCTTTGCATGTGGTTGGATTTCAACCACAGTTTCTATTTCACCTGATTTTTAAGGCCAGCAGGAACCATTATAATCACCTTTTCTGACTCCAGAAAGCCAGAGGATTTTGCTTAGTGATTGCTGCATGAATCCTATGGTAAAGTTTGAGCTGAGTTTAGAAAGGCTTTCAAACTTGATTTAAAACTCAAGTGACTGGGAGTTTGTTCTGGGTAGTTTACTACCTATCCTGGCTTCTTCTTGTGGGTCAGTTCTCTGAGTCACAGAATTTAGGCTGTACAAGAAAAGGAAGCAAAATATATTGGTGTCTCCCTCCATAACCTAAGCCTCAGATGAGACTAAAAATTGAGTATATTGAGATTTACTTTTTACAATCAGCACACATTAAAACAAGACTCCTGGAGAGCTGAAGCTTTTTCTTTAGAACATTTGTACTAAGCTTCCCTATATGTTATAAACACCATCACTTTTATGGCAGTTGAAGTGTTTATTTATGTACATGGAGCCTTGATTCTGGGAGATAGAGAAGGTAGAAAAAGAAAAAGGTGCTGTTCAACAAACCAACAGAAAACTAAGAGTTGACAAATTGCTTTCAAAAAAAAAAAAAAAAAAAAAGAGAGTATTGCATGTGCTGAAAAAGTGTCTGGATCTGTGTTGGTTGTCCTGCAGTCAAGTTTGCCTGATTGGACCTGTAGCTTTGTGTTCCAGTCCAGCCCCTGTGAGCTTGTCCTGGAAGTTTGCTGAGTTCACTGCACACATTTCTGTGGTGATAAATGGGGTCCCAATATTCAGATTTCGTGCCTCACCCTGGTCTTGTTTGCTCAGTATGGGAGCACATGGCATGAGCTGTACAGTGGTGACCTCAACCTTTGCTGGCTTCTTGGCAAGTGTTTTGGCAAGGAGCAGCTGCAGGCACCTCCTTTTGCCTTCCTTGTAAGTTGGACCATTACAGGAGCTTTTCCTTTGGCGTCAGGGAATGCTGAAGGTTCCTTGGGAAACCTGCTGGCTCTGAGCTGTGAGAACACTACTGGGAGAGACAAGGACAAACAGAGGGCAGGGTACCTAACAGTTATGTAACATTAGACAAGTCCAGGTTAAGGTTCTGTGATAATAAAATAAGGGCTGTCCATAGGAGCAGTCATTTTCTTAGTTGTTTTTTTGTTTGTTTGGTTTGGTTTGGTTTGGTTTGGTTTGTTGTTGTGTGTGGGGATTTATTTGTTTGTGGTTTTTTAATTTTTTTCTTTCTTACCCTGTAAATGTCTTATCAAAGTTCAGAAAAGAGGTCTCTGCTAACAAGTGTGGGGAAGAAAACATTACCAGCTGGAGGCCAAGTTAAAGTTGCCTATTTATTTAAGACTTTGCTTGTGGATGAGAAGAATAATTGCATCAATAGTGTATTAGGTATTAATATCTGTAACAGCTATTAAGCCACTGGGAAGTTGCAAATGGGGTAACTGGTATAAAACTGGCCAGGTGCTGTTTGACTTCAACAAGCCTTAAGAAGCCACCAGGAGGTGGTCAGGAGCACAAGGGTGTTCTGCAGGTGTTGCTACTCCCTCTCCTTTGCTTGCTTTTTTAGTCCAGATTTTACTTGAGGAAAATAACTTTCCTACTGAAAAATGGAAAACCTTTGACTATCCAAACTTAAACTGAATTCAAGTGTTTCATTGCCAGCAAGTTAAAGATTTCATCTTTTGCAGGTTTATCCATCATCTGAACAGCCAATCTTTCAATATTTAACTGATATTTGGACTCTAATATTAGTTTTTGTGTCTTTAATGAGGAACATTTTATATGTTACAAAGGGTCCTTGTTTTTAAAATGCTTTCATTTACTGATACAGTTGTTCACTACACTTACATGAGAGAATATCTGACTCGCCACATGATGCCATATAATTTTTAATTATATGTAAATGTCAATATAGTACATGCATATGTAAGTACACAGTGAAGTCTCTAGGAGAGTGAAGCATTAACCACAGCTGAGGGGTAAGAACGAGAACAGCAGTCCTCCTGTGGAAACAAGAAATCAGAGGGAAAAACCCATCTTCTCTGCATTTAATGTCAGGATCGATGCATGTCCTTAGAGTATGTAAGCATGAGGTTTCTTTGCCTCTCACAGTGGTCACTGCTGGCAGTGGACATCCTCAGGTTCCACAGCAGAAGTGCCATTGCTGGCGGTGACGCTGCTGGGAGCGCGTCCGTGGCACGTGCTGCGGGTGTGGCTCACTCTGACCCCATCACATCACAGTCACGGAGAGCTTTCTCAAGGCTCCAATTATTTCCATCTGGTAAAGGAAGGATGCACTTGACACAGGTGTCTGCTGGTCTTTTCAACTCTAAATGGCCCATCTCCAACTGGCTCAGTGATGGGACTGTCCACAGAGGAGAGGGGAAACGTCCCTGTGTGCACGCTTCCTTTCAGAGCCAACCTTTATGCTGCGAAGAACCTAAGACATTGCAGCACCCTTTGGATTGGTTATTTAGAGAAAAAGTTTGATGCACGTGTTTGCTGCCCATTTTATCTTAAACAGTCTGGAAGAGCTGGCTATCATGTGCCCTTAGCCCTTAATTGAGTAGTCCCAAAGCAATTCCCTCTTTTTTTAAATTTTAAACTGAAGAGAACCCAGCATGCTCTAGCTTTGCTTCTCAAGTCTTGCCTTTTCATTTCTTTTTTTCCTAACAGGGACAAGCCTTAAGCACAGGTGGCTGCTGTGTTTTTTTTATTCCTGATGATAGCTATTGACCTGCCAACTGGCTATTCTCTTGGTAATAGTAAAAAGGTTCCTAATGGCTAAACTTTCTTCCATTTAAATTCTGTAGTCCAAAAAATAATCTAGTATTTTATAAACCAGGGAACATATTATTAAACACATACATCATTTTTACCAGACTGTACCTCTGTAAACCTACGTAGTTTTAAGTCAATGTTTTAGGGTTTTGTTATTTTGGGTTTTTTATTTTAAAAATTTTGGGATAGGCCTCCAAACAATGGAAATAAAAAAAGTGTATTGAGTGATTTGTATGTAAGTAGAAAGCCTGGGAGCTAAAAACTGTACACAATTTTGACTGTGTGTTTGAAACTACATGAGAAAGAGTATCTGTCTGACAAGTAGCAGACTCCTTGCTGGTTATGATAGACTCAGAATCAATAGGTGATTTCAAGGAGTGTACATCTCTGGATTATCTTGTTTTATATGAGTTATGACACCTAGAATTTTTTTCTTTCTTTCTTTCTTTTTTTTTTTTTTTTTTTTTTTTTTTTTTATGAGTTATGACACCTAGAATTTTTTTTTTTTTTTCTTTTTTTTTTTTTTTTTTTTTTTTTTTGCTATTTACATAACTTGTTTAAATTGTAAAAATCCATTATATTTTCTCAGATATTAAAAGTAAGGCAAGACCTTCCTGGCATCAGCTGGATGACCCCTTGAGTTAAATGAGTTTGAAAGTATGAGAGCTTTCTTATGTTAATGTGGTCTGGGCAGGATCCCTTCTGGTATAGCCAAACCATATGGAATATATGTCTCAGTCGGTACATGGGAAAATGAGATTATTTACTCCAGGATATGGTAATGCTCTCATTGACTCTCTGAATCTTTGTGAATGAGTGTGAATGCTCGGGGAGTTGACAGGCTGCTATCACAGGCTCAGCCCAAGTGCAATCCAGCAGGCTCTGGTCAAGCTCTTCCACACGCTGCTCTGCCAAAGGACTTCAGCCTTCACCTACAACGTCCTTGTTTTTCCATTACTAAGACTTTCCCAAACATACAGAGCCAAAGGGACATATTAACACATGTCTGCATGCCAGAAGGCACAGCACGTCTCTGTGACCAGGAAACACGCTCGTTATTTAACAATGGATGCAGCTCTCTGCGTTTGTTTTTCACCTGAGTTAATATTGGCCACCTTAGTCAGTATCACTGAGGTCACCTAATATGTTATGTAAGTCAACTGTAGCTGGCCAGCATTTCCAGATTTCCCTTTCCCACAATAATGGGAAAAGACAGCTTTAGTTTTCCTCTTCTTGCCTCATTTGGATGTGACATGGGTACAGTCCTGTCCTATTGTTCTCTTCTAGAAAAGTCTGTGGGTTCAGCATGGATGATCCAACTCATCTGGACATCCCTTTGCATGACTGAAAATCCCAGTGTTACTACAATCAGTAACTTTTACCATTGGCATGGCTGCTGCTTCTCTTCACTGAAACTGTAATTTCCTTCTTTTTTTCCAAATATATTCCTACTCTGCCTTGAAGGATGTGTATTTTTCTATCTTTCTACCTATCCAAGCTAAAAAAAAATAATCAAAATGGGATTTTCTGGATTGCTCAGTTTGTGAAACAGCCCATGGCCACAAGTGGGTAGTCTCAATGGAGAAGAAGGCAGAAGGCTCAAGAGGGGATACTGCTAAATGTCATGAAGATTAAGTGGCCTAATGTAGAAATGTGGTCTGGGCCAAATTGTGGTTATGCAGGGTTTTTATTTATTTGGTATCTATTAATAAGAGAAAACTGTTTATTCTGAAGTATTTTCTTATTTTTCTGAATAATTTTAATTTATTTGGAAATTTTCTTTGTTCTTCAAGAGGTGTTTTTGAAAATCGTAATTTTTTTATTCATTTGTGATATACATGCCCCTCTCAATACATATAAAAGTTAAAAAGTGTATTTCTGATTTTTTAGTATAAAGTCAAACTTTTAAATCCACAAAAGCTTTTCTCATGCCTAATGAAAATGAAGCCCAGTGGGAAGAAGTAGAGGAGAGAGAAGATGTGGGCATAATGGGCTCAGGGATGGGGGAGCAGTGCCAGAGAAGGGACTGCTGCAGAAACCTTTCCCAGGTGTCCCTGTAGCAGGGCTCTTCCTCCTGGAGCCATCCATCACCCAGCATTTTTTTTTTTTCACTGCTTCTCTTGCAGGGGTTGTGCTGGGGGGTGGTCTCTCACAACTTACTTGAGGAGACCAAATGCAATGTTGGGTTGCATGGCTTCCACCTTTGCACTCAGTGTGGAATTTGGGAGCTCTGTGGGGCACCCAGTGCTGCTCGGTAGCCTGACCTTACATCTCAGCAGCAGCCTGGCCAAAGCTCTGCTCTTCGTGCCTCTGCTCTGCCCCGAACACCACAGGCACAAGTAATTTTGGATAAGGCTGTACTGAAGTTTGATTTAATAAATCCCTCTAATAAGTGCAACAAAAGAAAAGAAAAGATTCCTTTGGTGGCTGAGCCAGCTTAAATGAGCAGAGTGCTTTCCAATTAACAATCCAGTGGTTCACTTCACGTGCTTGGCTTTTTATAAAGAGCAAAGTGAAAAATACTTTTAAAGCACTCAAAGATATCTTTGTTTGAAAGGAGTAGAGAAATGCTGCTCTCTCCACTGACCACCACCAGTGATTCTAAGGCCACGCAGCCCTAGGTCACTCTCACAAAATGGTTGCCAATATTTTCACAGCAAACTCTCTATCGATTGCATAAATACAGTACAGTACCCATGAGGTAGTGTTGACCTGTCACATAGTAAAGATGTGGCAAGCCCCATAATTCATTACCAGTTGGAAATAGAACATCATTGGAGAGATAAGGATAACAATGACTTTCCATCCAATGATAAATTACTAGCAGCTGCATTATTTTCCCTCACTTATATATGGCTCTCTTTATTGAATTTAGCTTGAGATAAATAAATGATCTGCCAGGAGCCTGGTTAATATTACTTCTCTGGGACCCATTTCAGGCCCAACTAGGCTTTTGCTGATAATATCTTTAAGCTTTTCAGTAGGGAGAGACATAACATTTGTTTCTGACAAGAACCCTATGTCGCCTTATCTGTTTCATTTGAGAGGCCGTCGACCTCGGCTTCTTTAGTTAAAATGAGAGCTTTACTGTAGAGGCTAAGTTCTTGAACTTGACTCTTTTCTTACAATGAGATTATATGTCCTGGTTGTAAATTTGAAGCCACACATGATATACAGTTATTCTTAGCATTTCCTGTTGATCACAGGGTGGTATTGATTGGCCCCTGCTTTTGAATATTTCTCTGATTCATTTGAAAAGGAATTCCACCTTTTTTTTTT
>VXAC01008451.1:2542324-2762711 GCA_013399225.1 Rhipidura dahli
TTATTATTTTTCACCCCACAGTAATAAGTGAGCTTGTTGATGCACACTCATATTTGACTTCGGGCATTTTTTCCATTTGCCAATGATGGTGGGTTTTTTCCACAACCTCTCCCTCCTCCTTCTACCATAGGAAAAACATCTTAACAAACATATCCATATGGTTAAAAATAAAGAAAAAAAGCAGTCTAAGAACAAAAGAGTAACTCTTTCTGTGAATCAAGATGACAAAGAAGGCTCTTGAAGTCCCACAATTCTTTTTGTTGACATTAGTAATTCCTGTACTGTTTCAGTGATCCTGGCTTTGCAGGTTCCATTGGAAAATTCGGAGCAGGGAGGCATGGAGTGGAGTTGTGAGGCAGCAGGTGTGATCAGCCTGTGCTGCACTCCCCCAGTTACTGTTTGGATACCTCCATTGTGGTATTTTTGTTATTTCTGGGAAGCCCTATCATCAGGTTTTAGATTAAAATCAAACAGCTGCCATTTTTCATACAGCGTGAATTAGAGGAAATTAAACCCAACCACTTCTGATAAATCCTCTCATAAATAAACTGGCTGGTGGTGTTAAATATAAGTCCAGCCACAGTTTGATTCACATTGTAGAGAACAAAAAACAAGTTCTGTCTATTTTAATGCTCCGTCATCATTATTGTTATTTATACTACAGGAATGCCTGAAGGCTCCAGCTGAGTTTGGAGACCCCATCTGCTAAGTGCATAATCAGACTTGCCTGGAAGGGTTTGCAATAAGAATAAGATAGAAAAAAAAAGAAAGGAACTGTTGTACCTTCCCGTGCCTTTACAGTCAGGAAACTGAGGCTCAAGGAAGGAAAGCAGTGTGCTCAAGGCAGCAAGCAAAAATATTGGCAAGGCTGGCAACTTCCAAAAGATCATCTGAGCTTCTGCCAAGTGCCTTGATGTAAGATCCTTTTCTACAGTCTTTTTGGGGGGTCACCTGTCTGCTTTATGCCTTCCCACTAGGCAAAAGTTAGAAGATAAAATGGGAAAATGATGATAAATCTCTTTTATCTGATGTTAGAAGAATTCGCGGTTAGAAAAAGAGGCACACCCTAAATGGCAACTTGCATAGATTCATGTAAAAGAAGATATAATCTGTGTGCATTTTAATTTTAATTTGAACAATGTCCTGTCTTGAAATTAAATAAGGAAAATTTGCCTTTTTATATACTAGGAGCAGTTTTGGCATGTACTGGCCATTTACCATGTCACATCGGAAGATGAAAAGATCTTGCACAATGCTCCTAAAAGGCAGAAAGTTTAATATTTATTAAATCAGAAAAATAGGACAGTCATGTGACATGTAGTTAGTGTAAGCCAGAGCCCATTCTTGTTTATCTTGAGAGATTGACAGGATCTTCTCACCAATAATTATTAGCTAAACTCCTCAGAATTTAAATTCTCTTACAGTCATAAACACAGGCAGCAGGGAAAAAAAGAAAAAGGATGTTGTATGTGAAATAAATTATTTTCTGCCGAAGCATGAGAATGCTTTTCCATTTCTGCTGTGCTGCCATTCTAACATTTCCCTGAGTACCCAGAAAGTATCAGGATGAGATTCACACGCTCTCAGAAACTGAAAAGGCTTCATGGAGATCTTCCCACAGAAGACTGAGTTGACTGTGTGCCCTTGTGTATACTCAGTATGTGAGCAGAGGGAGGGAAGGGGGCTGCAGCAGTTGTTGCAGTCCCCAGAGCGAGCTGGGACAACAGTTCCAGGGGGTTCTGACTAGAGATTCCAGTAGCTTTGTCACCAGTTTTTTTTATCTCACCTCATATTCTGTGTGGTGATCCCTTTGGGTCTGGAGGTGCAGGGATTGCTTCTTGGAGGGGTGAGATCATCAGGCACTCCTCACTTCTGTCCAAGCCATGCCATTGTAGCAGGGAAGGGTGATACATATCACTGGAAAGGTTTACTCCAGTGAATCGTTCTTGCTAAGACCCTGTGCCGTGGTGGGTAAGTGTAGCCTCTCCTTTTTGTGAGCCTCAGAAGTGGAATGCTGGAGTCACTTGAGCAGCATGAAGAGAGGTTCAACTGGGAATAAAACTGTTCTGGATTTGATTAATAGAACATCCCTCCTTTCCTTGCTAAGAAGGGACTGCTTTTTCCTGGTATGTGGGTAGTGCCTGGATTACCAACCACGTGGCATTTGTCAGTACAGTTGCTCTGTACTTTGTTCATTCTGCCATGGAGGACTCTTGATCCATATCGCTGTTTCCACATAATTGGTTTTTCTACACAGACCATAACTACTTCTTAAAGTAGTTTCTTGATTTACTATGAGGCTACCATAGAATTTTATGTCAGTGAGCTGTTGAGATGTTTTACAGCATTAATGTCAGTACATCTTTGACAAGGATCTTCTGCAAACTCTGGCAAAGGGAGTGTAGCTTCTGTATCTGCCTCAAATTCTGGTTTGGTTCAGTTGAACCACAGACTCCTCTTTTGGTGTTCAGTCAGCCTCCACTCTGACCACCTGTGTGCAGTGACACTGCAGTACCTCTCCTGCTAGTCACTGGATGCCACCTTCACAGGCAATCAGACCCATCTTAGGTGATGATTTTTATCCCTCCCACTGGAGTCACTACTTTTACAGCCGACTTACAGCAGCAGATCACACCAATTTTTTTGTGCCTCCTGCCAGTGTCAAGTGTGCAGATTTAACCTGTCTTCCTGAGAGCTGGTTCAAGTGTGGTGTGGTGTCAGTCACTTGCAGCGTTGCTCACAGGGACCTGGGCCAAGGCCAACAACTCAATTCACGTTATTGGCTGAGTAAGAAAAATGCCACTGGTGCTGACCTTGTAATAAATCCACAGCCCCTGTGCCTGTGCCACCAACTGTCCAGACCAGCCTTTTGAAGACTGATGGTATCTGCGTTCTGGTTGCTAGAATTGTTTGGGATTTTTGTTATTTCAACTCTGTGGTCTCAGAGGAGCAAATTCCTCAATAATTTTGCCTTCTCATCACCACTCTGTGCTATGTGCCAGCAAGGCTGGAGAACAAGGCTGTCTTTAAATGAATAAGCCTTTCCTTTTCCTCCTCGCAGTCATACAGGTTAAACACGACCTCTCGCTTCTGTCATTCATCCTGTTAAGAAAACCCCAGACTGCCAAGTGCAACTTCATTTGCCAGTTTCCAGGGGATAGCAAGCTTTTATACCTGAATCATAAGCCCTGAAGGAAGGGCCTTATCTGATGTGGTACACCAGGTTTAACGGGCTGGTCTGTGCAGCTGCAGCACCTTTGGGTAAGAACTTCAACAGCGCCTCTTAAAAATGGCCAGCTTGATGTTACATCCACTGTGCTGAAGGACACGGCTGTTCACACTGACAGACCTCACACTTCACTGCTGCAAGTGGTTCTCTGATGGCAGGATCTAATTGAGCAATGTCCTAAACTGGTTGCACTCAGTTTGAAATTCCAGCTCTGCAGCAAGATCGAAGGAGGTTGGACCAGTTATCACCCTCTGTCAGCCTCACTTGCAGGATAGAGATGCTGTAAGATGTAGACATGTTGATGATGTAAGACTGAAGGAAGACTTCGCTTGTGGCCGTTATTGCTGAACCAGTTGTTCTGATGCTTTACCCAGAAAGCCCTAAGTGTCCTTATAAATGTAAAATTTCTTTCTTTCCTTTTTTTTTTTNGAGCAGATGGAAGACTTAGATGGAAAGGAATAAAAACATAATTTGCCAAAGCCCTCAATTAATCATAATCAAGTTTGTGCATGTTATACTCTACAAGGATAACAACAATGAAACACAAGGAGAAAAGGATGCTTTCCTCAGGCAGTTCTGGAGACATAAAAGCAATAAAGAAGCATACTTCAGAATAATGTGGAGATATATGACTGCACTAAATAAAAATGCTTCTTTAACGTACTGTAAAAATAAAGATGTTTAGTCAGATTTATCATTCTTGTTACAAACACAAATTGATCCCTTGGACTGCACCACTGGCTCTGAAAGTATCCAAGGGATGGTTGCAGCCCGCTTTTTTCTGTAATTACTTAAACATTGTTTTATTTGTTAAAGAGCTAACTGGATCATTCAGTCTGTTCATTCCAAGGTTAATATATGGGGCACTTGATCAGGCAGATATGGATTTTTGACTTTTACAATATATTCAAGCCATCTTTTTATTTGGTATACTGATTTTGGTTTGCTTATTATTTTCCATGAGTCACATCCAAACCTGTGAAAAGACATTTTTAAAACTAGTTTTACAAATAGCAGCACATGGTAATTGAAAGCAACCCCACTCCCCAAATCCACTCTTGATTGACTTGAGAACATTCAAAACCAGTGAGATTCATTTCTGCAGCCTCATTCAACCATTGCAATGAGCAAATGAAACAATTGTTTTATTTGTAAGAGGAGATTATCCCTTGAAGGCAGATAGAAGGATACTGCCTACAGAACCCCATTTGCAGGCACAAAGAGCGCTTAGTCAATTTTTGGCAGTGATACTGAAGCTATTAGTTTTGGATATGAGTTCACTGATGTTCAGTGCTGTAGATTTCCAGTTAGTTCATGAAGGGCCTTTAAAATTACACACAGAGCTTCATTAATTGCCTCAGAAAAGAAGCAACAAATACCAGGCCCTTCAAGTGTGTGTGCACAGAATGGCCATTGATTTCAATGAATATTCCCCACTGGAGAGATGGTCCTATGTCCTGGGAAGGCAATCACAGTTTGTACAGTGGTTGCATCAGCATTGCCTCAAAGTACAAGGGCTTTTGCAGGATCAGGCCCTGGTAGCTGCTATTTTTTTTTTTTTCTCTCTCTATCTCTCTCTTTCTATTTGTCTATATACATGGTTTGTATACATGTCCACACACATACACATATATAATCCTCATTCAGTGCATTAAAGTGTAGCAGTGAGTGTGTTAAGTTAGAGACCAATACAAGGTGACAAAGTCAGATCTTTCAAAAAAAAAAAAAAATAGAAATCTAGTTCTGTGGTCTTGAAGGCCTTATTTGCTTTTCCTTTTTTGTTTGGTAGAATATTGCCTGAACATGTGTTCTGCAACAGCTATCCATAAAGGAGAATTTCCTATGCCTTCCATGCAAACGGCACAACCTCATGTGATCCCTGATGACAACAAATTGATTTATTTAAATAAAAATAATGATCTTCTTTCCTTTCTCCAGCCCCAGCAGCAAAATCCCATGTAACCCTGATCAGCAAATTGATACAGTTATCTTCTTTTGCCCTCCTTTCTCGAACCCCAACAATACCACCCTGATCCCCAAGTAATAGGAAAATGATTTATGCAAACAAAAATAATTATCTTTCTTTGCTCTCAACCCTCTGACTGTATAATCTTAGTAGCTCCTTGTTTAACAAATTGATTTATTTAAATTAAATAAATAGCGATCTCCTTTTGACCTCTGTGGAGCACCTCTGTGGCAGACTCCTACCACTGCAACCACCTTACCCATATGCTTAGAAGGATGTATATTAAAATATAACAGAGCTGCAAACTAACCTTGATACTTTGTGATTCCTTTAATCAAAGCTCGTGGAAGCTCTGTTCCTGTGAAATGAAATTAGGACATGTGACATCTAAAAATTAGGAAAAGTAAGTTAACTGTCACTGGACCATCACTGGCAAAACTTTCATAGAGAAGAGGCAGAGTCCTGCTTGTACGTGGTTCCATTGACATGATCTTGTTCCATGTTTGATAGCCCTGAAGGTGTATAAATGTACATAGATGTACATGTTATCTGTGCATTTTTTTTACTGTGCTGGTTTTATTTAAATTTGTATTTTTTGTTCTGTCCAACCAATGCCTCTGTTTTGTGCAGCTGCTACTTAAAACAGTCATTTGGGCATTATACAGAATTACATAATTATATGTGCCATAAGCAAAAGTGCAAATAGTCCCACTTAGCACCTAATCAGATGCTATCTGTTGTGAAATGCTGGTGAAGGAGCCAATAGATATGAGTTACTTTGCTATTAGCTCTGCTTCTTTGGAGGCGAGTACGGACTGCAGCTGGAATTTGGCAGAGATGGAAGAGGGATTAAGTGATAGCAGGGGCCTGAGTGTGTTGTATACAGAAACATTCTTTCCTTGACCACTTTCTGTGGTGTGCAATGCTCAGAGCAGGACAGTGGTGTTGACCAGTCTCCCTGATTTTGAAATACTTTGGGTTTTTTTGCTGTTCATTCACACTCTGTGTCTGCTTTGGTTTCAGACCCATTGTGCCTCCGACAGAAGACAGTGACATGACAGGAATGGTGACACAAGGCTCTTACTGTTACATTCAATAATTGATTCTCCTGGATGGATTGTGACTCCCTAAAGGTTGCAAAGGGAGGTAAGAATGATTGGACAGCTTCAAAAACATTAGTTCCTTCCAAAGTCAGAAAGTTTTCACTCCCTTGCGTTGTTCTCCTTCACGGTCTAGCACTCTTTAGGACTCCGTGGAAATACATGGGAAAATCATTAAGAGAGATTGTTTTTATTTTAACCAGGCATTTTCTTCTTTCACTTTTGGGTAATTTTGAGTGGTTTTCTGTAATGCCCAACACTGAATTGGGAATCACCATATGAAAAACCTGTGTCGGTTTTTATGAATGTCAGAAAATCTACACGGGAAATCCAAATGAAAGGGAAAAACATTGCAAAAACTGCTCAAGTTGCAAAAGAGAAATATAGATACCTCTGAAGTTTTTCAAATCCCACCTTTTTTATTTTATATATTTGAAATGTATTTTTTATTCTTCCGAAATTGAAATCATTGAGGTTTTTGCACGTGAACACCTTTGGAGATGTAATCTCAAAATATACCTGGATATTTGTTTCAGAATATTCTATTTTAAAGTTCAGTCCTTCCCATGCATTTTCATTACCTTTACCTCTGACTCACACTAATAAAAGGAGGTGAAACTCATGCTACAACATTATGCAAAAATGGCCACAAAAAAAATAATAATCTTGCTCTGAAATGATACACGGACGATTATTAGAGCTACAACCTTTTAAAAAATTTGGCCACTCAGCCACTCTCTATTGACTTGCCAGAGAGGCAAGTGTTTCTACAGATGGCTTGGAATTAGTAGAACATGAAATAATGTCAATGGTACTGGTAAGAGGATTAACCAGCAGTTCTGATGTTATTGAACGGTTTGCAGAGACCATATTAAACAGCCACATCAGTCCGCAGGTCAGCCCTGCAGCTCTTCTGCTAAGCAAACACAGATGTAGAGCTCCCTTTCATGGCCATCATTTCATGCCTTTGACATATGTTAGGCTCTTGGGACTCAGTGACATATTTACAGCCTGAACATTAAAGATTTCTTTTTTTTAGGTCATTGGTGGACACCGGCATCAAAGTCGGCAGCAAAAGGAAAAGCAGGAGCCCAGGACACTGGGGATGGACCCCAGCAGCACAAATGTATCAGTGAGGAATTGAGCTGTTGGAAGGTTCCCTGATGGAACACTGGGGCCTTTTTCAGTTGCTGACAGAAATCTTCCTTAAGAATCTAGTCAGTTTTAAATATCTTTTTCTTTCGGGTTGATCTTCTCTGTATTTTGCCAAAGCTGCCTATGAAGTCGCAGTGGTTGAGTTTCACAAGGTGAGAGGGTTTGGCTCATGTCAGCACTGCCAGGCCTCTGTGCTTGTTCAAATCTGCTGGGACTACAAATTGGCCAGAAGAAATTGGGGGAACAGTCTGTCTTAAAATATTCCTGCTCCTTTTCTATTCCAACAGAAACTTTGGCAGTTCTTTAACATTTTTTGTTTTTCTGAAACTAGGAGTCAGAAATGAAGAAACTAAATAGCACAACTATGTGATGAACAGGTATTTTTTAGATACACAAAATACATACCTATGTATGTCTAGTGAGAACAAGGTGGGACAGGTTCTTCTTGTTTATCTGAATAGTTTTACCTGTCTCAATCCTGAAAACTTGTCAGTTTTCAGATAAAGATATAGGTACAGACATGCTGTGTTGAAAGTAGAGTTCCTGGATGTAAAGGTTGCTGACAAAGAATTTGTATAGAAAAAAGCAGATCAATCAAGTGATAAAATACAGAGATTTTAGTCAATAATTATTTAATATGGTGCTAATTTTTAGTGAAATTTCCAACATACAGCTGGAAATATGCATGCATATACGTGTAGCCACTTCCTTCAAGAGGAAATAAAGACACAACCAGAGGGTGTAACAATGAATTACATTCAACCTAGAAGTGCTTTAGCATGTCTTCAAGAGCTGCTGCCTGCTTCAGTGATGGATTACAAGTTAGCATGGAATCCTACAGGCATGGCAAGGTATTTATGTAGTGTTCAGATTGCTCAGACATTCCCAACAAATGTACAGTCAGAGTAGAAATCGGAGTATCACTATCTCCCACTTTATTTCATTTATTTATATTTAGCAAGTGCTAGAGTATTACAACCCCCCGAGCACAGCTGTAGCTGGAATATAGTTTCCAAAGCTTATTTACAGTAGCTCTCACTCACAATGGTATATTACTCCATAAGTAGTTCCATTGATTTCAAGAGATCCATTAGAGAGGTTCCATTCCTTGTGCATCTGAGTGTACATCTTGTTTTGGTCTCATGGTTGAAATGTAGAATGAGCTCCTTTACTGCAGTGTTCTTAAATGTGTGAACAGTTTGAAAAAAGCCCTACTCCAAGCCCTCCCCCAAAAGCTCATAATAGTGCAAAATACTGATGAGGCTGGATGGATGCAGGTTTTGCAATATTTTATTTTCCTTGCAGAAGCAGTGACACACGTTCTTCAGTTATACATAGATGAATGTGCATTGCATGGGCTGTTTTCAGCTGTGTACTTACACCAGTCCAAAATCCCAAAGAGAAAAGGAAAAGCTGAGATTCACATCAGTAGCAAAGAACATCAGGTGATGTTGATTTAAAGGAAACATTAATCAATCCAGATTTGCTTGGAACGGGGCCCAGGTTCACTCAACAGGTTGGTGAACCTTAGCAAATGTTTCTGTGAATCTGTTCTGTGTTTTGACTTTGTAATGTGATCTGAAATCATCTGAGTTTCATGTGGTTTTGTTGTGCACGTTTGGAGCGCTTGTGGGGCGAATCCAGGGAAAGACAGAGGTGCTAAATTTTGCATGATGTGGTAAGGTAAGAAGTGTTTCGCTCTTCCTGACACTCCCTGATACCAAAGGGAATGACAGTTGATGTTGTCAGCACAGTTTTAAAAGAGGAGACAATTGCTGTCTGTCAGGCTCCTTGTGTCTCCAGGAGTCTTTATTTAGGAGCCAACAGAAGTCTTCAAATCGTATCCTGAAAAACTGTATCATGAGTTTTGGGCTGTTATTTTATTTTGTTTGTGGTAAATGTCAAAAGTTTTACTGCATAGGCAGGTACTGGAGCTGTGAACAGCATGTAATGTTTCTTGATGTATATTGGTTTGAAGAAGTTTTATAATGCTTCTAAAAATTAGGTTTTTATGTTGAGTCTGTGGATGAACAACATGTGTTTTAACCTCATTCCGTTTGTATCTGAATTCATAAATAGGTGTACTCAGCCTCCATAGCTGGATATAAAGTATTTAAGATCCATCTACACCAATCAGGTAAAAAATATGATGAGGTGACACTTTCTATTAATTTTATTTTTAGTCCAAACTAGAGCCCAGAGCAATAAAGATGTGAGACGCTCTGCACAAAAAACAAAATCTAATTCATCAGAGGATGCGAAATTTTTAATTCTGTTTCAGGGTGAGCAACAGAATTTTGCGGGAGATGAGATTTTGGAGACAAAGGCAGGTGGGAGGAGCTGTTTATTTTTTTACACTGATTCACTGCCTCATAATTGAGACATGTTTGTGAATCACTGGGGTGTCAGGGAGAAAAGGAGGCCAGGGAGTGTAGCTTAGTGGCCTGGTGTATGTATACAAGGTCAGACTAGATAATTTAACTGTCTCTTCTGGCCTTAAACCTGAGGAAACTCAAAGGAAAAATCAAAGTCTGCAGATGTAATAAGTAAGAAAAAAATGTAACAGGCTGGAGTGTCCTTTAATGCCCCTGAGGTTCAGCATTCCTGAAACACATCAAGCAGGCTGGGGTACAGCCACAGATGGAATGGTCCTGCCAGTCCATTCAGAAGTACAATAGGAAGGAAGAACAGTGTGCCAGTAATATTCAGGTTTAAACTGATCTCTTTATTCTCCTCTAGAAGAGTTTGGTTTTCACCTGCTTGTATCACTGCATTTTTCCACTAAGGTTGTCTCAGTTATTTCACTTGACACACGGAGCACTCTCTGAGGTCTTTGAGATTCCAACCAGCATTGGAAGTGACAGCCCAGATAAGGCAGGTAATCATATCAGACCTTGGGGGACTGCACTGACTACTTTTTAATTGATAATTCCAAATTTCTGTAATAAATTTGTTTCTTAATTATGTACATCATGTCATACATGGTAGCTAATGATTGCCACTAGTCTAAGTGTGCAGCCTTCAAGACATCCTTCTCCCTACCATATAATCATAATTTCCTTCCAAATTAAGATTTCCTCTGAAAGAAACCGAACAAAACCTGCATGTTAAATCCAATTCCTTCCAAATAAAATCAAAGTAGGTAAATTTAAGATACTAAGTTAAGTAAGTAATTTTAATTAGCGGATCATTTCAGGAAGATCATAAAACATTTAAATAACACTGAAGTTATGTATATTTAAGCGGTTTTATGGAGAATTAAAGTCTTAAATGGTAAGTTTCAAATGTAAATACAAAAGTTGATGGAGGAATGTTAATTGCTTTTCTCAAGTTTCTCACATGGCCTAGATGTTATGGGAGGTATCCAGAATTACATTCATAGTAATAATGTGCCCAATTCAAAGCTTAATAAAGTTCTTGGAATTTTTCCATGGATTTTAGCAGTCATTGTATGAAAACAACAAATGCTTTTCAATGTCCCACTTCCAGTACTGTGGAAGTCACTTATATGTCAAAATTATATGTATGATGTCAATATTCTAACATAATAGTAAAGTTTTAGTTCAAAATTCCTTTTAAGAGTCAAGAAATTTAAACTGAGAACTTATCCAGTTACCTCTCAAACAAATAAAATTACATTTGCAGCAACAGACATTTTACACCAGTAGATTAGTTTACATAAAAGAAAATTTATACACCAAGAGAAGCTGCTACAATTAGACTACAAAACGTGCCAACAAATTGAATTATCAAGAATGTGAATTCTCACATACCTGTCTGTAGGTCAGCAATACTCTGACATTAGTTTTTACTTAAATAGATCAAATTAAAACTTAATTTTGCAGTTTGATAATAATGAAATGCATAAGGCTTGAAAATAATGAAATTAAAATCAGAGGTAGTAAGGCTGAAAATCTGTGATGTATACATTTTCTAAATTCCTTATTGTAAACCACTTGGAAATTAATATCCTCCTGGAAGAAAGAGCACAGAAAGTAGTCCTCAGCAGTTTTCCTTGCTTCCCTGAAAACGTTTGGTCTTCTGTGAGAGCCTGGAAGAACCATGGCCACACCTCTTCCCATGTTGGTGTCAGAATGTGGATGGAAGGGGTAACTTTCCATGTAAGTTTTTTACTCCATGTAGACATAGGAATCACATTGCAGGGACACCAGCAGTCAAAAAAAAAAAAAAAAGTGGAGATGCTGTCACTGGGGTCTCCTTGTGATTAAATTGTCAGTGTGTGTGAGAAAAAGGTATCTCAAGGGGCTGGTAATTCTTACTGCCTCAGAGAATCCAGAATCTTCTCCATAGAGAAGATTCACCAGCAGTGCTGGAACGATTTAATTCAGAACTAGGTAGCAGTGTGAAGTTTGTTTTCTTTTGGTCCCTGGTGAGCCGAGTTGCATTGTTTTTTCCAGAGGAAGCTGTGCTGGTGCAGGTGGAGGGTGCGGCAGTGCCCACCTCTCGGGTGCCTGCTGGAGCTGATGCCAACCAACCTCAAAGGCTGTCCAGAGCCTCCATGGGCATTTCTGGCAGAGGAATATGCATGCAGAGCAGGAGTTCAGCCTCATGGAGAAGCCACCCTGCCTGTCTACGTGAGAGCAGGGCTGGAGGCAGCGTAAACCTGCTCTTTTCTTTCTCTTCAAAGCCTTTAACATCCCCATTATGCACAGTCTGAGGCACGCGGCCCAGGACGTTGCTGTGCCTCTGTTTCTTCAGCTGTTGGATGGGGATATTATTATGCTCTTGTCTCAGATGCTGAGAGGGTTAATTAATTATGTTTATGAAACCCTTTGAGATTCTCAGATGAAAGGTGGCTTTGGAATTGTTAGGTGTTATTATAAGAAAAAAAGAATGATTTTATTGCTTTATGTTAATGGTTAACATCTGCACCACAAAACCTGCTTGATCACATAAAGATTCTGCTAAGCATTTAATCCTAATTTGCAGGCTGATGCATATTCATTTTATTTAGAAGATTAATTTAGTCATCAAAGGTTAATCTGCCTCGGGTTTGTAATTAGACAGAGCAGTGACTTGGCGTCCCTGGGCTCACCCAGGTTGCTCTGGGTTTTCTGAGTGGGCAGGGCTGTAACTGTCACCAGTTTTCACTTCCACACAGTGCTCAGAGGGGGCTTAATTTTTGGAGAAATGGTGAGTGGTAAAAGCCTTGACCAGTTTGAAGAGTAAAAATAAAAGGAGTGGCACAAGCCAATGAACAGTCAATACAGTGAATCTCAGAATTCTGCTTTAATTCATCCCTGGCAGGTTTACTCAATGCGATGTCAGGGGAATAAGCAAGGAGATTTTTGTATATGTATATGTAAAAATGATTTAGCAGATTTCACAATCTTTGCTGTGTGAATCCTGCCCCTTTCAAAATTACTGATTAGCAGTATGCAGAAAATTTCTGAAATGAAGATCTGTGAGGCTTTCTGCTGAAAATCTCAGATTTTAACTTTTAGCTGCTGTTAAAGGTTATAATATGTGACCTGTAGCTGCTTGTTCCCCTGAAAATTAAGCCTTTTGTGCTTAAGGTTGGCTCCTTTAATCAGAAGTCACTAAGGAAAATGTGGTCCTTGTGGAGAACGAAAGTCATGTTTCCTTTGCAGGTACACCAGAAGGCATCTTTAATTACTGTTTACAAAGCTGGCTGTTACTAAGTGTGAAGGATTATGAGTGCCAGGGTATTGTCTTTTGAAGTGAGGAAGAACCGTGGCTGCCTCTTTGTCGTGTGCTCATGGTTTCCCTGTTGTGAAGCAGTGGGGAGGGTGATACCAGAGGGTGTGTGCTGTGCCTCTGTGCCTCAGCACGGCGTGAGGCAGCGAGGTGGCCTCCAAAAACCTGGGAGATGGCACAGCAGGCTGGCTTGGGACGTGCTCATCCTCACTGTCAGCAGGGATGGGGCTGTCAGAGGGCAGCTCTGTGCCTTGGGGGTGAAGCGCACACAGGGTGGGACATGGGGAGCTCGGTACGGCAGATAGGGCTGGGAAATGGCAGAGGAAAACCTCACAAATGGAAAATTTGTCACAAAAGCAGTGGTTTGCCCAATGTGAAATCAATACGTGCTGCAAAATAAGTACAGTAAACGAAAATCATGATATTAGAATTCAGGAATTTGGCCAAAGTTTTACATTTCATTGCAGCTTGGCTTTGGTCGAGTTTAGAATCCAGATTCCATAGGGGGGGTTGCTCTTTTTCCGCAGCACAGCTCTCACATCTCTATTATGATTTGCCAGTTTTCCCCTCCTCTTTCTGGTGCAGAACCTCAGAAGCATCCAAGAAAGGATTTTGGAGACCATAAACAGTTCTTAATTGAGAACAGTGCAAAATCAAGTTTAGTGCTAGCTTGACTATCAGAATATAAATGAAACTCTTTCGTTAAAGCATTGTATTTTAACTATTATGACAAACAAGTGGCCTAACGTGAAAAAGCTTTTAACATAGCAGTTATTTTCTTGATAGCTGATAAGTTAATTTTGGATGGATGATTACAGCTATTGTTTCTTGTCTTCCTCACTTTCATTTTTACTTGCTCTAATGACTGCTTACTGATTTTCATTTGGACTTGTGGTGAACTTCTAATTCAATTGCTAGTAAATTCAGATTGGTTCAGATTGGCTGTTACTGAAATCAGGTTTCCTATTTCCAGTTTAAAAGGCCAGTGGAGTTTTTCTGGTGTTTTGAAGGAACTTGGAAGTGTTTTGAAACTGATGGTTTGCAAAGGTGTTTGACCCATTGGTAATCAACAGTAAACACTTCTCACTTTGTTCTTTACAAGAAAGGTAACCAGCATTGAGAGTAGTGATGGCAATTCACTACAACAGGGGAAAAAACCCCAAAGAGCCACAGCAGGTGGCTCTTAAGGAGGAACTGAAAATTAATGTTACTCTTGCATTGTTCAAGCCCTTCCTTTGTAGTCAAAAGACTGAGTGGAATTACACACACATTTGCCACAGGTTTGAGACTCTTTACACTGCTTTAGTTCTCACCTCAGCCCAAACCTTGAGTGTCTTCACTTGCATCTTAATCCTGAGCTGATTTGTCTGAATGGTAGACAGGTACCACTGAAATGTGGATTGTGAGCTTCATCTGTCATCCTTGCTGCTGTATCATTGACTTCAGTGAGCTTCCAGTGGAATGAGTCTGGCCCACAAGAGGATGTGAACTGTCATGAAGACAAACCTCTTTCTCATCATGAAATGTTTGTGGGAAAGAATGCCCTAAATATTTAGCAGCTTGTGTAATTTGAGAGGCAATGCAGGTTTTTTTTTGTTTAATTTTATTTTTCTCCCTACCTTTCCATTTACTTTATTAAATAGAAGAAAACCTTGCCTTAGGCCCAGTGTGCTTATGACAGGGAAAAAATATCTGCCAGAATCTCCATTATTGCTCAGGCCTGTATATATTGTTACTGCTCTTGTATTTGTAATAGCAAAAAGTGACTATGTTGCTTATGAAAAATCCTGTTTGCAGATAAATACCCTCTTCCCTCCCCCTTTTCCAAGCCCAGCACACTGTGTAAAGAATCCAGGAGCATTTTTGTTGCTTCTGTTAGGGCAGCAGGGCTCGAAGCAGTGTGGATGCAAGGGCTAGGCACTTGTGCCATTGCAGAGATGTAGGAGAGCCATGCAGCTCCTGGAAACAGGATGGAGCAGAGATGTTTTAAGCTGGTTTAACTTCCTTGCAGGTGTGGGAGTCAGTGCAGCTGCACAGAGAGCATCACTCAAATCTGCTGCAGCCCACCCTGGCTTCTGGTGGACAGAAAAACTAACGTGGGACTTCAGTGCTGCAAAGTTCGTGTGTCCCCACTGAGGTCACTGATTCCAGCACTTCCAAAAGGCAGCCAAACTTCAACCACCAGCCTTGCTTCAACCACCATCAAAGATCTTGCCCCTTCCTATTTCAGCTGCAAGGAGCTGCAGTGAGTCAGGCTTGGGTGGAGGGGGGAGATCCTCCACCCAGATTGCCAGCTTGAGCTTGCCAGGGCTTTATCTTGTGTTCTTAGGCAATGTGTGAAAAGTTCTGCTTCTGGAAGAGCTCAGGGTTACACTCTTCGAGCAAAAGCAGGGTCCATCACCATTATGTGCCAGTGCCTGGCTGCTGCCTCTTCAATCCTGTGTGGAGCAGGACCCCGAGAGACACCCATGTCTGTGCTTTAATGGAGCTGGTTTGCATTTCATACATGAAAAGGGATGGCACAAGCCTTGTGAACATTCTCCCTCAGAGTGTCTAAGTGTATATGTAAAAATTCACATTTATGCACCACTGAATTTACATAATACTGTCCACAAAATCAACATTTTGGAGCTTTTAGAGTGTTCTTGGCATTTCTCCCCTGTGCAGGGCGGCTCTGAAGCAGATTCTCCTTGACTGGGATATCTAGGCAGCAGGTCCCTGGCAGTGTATCTGTCTCTCCAAGGGGTGTGCTTGCTCCAAGATTGGTTGCTGGTACCTTCAAAGGATGAGAAGTTGGCACCTCCTTTGGCTTCTGTGCAACCGAGTGCTCTTGTTTCCCAGCAGAAAGATTTCTGCTTTCTGCCTTTGCCCTCGCCTAAGGCTGAGATGTCTTTATCACATTTACCCCGTGGGCACAGGAACTGATATTATATAAGAAATCATTTTGCAACCCTATTTCTACTAATCATTGCCACTCCTACTGTAATAACAGGCAGATACAACATACACGATTCATGTTTCTATTATTTTTTTGCTACAGTTTGCATGTGTTTTCCATTTAATTACAGTATATGAATTTCATATCTCTCATTTTTTCTCTTCTTGCATTTAAAATTTAATTTGATATCTGTGATATATAGATAGGCCTGTGGTAAATTGTTTGATGCACTTTACACTCTTAAGTCTGTCTCTGCAAATCTCTTAAGTGCTCTGAATATTTTCCAGTTTTGATGGTGATGCTATAGTATCTGGGACAGTATTGCAGTTTCTGCACAGGGCAGAAGAGTAGCTTGAGCATTTAAAGAAACTTTGCTTGACAACAGCACCAACACCAAAATCAATCACAGCTGTTTTTAGTTGTTAGAGAACTCTTTGCACCTTTATATCTCAAAACAAATTGGAAAGGACATTGCAGGAGGAGAAAACTGAGGTGTGCTGTTCAGTGATGGGTGACCAAGACACCATCAACACAGTAGTGACAGCACTGAAATAGAAACTAGATCTTTGGTACTGACCTACTCAATGGGAAACACATCTTAAAATAAGCCAGGCTTGAAGAACCTGTGGTGTGCTACTCGTTGGATCCTTTCTTTACCAACCTGTATTACCCTGTTTGAATTGAACGTGTTGTAAAACTTGAGAAAGGGGATTTCAGTCCAGGTTTTACATGAAAGAGGCCAGCTGAACTAGAGAGAAACAAAGAAATGTTGCTAAATGCATGTTGCTATTCTATTTTAATGTTAGTGGAAATATTCTAACAGTGGGCTCTGCCTCCTCTGTAACTTTCCATGTGTTTCAGAAAGAGTTGAATTATCCTGCTACTTACCAAGAGGAGGAAACCAGCACATTGGTTAATGGGCATGCTTTGGATTCCCACTGGATCCTGGGAGCAGAGATGTCCCCTGTGGATGTAGAAGCATCATGGTAACTCCCCTCAGGTAATAGTCAAGTGTTGTTTTTTTCTAAAGTGCAATGTCTGATTGCAGTGTGTTCTAGGATCAGTTGATCAGCTTCAAATGACACATTTTTAAAATAATGGGTGGATGTTTCCTTAGTTCACACATAGCTCACAGAGGTTTTGAAGGCTCGATGCACTCTGTTGTGTAAATAACTATAAATAAAACAGACTATTAAAAAATCTTTAAATGTGCATTATGCCATCAAGCTCTGCTGTTTGGAAAGAGCTGTGGTGTTTGGGAAAACTTAAACATTTTCAACAACTGTCCAAGCACATATTTACACATAGTTTATGGTGTACACAAAGAGATGTCTGTGGCAGCTCTTGGGCCCCAACAAGTTTTATTAATTACTCTTTGAATACAGTGTTTTCAGTCACTTAAACACTGCAAGTAGACAGGACACAGCTGATCATAAGGAGAAATGCTGATTTCAAAGGAATTTGGAACTTACTCCTCCCACAGCCTTTAGCAGCAAATGACAGAATATTGATATGGGATATATGGAATATACCTGTGTGGGGAGGGGACAGAGAATTGCAGTTCATACAGGCTTTTAGTACATGTTTGTTCAGCCAGGTGAATGAAAAGACATTTTTCTTGGTGAGAACTCTCCTGGTCAGTTCCAGCTGGAGGTAATGAGCACTAGGGCTGTTAGCACTGAAGGTTGTTTTCATTATTTGTATGCCATCTAGGACCTGCAGCTATTTTGTTGCTCTAAATTCCCTAGACTCCTATGCTTTCAGGGTCGTTACTCCTGTTCAGTCAATGAGGAGCAGAGTCTGTGGGCTTCTGGCTTCGTTGTTTAACAGGGGGAGAGTGTGATACTTGAAAGACAAAATTTCTTTAGATAAGAAACTTCAGAGTAGGGACCTTACCTTCCTGCTTGCCTGTGATGTTATCAAGCAGTAAACCTTGTTAAGTAAGGATTAATGTTCAAACATGACCACGCTGATGAAATGCCTTTTTGGCTGCAGAGGAGACCTGGCAGAGTCTCCCTCTGCCTGCCTTTGGATGGTTTTATAGACCTCTTTCACATGAGCCACTTTTCCTGTCAGTGGAGAGATGGGGGATCATCAGCTTCTCCCGCTGCCACTGAGGAGCATCTTGGGCTGAGATCTCACCTGCATCTAAGAACAATGCCCTACAAAAGCATCTTTTAGCTTTAAAGCTCTGGAATCAAATTCTCTGACTCTCTGTCAGCTCTAAATTGTTTTGGATTTCATCAGCTTGTTTTATCACATGCTAGAGTGCCAGTGTTAAGAAGACTTGTCTTAAGCAATCCTCTTAGTGTTCCTGTGAGAGGTGGTTATATTTTAAATACAGTGAGTCAATCTGTTGTCCATCTCTCATGGACAACTTGATCAGACCCCATGGGGCAAAGCTAATGGAGTCCTGTATTATCTGAAAAGCCCCTTTAGCAGCAGCACTGTTTATTTTTTGCTTGTACTGCTTATTTGCTAATTCCCATCTCGTTGCAAAACTTTCTAGGTACTCTGATTTCTTTATCTGACTTGTTAGGAGTGAACATGGCCCTTAAGGACTCCCCTACTTTTGGACAGTTGTCAATTTTACCAATTAAAAGAACGCCTTTGGATGGTTATCAGAAGCTGGGGCTGAAAACATGTTTGCAATTACTGATGACATAGCTGTTTCTATTTGCTGCTCTCTCTTTTAATTCCAAAAAGTGATATTTTTTTTGGCAGTAGATATGAGAAAATATGTCACTGTGTATAATTACAAAATGCTGTTCATTTCTGTCTTATAACTGTGGGGGGTTAGTTGGTACAATACATTTGGTTCATTCTTGGCTCACTCAACTGCATGACACACATTTAAGTGTATTATTAATTGTCATGTTAATATTCATTACCATGTTAATTTCCATGGAATCATACAATTCTGCGTGCCTCCAAATTGATGTTCAAGGTTATATGCAAGCATGAAGAAACCCCACTGAATGGTTTCCTAGGACATTGTAAGAAGCCTTAAATAAATCACCTTCTGAACATTTTCCTCTAGGACACCTGGGCTTTTTCATCAGACTTTGACCCCACCATGATAATTGCTACAAAACAAGATTCATCCCTGGGAATGGCCTTTGTAAAAAGCTGCTTTAAATGTTTGTTGTGCTTTCAACCAGGTTCCAAATACAAATCCACAGCACTGGCTTTGCTTTAATTTCCTAGGTTTCATCTGCCATCTTATCAGAGCAATCTGACTGCACAGTGCACTGAAGAAGCTGCATAATATTTTTAGTAGCCCGGATTTTTCACTTGATATTTAACAAATATATGAACAAATGGCTCTGTAAGTATCTGTGAATTCTTCAGTAGACTGTTTTGCAAGAGAAAGTTCTACTAGTAATAGTAACTTAGGAAGAGCAAATTTGTAGGTTTAGAGGTGAACCTCAATTTAAATGACTGTTGCCTGGGAATTTAAAAGAAAAGGATTGGTAGAGATGTTTTAGGTTCAACCTCCTGTAAGCACAGACTCCTGAAATCACTGAGAATTTTTCACCTGTTTTGAATGTGCCTCAGACTTCCAGTGCATGTGTCTGTCTAAAAGAAGGAGGGCACATAATGTCTTAAGTGCTCTATTTTTCCAGAAAACCGGCCCATCTAACAAACACTTGTCCATTTTTGAGAAATTGGTTACAAGTGAGTGCACCTGCCGCAGTTTGTAGACAGGTGGGTTCTTTTCTCTAATCCTGGTGAAGTTTTAAGAGGTTTAAAATATGTTCATTATCCACTTTCACTTCTCTTTCTTAGAGAACTCACAGGCTTAGGTGAGAAAGAGGGTGGCTTCAGGTTCTTGCCTCAGCTTGGGGGTTGTCACTCTGAGCAGGTGTAAGGCCATGGCACGAAACCAGGGTGGGGTCACAGCGCTGGAAATTTTATTGTAGCATAAAAATAGCTCCCTGCCAAAGTCCTCATAGAGCAAGGTCAGTTACACTCCACAGTCATCTCAAAACATGCTTGTAAATAAATTGTTTAGCTCTGCTGTCACTGACATTTACCCCCCAAGTAAATGCCAGGCCTGCTGTGGAGAAAATTCCACTGGCTGAGAGCTCCACACCTGAACAGGCTTAGAGCTTCTCTTCTCAGCTGGGATTTAGTAGTCTCGGTTCTAGGTGGCAGCAAAGCCCTTCTCAAACCCTCTGAGCTGCCTGGGGTACACCTGCCCTGGGTAAGGACGAGCAGAGGCACCTGAGTCACTGCTGGACAGGGTGGCTCTGGAGGCAGCACGGCTGCAGCAGCCTGTCCAGAGAGCTGAGCTGGAAAAGCAGGGCTCTGCTGCTCCAACAGGTCCCTGCTGCTGCTGGGGCTGAGCAGGGCTCTGGAGACACAGCTGCTTCTCAGAGATAGCTTGCTCATTTGGGCAGGAATTGCATATTTTTCTGTGCTGCAGCTTCACCTCCCAGGGCAGGACTCTGCTGCTCTGTGTCTTTCTGTCTGGTGACAGTGCAGGCAGTTTCAGGCATAGGTGAACTCTTACTGAGCATTTGTGGATTTGCCTACAACAACCAGCTCTGCTCTCATAAGAGACACCAGAACACTGCTACATCATCATCATCATCATCATCATCATCATCATTATTATTATTATCACCAATTATTTCAGTCAACAGCTTGTATTCAGAAGTCATAAGTCTTGTTTAAGGATAAAAGACTTTCTTGAACACAGCCATTTAGAAGTGTGGCACCTAAATTAGTATATTGATAATACGTTAGGAAGGATGTTTTGGGACCTCTTTTTAAGCAGAGATGAACATTTTATCTGAAAATAGTAATGGGAAGAAAATTGTGTAGTCTAGCAAGGTATATCATTTAGACTTGATGATAGAATAATTGTTTTCCATCAAGCAAACCAAAGAAGAATCCATAATAAAATTTTACAAGTTAGCTGCCACCAAGAATAAACTCAAGAGCACTATATGAAATGAATTGTGTGTTTTAACTGAATCTTCTCTCAGGACAATAACTCTAATGTAGAGCCAAGGTCTGAAGAGGTCACCTGCAGAAAACCCTCCTGGGGCATTTCAGAGGAGAAGGGAAATATTCTTCTCCCTGTCAGGTTCACTTCATGTCCTAATATGTCTGAGGATGTGCATTGAAAACATAATCCACAGCCACCATTCTGAGTCGGGGTTTAGATAACAAGGGTCATTAAGAAATCTCTGAGGATGACAAACTTAACCCTGTATGAACTTAAGGATCATATCCTGCTACTAATGCAAAAAGTAAGTCTGGTTGATTCTAATTGTGACTGAACTAAAATGTCACTTACCATTAAGATCAATTCCTCTTTTTTTAAGGATTGCCCCATTTCTCTAAAAATATGTGTAGGATCATAACTGGCATTTATTGAACATAGTCTGTACTGATCTTTCCCAGTAATACATGAGAGAACATCTGGATTTCCATATGTTTCCAAATGTTTGCCATATCTCACATTGTGTTTGCAGGACCGGGGTGTGGCAATTCCGTGCAGGATCCCAAATTAAAATACCTATTGAGAAACCTCTACATTTGTCATCACAAATGTCTAACTCCCCAACTTCTGCTCAGGCCCTTGGGGTAAACCAGGGTGTATTGAGACTCTTCCTGGGCCCAAAGGGTGACGTGGGCTCCCAAAGAATGTGCAGCACTCCTGGCTCTGAATGCAGAACCAGGGGTGCTGCTGGGCTCTCAGCTGGATGTGCTGGGGTGAGCTGCTCCAGACTTGTTCTCAGGGATTCCCATGTTAGCTCTGGCAATGTCAGGATGTTTGGGCACTGAACAGGCTCCCCAGGGCAGTGGTCACAGTCCCAAGCCTAAAAGAGCTCAAAAAGTGTTTGGACAACGCTCTCAGGCACATGTGGGGTTGTTGGGGTGTCCTCTGCAGGGCCAGGAGTTGGGCTTGATTCTTGTGGGTCCCTCCCAGCTCAGCCTGTTCTGTGATTCTGTATGCCATGTACAGTGGAGAGAGTTTGAAGTTGCCCTGCCAGTGGCAGTGTGAAAGATTCCTGACTGCTGGCACTATAAAACTCATTCCCTGAGCATTCTCAGGCCTTTATTACAATGGCCCAATTTATGCCTGAATGAGGCAAAGAGGCCTCTTTAACTGCCCTTGCCCAAATCCCCACGCTCCATCCTGCAGGCATGCCTTTGAGCCTTGAGCCTCGTGTAAATTTTTATAGCCCCATTAACTGGGATGTCATCAATTTGAACAATTACAAATTACAATGATATTAAAATATCCAAGCAGCACTAGCTGGAAGTCAGCAAGGATGAGAATTATCACATTCCTTGCTCTCCAATCGTGTTGGGGCTCCTTGCTTGGTTTCTGTGCCTCTTGTCTTGCATCAGGGAGTCAGAGTGTCAAAGTTCTCATTTGCATTTTTCCTTGAACTCCTAAAAGTGAAGGAACTTGGCTAAGCACAGAGTTTCAGTATATTGTGTTTACTTAAGGGGATTTAGGTGCTTACAGAAAATGCTGGGTAGATAGAAACTAACTACAAGGATAATGGGTGAATTTTACTTAGTTCTACTTCTCACTCAGTTCCATTCAGTGAGGCTTTTTGGCTTTCTAAGCTGTGGGCGTCTTTTGTTCTGAGTGAAAATAAATAAAAATTATCCCTTGGGTGTCTTTCATGGACAAGAGTGATAGAAGGGGCCTTCTTTGCTTTACAGCAGATTCAGCTCTGTGCCCATTTGTCAGTAGGGTCCATCTCTGTGTTGCTGAGCTGGTGTCAGGGTGCTGCAGATGACAAAGTCATCTCCTTTCTCCTGGGATCAGGATGAATTTTTGTCTCATTGGATTTTTTTTTTTTTCTCAGAAGGCTTTTTTAATTCCTAGTGATTGGATGCACTACCTTTATAGCTTTTTCTCCCCACTTCTTTTTCTCTTGGTTTGGTCACACGACGCAGTTACATTAATTTTTAGAGTTGTCCATGGTGCAGTATATAACTGAAGGCACTATGCAGCATAGTGTCTTTGGGACGTTAATAGGCACACAGTCACTAGGGAGGGACAAATTCGAGTCCCTGGGAGACAGGAAGCCCTGCTTTTTGGAGGACTTGTGGTCTTGCAATGAAACAGGCTCAGACTAATGCTCCTCTCAGTACGATAAATCAGGAGCGATTTCCTTGAGCTAAAAAGGGGTCGCAAAGAGATAAAACTAGTGACAGGAGAATCATTGCCCTTCTCTCTTAAGAGCAGACAGTTGGTTAAATTCCTTTGCTCCTCAGATAGTGTTGAATGTCATGCAAGTGATCACTGGGTCTGTGGGGAGTGGGATACAATCAGGATGTTAATGTGCTGGGAGTGCAGCTCTTTCTCCCCCCAGTGTCGCCCGTGCTTTGACTCACGTTTGCTGCCAAAGAACTCATTCCCTGCTCTTCATTTGTAACTCAAATCTTTACCTACACATATTTGTGACTGAGATTTGTAAGAGACAATTTTATGCTTGAAAAGGGAGAATTACTTTACAGCTATACCTGTTGTCTGTGCAACCGCTTGACAACCTCACAAGAATTCCTTTCACTCTGTGCCTCTGGTTCTCTTTGTCCCTAAGAAACAGAACATGTATGGTTCTAAGTGCTGAAAATCAAATTCTGGTGTGATATATTAGCTTCTCTCTCTCCCCACCCCCTCCCCCCCAGCTTTCCCCCCAGTGTTCTAAATATGGCACTACTTTGAAATTAAGTGCACTACAGAATATTCGGTTGCAGCACATTGCTGGCATACAGTTTATAAATTGTTAGTGTTTGGCAGCTCTTGGTTTTTAAATTCCTACTGATCACAAGTAGCTGGCACTAATCAGCTCCAATAGAGTTACGGTACTGTGTACCTTCTTAAATGGCTGGAGTGGAGATATCCATCTAAAACCCCATTTATAATAGCCACATGTCAGAAACACTTTACTCTGAGCAGGGTTTTTATTTTACTTTTTACATCTCTCACATTTTACATCTGGTTCAACAGTTCTTGAAGGAAACTACATCTGATGTGATAGCAGGAGATCTATATCATGCATCTCAAAACCTGCCAGAAATGCAATTTAAATATAGTTTTGGACAGAGTAAAAGAAGTATTATTGGTATCAGATGTTTGGGCAGTGAGAAGTTGAGCTCCATCCCCCCTTGATTTTTTTTTTTTTTTTTGTACAGAAGGAAATCATAATGTGAAATCCTAGTTCTGCTAAAACTTCTGAGAGCTTTGCTGTTGATTTCAGTCCTCAGTTTCACCTTGCAGCTGTGAGGTACCTGCCAAGTTCAAGCAAAACTGTGTAGCTGGAGCAGCAAAGACAGACCTGGATGTGGCTGTTTGCAGAGATGAGCAGGGTTTGGACTGGTTTCAGTGGGGATAACTATCAGCTGTACTGTGACAGGGACTTCAGAGAGACCTTCTCCAGTATTTGGAACCACAGAAAGTTTGGGTAGGGCAGGCTGGTTCTGGTACACGTCACTCCATTCCAGTTTATTTTCACGGTGCAAGTTTAGAAATATCTGAAATTTCAGATAATCTACTTCCAGTCAGGAGTTTTATGCCTTGGTCATCTGAGAGTACACATACCACCTGGACTGAGCTTCTGAAGTTTGTGGGAATCAGCGGTGGATGGAGAACACGACCTGCTGGCTGCGTCTGTCACAAATTAGCACCTCCCATGGCTCACATCTGAAGGGGCTGCCTGCACGTCCTCCACACATGGCAGTGAGCTTAGTTGCTTGGAAATAGGATAGCTTGTGCGTTAAAGAGATGTAATTTTAAGACTGTTGGTACTTGGGGTTTGCTGAAAAACAGACCTCGCCGATCCAGGGTACTGAAACCCGCTAATCAGAGCTGTCAGTCAAAGGTGGGGAATGTGTTCAGCCACTTGTGTGTGCCAAGGCAGCTATGCATGTGTCCCAAATGCCTTTTGTTCTCATGCTGGGTATGTAAGAGGTGTCACTGTGTGAGTCTGGGGCTGTCTGAACAGACAAACCAAGATTCATTTGGTTATTAGTATCCTAATTGTTACTATTTCATCACTCCAGAGCCCTAATGAAGGGCAGGGCCCTCAGTGTGATGGACTCAGTAAGAAGATGAGCTTCAGCTCTTGCTTTAAAGCACTCTACCTTTTTGTCTCATTACTTCTGATCATAATCCAGCACCAAAAGAAATCAAAAGCTGTCTCTGAATTCAATGAGAGCTGAGGGCACACGAAAGCTCTCAGGAAATGCTCAATGTGTTGTCAGGATCAGGCCTGTAATGCGTAACCCCAGCCTAGAAAACTCATTTCCTTTGAAGCTCAGTTGAGTGTTCCTACTACACATCAGCATGTTGCACCACACAGAGTATATCAAATTTGATGTCATTTTTTTTTCTTCCTTTTTCCCTGGGAACCTGTAAATATCCTTGGTAGCAAAACCAGAGAGGAATAAATTCTCCTCGATGTATTTACAAATGTGAGAAGCTTTTCAAGTTGTATTTGCAATTCTCTTTCTTGCAATGACCTCTATTTTCATAATCCTTCATGGAATATCATGGTTTAAAGAGCTTTCTCTCCCTGCTGTTTTTGTTAAAAGGTTTTTGGTGTGATATTTGGAAAGTCAAATTCTGCATTTAAATGTTGTGTTTTCACAGATATAAATGAAAGAGGCCATATTTATCTTTTTCTGAGAACATCAAGCGATTCCACTTTTTCTACACGTATTGTTAACTAAACCGTGAGAGCATACAGCAGCTTTAATAGTAAAGCAATTGTGATTACATCTTGCTTGTAATTACATTTATTTCCTCACATATGTCCAAAAAGGCAAGCATTAGTTTGGCCTGTATAGGCATGTGCTAATGGCAAGAAAATCGTCTGGCAGCTTGACAGCAAGGAAAATAGCTTACAGTCACTTAAAGTCTTTCATATCATGGACACTTGGGAAGACTCTGAGCACTCAGGCTTGCGCTCGCGTGCTTTTAAAATCGATTGCGTTCCCAGAGAGGGGGAATGTGCTGTGTGCACTGGATTTGCATCTAAATAATCCAAATATGAAGGGATGCAATTGGCAAGGTATGGGGTGTGTGGTCACAAGTTTGAAAAGCCCGGTAATGGTGCTCTGCAGGAGTAATCTGCAAATATCCGTGGGCCCCGTGCTCCACTCTGTGTCAGCCTGGCAGAAATGCCTGCCGCTGTCCACGGGAGAAAGGTGGGCAAAGAAGGGGTATCTGGAAGGACTCTGAGGCTCACTTGTATCCCACAGGCCATCTAATTGGTTTAATTGGCCTCTATGTACAGGACAGTGCAATTCAGAGTGACCCAGAGGGCCACGACCTGTTTCTGTTGGAACAGGGCTTTGCCAGCCCCACATTCCTGGCACGAGATGACCACACTGGTGAGCTCTTTTCACTTTTTAACAAAAAGCTGGCTAGGAATTTTACAGACTGATTTACGACAAAGCTGAAATCATATGCATTTTCTCAGTGCAGAAAAAGTTTCTTATTGGAAATTATAAATGTTACAAAGTTCTTCAGAAGCTGCCCAGAATGTTAAACTGAGCAGTGTCCCAAATGCTCGCTGGGAAGAGTGAGAATTTTTCAGTGTCCATATAAGCCACAAAGTGGGGCAATTTGCAAGATTTTCTGAACCTAGAGGTACATTTGTCTTCTGTCTAGTCTGCATGCCTTCTGCTACTGTGGCTATCAAGAATCTCAACAAATCCACTGTTTTCTCCACTAAGTGAGTGCCTAGCCAGAGCAAGTACACTCCCGGAAGGTATTCCTTGATCCTGTGTTAGATCTTTCCCAGATTTGTGGGCACTCACATTTGATTGCCAGTATCCATGGTCTATGACTACACAAATTATGTCCACAGCTGTAGAGATCATTACTGAAAATTCAGCCAAGAGCTGGGAAATACATGAACAAATGTTAATCTGCACAGGCTTGCAAATATGTCCAATTTGATATTTTTCTTGCTTAGCTAGAGAGGAGCCACTGCATAAATCCTGTAGCCCTATGCCAGGTGGACACAGGCAGGCAGACAGACACATACATGGATATAAATGACCCAGCTCCACTGATGGGGTTGGTGATCCCTGAGTTCCCGTTACCAGATGAGCCATCAGCCCACTGGCTTTTGCTGAGTAATTGGGCTGGGCAACCAAGGGAGGCAAACTAATACTCCTACAAGCTGGCTCAGCCCTCCAGGCATCATGGACAAAGAAACAGCAAAATAATAATGGAGGTTGCTTACTGGGTCTTGTTGTTGCTGTCTGCAAGGGTCAGGCATGCTTCAGTTTTCTTGGGGCAGTAAAACTCCAGTGAATGCTGAGCACAGTCCTGGTCCTCTGTGTAGACATCCCTCGTCCTTTAGGTGCTCACAGAATGAGCAGTCATTAAATCTTTTAAAATGGAATTTTTGAGGGTAGCTGAGGGCCACTATAGGACTAAAACCCAAAACTTTTTTTTGGTTTTGTTTAGCTTTTGGCTGCTTTGTAGCTTTATTGTGTTTATTGTTTCCTGTCTCAAACCTCCCATTGAGCTAAAATCTTTCAACAGTAAGAGCACAGAATAACTACAGTAAGTATTTATAATTCACCTCCCAGAAAAATAGCCTAAGCTTTCTCCTCCAAGCATTATAAGGAAAGTAGGATTATTATTTGCCATGGAAATGGGAGAATGGAGGAATTAGTATGGACACAATGATAAAATAAAGGTTCATGATCTGCGTTATGCTACAGAAATGAGGTTTGTCTTCTGGCTAGAATTGAGGTCAAATTACAACATCTGAGTACTGGGTGAGGAAAAGCAGAAGGTTGGACTGGAGTTTTGGTCTGTTCTCTGTGCCAGAATTTAGGGAGTGCTGAGAAATCTGCCTTTAGATCTATTTCTGGATTTGTATTCTGTGTCTCTAAGAGTTATATTAGCTTTTTCCATTCTGCCATCTGAAAATGTTAATATTTAGGGGATTTTTTTTCATAAAAACAGCAACAACATGGAAAATATTAACAGGAAACATTTTAGATGCTACAGGAAATTACAGCTGTGAAGAGTGTTTCATTTTGTATTAACAGGAGATTGAATGAGGCTTCTTCCCATCCAAACTTTTAAATCCACGAAGAAGAGGAGTGTCTCTAACTTCATGTACCTGCTCTGAAGGGGTATGACATCTATAAAGAACAGGTATTGTTGTTTGCTTTGCTTTCACTGGCCTGGGGATCAGCAGAAACACTTAGGCTTTAAGACAGCTGAGTTGCACAGTTCTGGGAATGGTGAATGAAATGACAGAGACGTCCCAGCTGACAGTCTGATATCCCAACTGGGGTGCTGTCAGTGGGACCCTGACAGTGTCTGCTCCTGTTCTGCTTCTCAAAGTGGAGGATGGCCTGCCCTCTGTCCCTCCCATCAGGGAGGGCAGTTGGTATTTCAGAGCTGTTCTTGTGGGACAAGGAGGCTGTAGAGGCACCTGAGTCTCCAGCTCACCAGCAGCTTGGACCTGGCAAGGTGAGAGTGAGCAGTGAAGCTCCCTGAGCCTCTGGTTAATGAAGCAATGCTGAAATTTGTTTTGTTAGCTTGCTAGCATGAGTCTAGTCTGGTTATTTCAGTATTAAATTTGCAGTTTCACGGTTTACATCCCTCGAGCATTATGGTGACTCACACTGGGTGACTGGTTTGCTCTCAGATCCTGCCCGTGTTCCTACATATGTGGTTTATTTTCTGACTTGCTTGACCTAGAGAGAACATTGCTGCTGGATGAGCCTTTCCATGAGAAGAACAATGCTTCTGCATGAGCCTTTCCATGAGAAGACGATGTGCTTGTTTCATCCTGTTTAGAAACCTCCCCAGACTCCATGCACAGAAATAGTAACAACAACAACAAAATAATTGAGGTTATCTCAAGAGAAATTCTCTACTCTGGAAAGTGCATAAAATCAGAGATAACCTCTGCTGCTGTTGTGCCTGTCCTCAGGCCTGTAGGGAGCCACCAGATTCACTGTGAGCTGAACCAGCTTGGCTCTGTTTGTTGTCTCAGACCAGCCACTGCGCTGGAGAAGTCAACCCTGGCAGTGTGGGAGTGTGCTCTGTTCTCCTCAGGATGGGCTGCCCTCCCTGAATATCCACTTTGCACACCCACAGGATGGCATCCCTTCTGCATGTACTCATATCCACAGAACTGCTGTGCTCTGCAGTCTGCGAGGGGCGGATATACCTGATCTGCCTCAAACTAACAAATCCCCCTGTGCTCAGAAATAACACAAACCCCAGAAGGGGGGAAAGTTCCCTCTTCTGAAATGATCAGATGAAATAATATAGGGTTTTTTTGAGCCGAATTCTGTTGGGCAGACAGCTATTGATGTGGTCCCCATTGTCACTTAGGTATTTGGTCTATTCATTATTTTCATTTATATTGTTTATGTAGAGCACCTAGAGGCCTGTGATAAGCAAATTTCACCAAATAAAATAAGCCAACTTTAGTAGGTCAATTAGCATTCTCCAAAGATCATACATTTTAGCAGGGAGGTTTGCAGTTTACTGCTGTTGTCTAAGGAGAAAATGGAAAGTAGACCCCTCCCCTTGTATAGAGTGTCAAATATCAACTCTAAATTAGAATGTTACTTATTCTTACTGAAACTGGGAATTCATTGTATGAGCTGAGTAATCACAATGCTGTGCTCTGATTTCATTTCTGGAGATCATCCAATGAAAACAGCCTGTTGTTACCTACTGGGAAGAAATAGGCAAATACAGTCATGTCTCTAATATGTGTACACAGTATATCAGCACTCTCCAGGTTGCTTGCTAAATGCAGCTTAAGAATGTTCTAGGATACAGACAGAGAGATTTGTAATGAGACGTGTGTGATGTATTTCTAGTGTCTGCTGTTTTCTTTATAGTTCTAAAATCAATAAAACTTAGGTGTACCAAAGAATATAGCTCCGTAATACGGCGTTGCAGGCTAATGGAAGTTGTTCAGATGGGGAATTTATTTTTGATTTGAACATTATGAGCTTCCTGCTTTCCCTACTTACACAACTTCTGACTGTTTTATTGCCCCCTTCTTTTCACTTGGTTGCCCTCTTTTTGGGGTTCTCTGAGATGCTTTTTCTTCTGTTTAAGTTCTCGTTCTTTCATGATACCTCTCTGCTTAAAACTCCTTATTTTAGGTATCTTTAGATTGTGATTTTTTTCAGTGCTGAGAGTCCTAACTTAAAACCAATTAATTGGTAATACTGCTGCAGCAAGACAATACAATATTTATACTTTGTGTGCCGTACTGGGTTTTTGCCTTTCATGCCAGTTTATAAAGGTCAACCTGCCTAGAGCTGGGTATTTTTACCTTTGTAGCTCTTCATCTGAGTAAGTGATCTAATCTTTACTCACAGTTTTACTGACTTCTAGGTCTTGACTTGAACCTGTTGATGTGTTTCTGGTTTGCTAATTTAGGCTAAAACTTCCTGCCAGACCCAGCCAGACCCAGCCAGACCAAACCATATGAGCTGTCTGCCTTCACAGTCTGCCTCTCGTCTGCTCTTCCAGACAGCCGTGTTTGGGAAGCTGACCTTCCCAGGAATCAACCTCAGAAACTGGATTTTATTTTTTAAATTTTTTAAACTTTTTTTTTTTGGGGTGTCGGGGGGGGGGGGGGTTAAGCTTGTTTTGACCAAAGAAGTCACAGAAGAGGTGCATGAGTGGGCAGAACATCTGGGAGAGAACAGGGAGCAGTGGGATTGCTGCTGTCCAGACTCCTGGGTCCAAGCTTCATGATCCTGGGTGAATTCCAAATGCACACAGAAATGGAGTGTGGGAGGAGCTGTACCAGGGTAGGGTCCAATCTGAATGCTGGGGTTCAGAGGTTTAGTGCCTCCAGTTGTGCAGTTTTGCCTCAGGGGTCTCAGTGTGGTCAGCAGATCTGTCTGTTAAGGGGACCTTTATCTTCCCTCTGGCACTGCAGACATGGCCAGTGATTCCAGGCACTGAAAAGTATTTAGGTTTCCAACTGCAGCTGATTTTGGTGTGTTCAGTGATGATGAAAATTGTTAATGAATCCATCTAAGTCACACAGATCATGTTGGTCAGAGCAGAAAAACAAGAAGGGAAAGAAGAGAGGAAAACCACCATTTAAAAGATGTTTGTATTATTGTAAAATGTGAAATACTAGTTGTTTCCAGGAAATATGGGTCTTAGTACCTAAAGCAGTTCTCAGTTTTAACTGAGCTGAACTGATTTTTTACCTTTGTTGTTGGTGGTTTTCATCAGCCTCATCATACAGTGACTGTTTCTGTAAAACAGAACTTTTCCATTGCAGTCATAGATATTTCTGTTTCCTACCTTATTTATTCACCAGTAATACAAAAGTCATCCTATACTACATTGCCGTCCAAATATTCCATTTGTAATGATAATACATAAAATATTTTGGTCTGTGATTGCATTAAACTCTGAAAGCTTGTCCTTTGCTCATGTCACAAAAATCATCCTTAAAGATATTGCTGGTGGCTTCAGGACTTAATGATTCTTATCAGTGTTGAGAACCAAATCAAGAAGATCAGATACACAACAACCAACTCCATCCCAAGAACATCAGCTACATCCACCTGCTAATACTGTATTGAAAGACTTTTAATCCTAGAATGTGAAATACCCAGCCCAAATCAAAACAAAACTGAGAACCAACTACCACCCTAAATCTAGTGAGGTTTTATCTAATTTTTTTTCCTGGGATATAATGAATTAAACATAGTATGAAATGCAAAAAGGTTACATTGAGACATATAATATTTGAAGGTTTAATTCATTTTTCTAGTGTATAAGACACAAGGCTATTAAATTTTTAAAGCAGTGATCTCCTGAAGTCCCTACTTTATGAGGGCTTTCTTCATAAAGATAAATGGTTTCCTTGCCAAATCAAATGCAGATTTGAAACAAATTAAGTTAATGTTCAATGGTACAAGGTAGAATGGATGGGGGAACTGTTTTATTTTGCATTGTAATAACCATATACACCTAAATCAATAGCTGTGGAAAAAAAAAGGCAATAATATCACATAACTGCAGGAAATGAAATATAGTGAGATGAAGGGGGGAGCGGGTTGCAGAATGAAAGGATTTGAACTGAAATAATGACATTTCATTAAAAAGGGAAGGAGTGCTATTGAATATAAGTCCATACCAGTAAATTCTATTTCATATAATAACACTTGAGATGAGTTAAAGTTGCCCAAGTATCGTGATAAAGTATCTTGCTGGATTCCTTTCTTATATTATGCTGTAATTTTACGTTAAAAGAAAAATTTGAAATGTTAAAGAGGCAGCGCATGTTTTCTAAAGTGCTTTCTATTTCTCCTAATGTTTCATTTAACTTGTTATATTATCCTGTGCTCCTGCAATCTGAGCAGGAGGAAGTTTATCAGTTTCGTTCTTCTGTAAGCTCATATTAAAGAAACAAAACAGAATGTGAATCTGGCAGGGGTGGAAAGCACTGGATTGAGAGTCCTGGGGATTAAAACCCACTGTTTATCTGAAGCACAGGCTCAGGCTGGTGAGTAACAATGAGGACTGAGAGAGGGTGAATCAGAGGGATCAGATTCCTGCCTAGTGCAAATCAGCAGCAGCCAGGGCTGATACACTGGGTAATGGTACTGAACAGGGCTGGATGCAGCCTTTCTCAAAGCATTTCACAAAGAAATTTTTGTTCCTCTGTAGTCAATGGCAAAAATCCCACTGATTTCATGGAAGTAGGGATTTTAACCTTGTTTTTGTTTTTTGTCACCCCGAAGTCTTCCTGAAAGACTCTCCAGACAGAAAGGAAAATATTCCATGTGCTTCACTTCAGTCACTTCCCTGATTTGTTTCATTCTTTTGAGGTTGCCCACAAAGGGAAGAGTTCCACTGACTGGGCAAACTGAGAGTCCCATGTGGCTGCTGGAAATTAAACTGGTACCCTGCCGTTCGTGTCCCATGTGTCAGATCAAGAGGAGTTCATTAGAGGCACAAATCCATTTTGTTCTTTTGTGGAAAGAGTATCTGCTGAAACAGGACAGTGGGTGTGTGGGCACCTCTGCTGAGCCTCTGCCAAGCAATCATCTGGAAAATCTCTTGTGGTAGTAAGGGGTGTATAGGATTGTAAAGAAAGTAAGATTGACAGTGTCATAGTGCTTCTGTATCAGTGATAGAAACGTTGTGGAGCATGGATGTCATGGGTGTCAGAGCTTCTCTCATCCCTCCCCTGACACTGCCTGCAGACTGCATGAAACTGTTGTTATATCTGTCAGCACTTTCTGAACTCTGTCTTCTTTTACCAAAACCATACAAATGCCATGGCAGGGGGGGTCTCTATGAGATCAAAATAGTGCTAGACCTGTATTTTTATATTAATGAGGAAAAGGTTTGGAATTTAACTGTAGTTCATAGTGTTGCTCATGGTTGGGTACAGAGGAACCCATCATGAGAACGTGGTACCTCCTTGTAATATTCCCATACCACAATGTCCTGTCATAGTCTGGTTCCTGTGGTGTTTTTTTGGCAATTGCAGAAATCGAGTGGTGCTTCACTTAGATCTCCTGGACTCATTATGTAAATTTAATGTGATCAGAAATGCATGAAAGCCAGAGGACATTTGGATAAGACTTGGCTTTTTATTTTGGGCCTTAGAAATTGTTGCATCTTTTCTCCCCATCATAGAAGAGGCATTTCTGTGCAGAGCTTGTGACTGAAATTCTTTTGAGCAGACATCTGAACAATCCCCCGTGTGCAGTTAAGGGATGAAACTTGTCCATACACACACAGCTTAGCATCCTCCTGTCCCCAGTGCAATTTGCATCTGTGCTGTTCCTCCTTACGCCCTGCACAGCCAATGAACCATCCCTTTGTGTGAGCCAGTGGGGGTCTTGCTTTGAGTTATTTTTGAGGTCATAATCAGCTCTGTGCTTCACTTGTTGGTTCATTTGTTTCAATAAGAATGGGCAAAGCATTCTCAGGCAAATTTCAGACCTCATTCAGTTTGAAGAGTCTCATCCCTATGAGCCTTATGAAGAGGTACATAACTGTACTTGAGGTTGTCTCAGCTCCTTAGTCTGCTTCAAAATAACTTCCAAAGTGGGGGTCACTGAAGCAAATCAGCTTTTCAGGGCTGCATGTTGTGAAATTGGTACCCATCTCTACCAGCAGGAATTGATACTGTGTGCTGAACAATCCTAATAATGTGCCTTACCTGAGTGTGTCACAGGCTGCACTTTTCATGCAAGAGGTATCAGTTTCAGGAACATTATTTATGTTCTTTCCTTTCATACATTCATCAGCTAAGGTGTCACCAGATTTTTGCCAAGGGGCCAGGGGTAACTGATAGCATCTTAAGAGATTTGGCTGTCTCCCACTCAGGATACGAGTGAAATGGTTTGCTCAGTGAAATGGAATATTTTTTTTTTAGATAAAAAAAGGCCACCAAATCTATCCAGGCTCTCATATAAAATGCCACAGGGAATTTTATTTTAGAATATGTACAACTAATCAACCTCTGATTTGTGCACTGCTATCACATTTTCTGGTCTCTGTTTCTTCTGGATAGGAAACTTGGGATGTGATCCTTTCAAATTGCTTTCAATTTTACTCCCCATGAAATTATTTATTGACAAGTCCCAGAATCTGAGCCACTCTAACCAACTGTTCATGGATTTGTCATGTAGATACCAGTAGAATTCACAAGTCACATTGTACTACGAATTGTGTAAGTCATATGGAGAACAGAAAGAGTGCTGCATGGTTTATCTAAATAATAAACACAGTTGTAATGGTAAACATTCACTCTGAACTTTCCAAGAACATCTTGTAGGATAAAAAAATTTACTGCAGAAATTCTCGGATAGTGTTTTTAGATAATGGTTAAATGTAAGAATTTCACTGTGTTGCAGGAACAGTAAAAAAAGATGAAATATATTGAATAAAGATTTTATTGTGAGTTATTTGCTCAGCTCTGTAGCACCATCAATTTTTTCTCCCTATATAAAAATAATGAAGTCAATAAATGTGTTTAGGTGACCTCTGAGACTTACAAAAAGCATGTTATGAGATGGGTGAATACTGGATCCAGTATTTCATTCAGATGCCGAACAGCTGTTGTGCTAGACAATGCTGGCATCCTATTTTTCACCACTGGTGCTAATGCAAATTGTGCTTTGATTGTATTTATATTCTATCATATTGTGGGAATGTGAAAAAGACTGTGGGCCTGTCAAGCCTCGTGTCCCACCTGGTTATGCCATTTGCTAATGTGTGATTGCAGACAGACTGTCAGGAGCCGTGGTGACCAGGGTGGGAGCCCAGACACTGCTGACAACCAGCCTGGTGGCTGAACTGGGCTCCAGCCTGTTCCCAGAACCACTGGGACATACTGTCCTGATGATTCCAACAGGCACGTGGCAGAGGTATGAATGGTTACCTGTTTTTGTTCCCCCCCCCCTGCAAAAGTAGATTTTATTCAAATGCATTTAAAAACATCTGGACTCTGTCCTGACCCTGTCACTGTGGGCTGTTAATTGTTCCATCTCTTTTCCAAATGAGTGATCCCAGCGTGCTGCACATTATGTCAGTGAGCAGCAGAGGTTTGTTAGGGATCAGAATTGTTTGTGTGTGTTACAGAACATCCCCCATGAATCACAAAATGGGAGGGGAGAACCCTTTATGCCTCCCTTACCTGTGTGGTGCTCCTGTGAGGTTGCCTGCCCTGGTATCTGTCTTGTTATCAGTGCTATGTGTTCACAGAAACTGTAAAATATATATTTTTCAACGAAATATACAAATTAGCACTTTAAAACTAATTCTTATGCAGATTTAATATTTATACCTGTGGTGACATTTGCCTTTGCAGGATGATGAAAAAGGAAATATGCGTTAACATTAACAATTAACAATATGATGAGGGTTCTGTGGTTGCTTAACCACATATTCTATATATTTTCTCTGAGTTCAGTATTTATTTTCTTTTCAGTCTGACAGCTCTTCAAAAGTAGGTGCACACCTTGTCACTTACAGAATGGCCTCTGTTGTGGATTGACTGAGGGTGTGTGATTTGCCCCAGAGCATCTTTTTTAAGTAATTAGTATAAATCAGTCAATAGATTTGTGTTAGTGACACCTGAAAAATTGCAGTCGTTTGGAAAACACTGCACTCTATTATATGTTATCCCCTTTAAGTGCCATTGGTTTAAAATGTGGGAGAATTAACAATTTTAGAAAGTAGATCACTAGTACTTTGATTGAGCAGCTTTAGTTTTAGAGAGCTCTCTGTATTTATTCTGGAAACAGCTGACACTATCTGCAGTTTTCTGCTTATTTCGTGGGATCATGGAATCCTGGAATTGTGTGGGTTGGAAGGGACCTTAAAGACCATTCTGTTCCAACGAGACACCTTCCACTTAAAAAAAGTACTTTCAAAATATTGCTCCATAAACTGCTCAGACTGAAAACAAGGATGGAGAAAGATGCTTTTGACCTGCATACACTTGACCTCTTCAAAACACACTCTAGAATGTTCCAGCTTCTCCATACTGTGGTCTTCTGCAGTTGCTGGGTTATGGTGGTGGTGACCCAAGGCTCTCCTGAATGTGGGAAGCAATGGAAAGATGCTGGTTGTAGGCAAGGGATTGGTGGTGTCAGCTACATAGAGAATTTTCTGGGAGTGAGGGATTTGTTAGTCAAAAGGCAAGTTCCAGTGTCCATTTTGGCTTGCCAGTGAGTCACCCAGGCCTGCCAGGCTCCAGTTTAATTTCTTGGGTGCACTTCTTTCATCTATAATCCTTAGATGCTTCTTTTCCACTTACTGAATTCTCTCTAGTTGAGTCCAGCCTTTTTTTTTTTTTAAGGGAGTGGGATATCACTTCAGTCTCTGCCTTTGTCAGATTTTGTGGTTGTGCAACTCTGTGTTTCTGCTTTCTTTTCAAAGTAAGTCTGCCCTTTGTGACCACAGGGAGACTGTCTCCAGTGAGGTTGGCTGCCATGAGAAATGCTCTCAGAAGCACTTCTAGGAGCCCCTTCACTCCTTTACACTCATGCTAGAGTCTTCTTGCTTGTTACTTTTGTGAATAATTAAAAATGGCCTTTTTTAGTAGTCTAGGCAATTTATGCAAAAGTGAAAATAGTCTTAGATTCTGAGTAGGTATTAGCTTTGAAACTGCTGATTACAATAGCTCTGTCACCACCAACATAAACCTTGCCTGCCTTTCTAGCTGTGCACAGAAAACAAGCTGTTTAGATGAAAAAAATCGCCAGGGATTTTTTCTTTTTTCTTTTTAAAGATCTGCAATTAAGCAATCATAACAGCCCTTTAAATAAATACAGCTTGCATTTACATTTTAATATGCACACTTCTGGTGTTTGTTTAACTTTATTTCTTTTTCACCCCATTTTAACATAATAGAAAATGGACAGCAGGCTGCCTGAGTGCCTGCACTGCCTGGGAGCTGCTCCTCGGAGCCCTCCGGACTCAGGCTGGCAGGATGCCTGACGCTGTCACTGCTTAGCAGAAGTGGGCTTGAACCAAAGAGCCAACCATTTAGAGAGCCACATTGTTCTGCCCATCCCCAGATCAGAATCTATTAAAGCAATTAAGACTTAATTGTGATCAGAAATGGTGCGTGCTCGTCTCGGGCCTCGGCTGAGGGAAGTTCAGCGTTCCCTGGAGCAGGAGAGCTGGGCTGGGTTTTCACACGAGCTCAGCATGCACCAACTCTTGTTGAGAACTACAGGGGTGCTGCTCGAGATTGGATGCCTTTGAAAATCTGATCATGTCACTTTATTTATTTATGTAGATTTGTGTATGCACAAATATATACAACATGCCCAGAAACAAGCACGCACACGAACATGACAGCTCTAGGGGCTGGATTTTCAAAGGAGCCTAGGAGGATTCAGTGAGAGATGGGTGTCTAATTAAAATTCATATCCTTCCTGCCTATGGCATGACTTAAGCCTGCAGCTAAATTAATACCAAAACAAGGCTAAAGGGCAGCAGGATAATTCAGTAAAACCTACTGAAGAAGGAAGCCAGGCAAATTAGCCTTCCTTTCACCAGCCTCACGTTTTCCCATTTCTTGTTTTCAGAGATGGAAGTAAAATTACAAATAAAAGGCAAATCTCTTTAAAATACTGCCCTTTGGTGGGATGCTTTAGATTGTCCAGGGTCAGGACCTATCTCTGGTTATTTGTGTGTATAGACAGCAAAAGTTGCCTGATTTTTGTTGGGACTTCACTGTACTGTTGCACTGGTGTATGAAAACCACAGCCAGGTTACCAAAGACACTTGGGCACCTCTAAAATTCTTATGTTAGCTGTAAAATCACAGTAGAAACAGTTCATCTTCCCCCTTAAATATGCTGCAAACCAAAGAATGAGACAAAAAAGCCCCCTGGTTTAGGATTTCCCAGAAGGTTGTTCCTTATCAACATGAACAAAAAGAAAATCCTGCATCCTGGAAGATGCTTTACCAAGACAAAATTTTTTATTAAAGTGCACAACACAGTTTGCATTCCAGCCTTGTTCCCAGGAGGGAGGAGGGCAGCGAGCTCAGTGCCCAGCATCTCTGCTTTATCCAATGCAGGTACTCCAGACAGCCCACCAGGGTACCACATGGAAAAATGGAAAGCATTCCTAAGAAGGGCTTTTACACCACCATGGATCTTGAATTCTTTGCTGCCCAGGATACATCCTCAACAGGTAATTTGGGAAAAAAGTAGAGAAGATGATAATTTTTGTCCTCTGGAGACCACTGTAGGGAGGAAGGAACCTGAACGCCCTTCTTATCTAGCCTGGGTGAGAGACAGGTTTGCAAACCTAGAACAGAATTGTTTCTCCAGCCAGTGAATTTTAAAAGAAAGTGACTGCAAATACATTTTGCAAGAGATGAAATCTTTCTGTTTTCCTTAGAAAATACTTACAGAATTGGGCCTCTAAGGAGAGAATTTTTAATTCAGGTGTCCGGGCAAGGCTTAGTAAGAAGTCAGTACCAAATCAGTCCTCCTGAGCTGGTACTTGGATAGCCAAGGAGACAAATCATGGCATGGGGTGACACATGTGGGCAGGTGTCAGTTTGCTACCTCAGAAGCACAGGACCCCTGAAAAGGATGAGTGCCTGGCTCCCAGTTTAGCATTTTTCCTCATGGAATCTGCCTGAGTTGTATTTAACCAGGGGCACTGAGCCCCAAGAGAGAGCGTTTCAAAACTAATAGGGCCTTGTGTTTTCTTCCCCGTTTGCTGGTGTCAGTCTGTGCTTTTTTTTAGTGTGACCTGCTTTATGGACTTAGAAGGAATGAGTCCCAAACCACTTTCTTTTCCAGAACCGGTCAGGTTTGCTGCAGCTCTCTCACTTGTGCTTTTGGATGGCACTGACAGTGGAGAACTGATTTTTAATTAAAAGGAAAAAAGGTATTAACAAATACTTTACATCAAAGCAACTGGTCTCTAACCTGAGTAGTCCAGGATGCTTGCCCCTGCTAGGCTCCTGGACAAACACACTTCACCACTGTGATCTTAAGAGGCTGAAGTATCTTTCAGACAAGCTCATTCCTTAGACTTAATTAAAACCTAGTTCGCTCTTTTATTCAATTTATGAGGCCTAGCCAGTAGGATTAAGCGATTACAGGCAAAAAGCCCCATTTGTGAAACACTCATAAGCTCAAGCTGCTAGACTGCTCAGTTGTACTCCATTAAATTAATAAAGAATGAATAGACTGATCCATTATGAATAAAGCTGTGGGGAACCTCAGCATTGCCTCAGACTCTCTGCACACTCCTTAGAGAACATTTGTGCAAAATGATTATGTTCATATTCATTCAACTGGAATTCTATAAAAGTGGAATGCATAAATTACTCTAAAGATGGGGAGTTTATCTTAAACATTAACTATGTGTGTGAATTAATAAGACTATTATAAAACCATTAGCATTCAGTGTATTTACCTACGTATGCTGCATACCTAAACTAAATTCAACAATTTTTCCTAATTGCTATTCTTGTTGTGTGATCAAGCTGTGGTTCATTTTCCCTTGTAGTTATAATATTTATGAATTGCAGTTTCTCTTGTTAAAACTTCTCAATCTCCCCTTTCTTCCCCCCAGCTTCCCACTTGCTCCTGCAGTTTTTGTCCTGGGAACTGAAAGATCAACAGATGCTTACAGATGTGTTACAACACTGGCTATCACCTGCAAGTATACATGCCAATCAAATCTTTATCATTTACAGAGTATTAGTTGAAGAAGGATGGCAGTGACTCCTGGGTGAGTGTCCCCTGAATCTGCTCCTGTTCAGCAGAATTCTGTTTTCAAAATGCAGAGGGTACAAAACTCATCCACCATTCTTTGCTGTGTTGTTAACACGCACAGTCTGTTTCCTCTGGAAGAACTCCAAATGAAAGGTAGAAAGCAAACCCAAAATGAATGGGTGGCTTGATGGAAAAAAGAAAAACAAAAAACCCGTTTTTGGAGGACTTGGCAAACAAGGAGTTAAAGTGAGTGAGCACGGGTTAGTTGCTAAGGTTATAAAAGCAAGTGCTCAGCCAGGCAGTGGTAGGGCTGTGCTGCAGGATGAGAGAAGGGCTCAGGGCTGAGCTGCTGGGACAGCCACTTGGAGCAGGCAGTCTCTCCTCCTGCCCTGCATCTCCCTTCCCTTCCTTTGACACTTTCTGACAGAGCATCCAGAGCAGCAGACCCTGTGGGGCTGCTGAGTGCATTCACCAGGGACTGGGCTGGAGCAAAAAGACTGCATTATTAGGGCTGATTTGAGGTGATCTCGATGAGATGGCAGGCAGGGGTATCCAGGCATGGTGTTATTTTCAGAGCTGTTCCTGAGCAGAGCGAGGAAGTTTCGTGTTAACACAGGTTAGCTGGCATGTCTGACCTTCATTGTTCCCAGTGGAAACAGTGACAGTCTATTAGTCCTCCACAAGGGATATCACTGTCTCACAGCAGCTCTGAAAATCCCTCAGGACACTCCTGGAACAACAATAATTCTGTGAGAGTTCACACAACGTCAGAGCTCTGTGAAATGTTTGCAACAAATCTCGCCTGGATTGGAGAGGGGGATGTGGTGGGAAGGGGGAGAGGGATGGCTTTGAACTCAGCTGCGTTTGAGAGGAGACACTAACCTTGCCGGCAAGTCGGACCAGGTGGGACTTTGGCAACAGGAAAATCTTGCTAATTCTCTTGAAATGAAACAGCCAAATAGATAAAAGAAGGTGGAAATTAGTTTTTTAGCTTAATCTTGCTTCTGAAGTAGAATATCAACCTTCAAATCTGAATTTTAAAGTGAAAGACAAAGAATTTAAACGGTGAAACTCGTAGGGGCTAAAAGCCAGAGAAACCAATTTTCAGCTGAACATTTAGAAAATGGAGTGACAGAGTTTTAATACAGCTTATAGGAAGTAGAAGCTGAATCAAAGTATGATTGCCTTTGATACAGAAATAATGCTATGCATGGGGGAGTAAGTCTGTAGATTTTTACACATTGAGTAGCTGCTAAATTCTTTTCATGGCAGTACTTCTGGAATAAAAGGGTAGGAGTAAAGAAACTCTTAGGTCCACTACTGGATTTCTTAGACCTGATCTTCTCCTCTTTAGGTTACATTATCCTTTCCAACATGTTGTACCTTTCACATTCCTGCAGCCTGGGTTGTGTGGTGTGCCCTGGCCTCAAACTCAGCACAGCCTGGGGGTGCCCACAAGGGCACAAGTGATGCCTGTGCACGGATAACCACACCAGGTGTCCTAGGGCTGACTAAAGACAAACATGGACTATGTTCAGGGTAACCTCAGCTTGCTGCTCTGGAGATTTGTCACCTGGGACGTGCACCTCAAGGCACAGAGTTACTTGGTGTCATTAAGGCCCTTGGATGACTTAATCCAGCCTTGATCGAAAGGATTAATAAATGAATTCTTGACAGAGCCAGCATGTGAAGTCTGTATTGGAGAAAGGCTTATTCCTTGGCCTGGCTCCAAGAGAAACTAGTCATCATGAACTTCATGCAGATTTACGATTATTCTTTCTGTAGAAAGGGTTAGGCCAGCGCTCCCTGGCAGTGGTGGAAAGTCTGCAGAAAAGGAGAAAGCCAAACACGCAGGATGAACATGGCGTGTGGGCTTGTTTCCTTGAAATCCTTCCCTTGGATTTCCTACATTTCCACAGAAAACTGATGTGAGAGCACTATCATGTATTAAACCAGATAGAATCGTTATGCTCCTCTCAACTCCAGGAGACAGAAATATCATACAGTCTTATTTTTCCAAGGGAGATGATATCACGGAATAAAGTGATAAGAAAGAAAGCTACCGTGATAGTATGAAATATGTCCACTGGCTGCCTTCAGCACAGTAATCTTTTATGTTCAAACTATTACTCAAAGTAGGGATTATTGAAATGCTGTTCTTCTGTGGTGATCTCTTGGGTGATCTATGGAAGCCTGTAGAAGTCAGTGAAAAGAATCTTATCATTTCTTCTTGTTCCTTAAAAAAAAAAAAGATAATAAAATAATCTATCTATTAAATTTCAGAACACATATATACATGTATTCGAAATGCAGTATGATAGTGGGGGTTTAAGAAGTGCTATTTCATTATCAGCTTTCTAATATTCTTTTTAAATATCCAGGAAACAAAAAACAAAAAACCAAAACTGCAAACTGTTCATCGAGAATTTTGCATTGTGGACTTTCTTTTTTTTTTTTTCTTTTTAATTGGAAGCTATTTGAAGACATTTTGTGATCTATTTCCAACAGTGCATTTGCAGATATGCTTGGATTTGTGAAATTATCTTGTACTCATAGGATTTTGTTAAACAAGGTTGTGGAACAGTCATTAAAATGAAGACCAAAGCTTTGTCCAGGAGGGTCTTGAGATAGCTTTTTGCTTTTTCTTTTTAATGCTAAATTTTTCACATTAAAGCATTATTTTCCTGCCTCTTACACACAAAAAGGGACATAATGAGGGGACAGAGATAATACAGGGGCTACAGAATTCTTTCATTTTATAAGGCAACAGACCAATGGTCTGTAAGATCCAATATCTATCCCAAAAGAAAATTAAAATCACTTGGTCAGCCAGGCAGCGCAAGATGACCACAATTCTGTGATCCCTGTGCATGATTAGGGTATTCCTAGAGCCATGGGGACTGTTAATCCTTGTGACTTAAGCTGAATAGTCAAACTACAGATGTTACTACTTTGTAGATTCTGCATTATTTGGATCTCATTAGCGTGGGACAGGGTTTATGAGCTGCACGATGTGTGATGTGTGATGGGTGTACACGGGCAGGGAGTGGCTCCCACCTGTGGGGCTGCATAAAGGCTGAGTTCATTTTGTGCACAGGCACTGATTAGGCATAAAATCCAAGAGCAACTTTTTGAAAGACGGATCTGATGAACAGAAACAACCCAGATATTGCCCTTGTGAGTATATATGTCCCAGGATATTGTTTCCCTGTGTTGTAATGATATGTATAGCTTTTGTATGCTCAAAACCACCTATTCCACCATTACATGGAAACAGAGGAGCCACTGCATTTGGAACTGAGGAATCATTTCCTCCTGTGCTCAGGACAGGTATTTATTTAAAAGTTAGTCATAGAAAATTAAGTGATTTTCCTAGTTACAAGATAAAGGAGAGAGACCTGTTTATTCTGTCATCTTCTATAACCTTTTTTGGCAGTATGGATCCCTTGCATTCCTTCAGATGGTTGGATAAAACATTCCTGTCCAACTTCCTCAAAGATTCCTTCCTTGTCTCAGTGAAGCAACAGGTAATTAAATGGACACACTTAACAGACTTGTCTTTAGATGTTTTGCATTCCAGATTTAACATATCTGCCCCCCTTGAAACCAAGCAAAATGCCCAGGAATAGCACCACCCATTCTTAAACATCACAGGAGTCTCAGGGAGGAGACTTCAGTAATAAAGTTTTCTTTCTTGGATGTGTGCATTTAACTGTATGATTAGCCTGGGATTATGGGAGGTGTAGAAACTCAAACCTAGTGGAATGAAGCACCCTCCTCTATGACAGTCTCATGAGTGCAGGCTGGAGCTGAGGTAGAAGAAGAGGTGTTTGATGTGTGAGGAGCCAGCATGTCCCAGTATGGCCCTTTTTGTCTGTCACGTTCACTGTGGTGCTCGCTGATAGAAATCAGTGGGAATCCTTCTAAAGTGGGGCTTCAGTGGGTCTTCTAATAAATTGATTTCTCTCAAAAAATACTTCTGATGAAAGCACAGTGCTGTCAGGAGAGGGATAAAGGTCACCTTGGTAATAAATGATAGCTATGTTGCAGTCTAGGGAGAAGTTCTAAGGTTTTCCAAAGTTTGAATAGGGATAAGTGGCCCGTTAGGTAATTTTCCATTTCCTGTAATATCTTGCCTTTTTTTTTGGCCAATTTGCCCTCTCCCTACATGCTCTATTTTGGCCAGTTTCCCTGGAAGTCTGCTAGAAACCCAGCATGTACTAAAGGCCTGCAAATCAGATGATCATATAACAATGATTTTCCAGTTCCAGCTGCATGTATCTCTGACTGCCTGGTACAAGCAGGATTCTACTGGGTACCCAGAGTGTCACACCAGTCCCAGTATACTGACATTTTGTTGTCCTATGGCTGCATCATGATTTAAGGGTTGAAGCCACACTGTCTCTGCTGGTCTGCAAGCACGTAATTCCAATGAGCAGTATCCCCCACAGGGTAATAAACTCTTTAATAACAGTAATGTAGCAACCACAATAATGAAAAAAGTGATTACATTCTACATAAAAATATAAAAGCTCATTTGATCCTGTGGTCCCCAGTGGCACATTACCTGGACTTTTATTTAAAATATAACATTTCTTACATCTTATTCAGGTCCTTTGTTAACACTAATATAAAGCACCAGTAAAATTGTCATTGGAGGAGTTTAATAAGGAGTGGGCACAGCTCAGCAATGCACACTGCTGATTCTGAGTGCTTCCATGGATCTAATCTAGAAAAACACAAGATGCTCTGCCTGAGTGTTTCAGTTCTGAACCCCACTCTGAATATGCAAGACAGATCAGAAGATCCCCTTCTTTAGAAGAAGCAGGGCTCTTCCCTAAGACAGGAGTGCTTCAACAAGCACACGAGTTACATGGAATGTGAGAGTCCCTTCTTGTACTTCTACTTGCTCTTCATTCTTGATGGTTTCCCTGCAAATCCAGGCTAACTCCAGAGATCTAGAGTGACACCAGGGGATTTTCTTCCAAGCATATGTCAGGGGTTCTGAAAGCAGAAGCCACCCAAACCTTAGTCTATAATCCACCTTGCTGTATTTCTGTTATATCTAATACTGTGAGGAAACCAACCCTACTAAGCAGTGCTTTCCTCCCACTATAGACAGTACAGACTTTAGTGAGCCCATGACCAGATTTCAAAAGAATCAGAATTCCAGCAGCAATTTTTTTTTTTTTTTTTGCACTGTCCCTTCTTGTAATCTGTACAGTTGAGCAGAAATATATTCAGACTTTTCCCATTTCCTTTATTCTTCTGTCAGTACCACATTATTTCCTGCTGGAGACTCTAGCCTTCCCATCATGTCTCTGAGGAATTAATCCCCTGCTCTGTAAGTAAGAACATATGGCAAACCATTAGTCATCAGCCAGTGCCCGGACACAGTTTTGTTCTAGAAAGTGGGCTGGCCAAGATGATGAGTGGAAGGATGGGGTTTTTAATAGGAGTTTTTATCAGGGTTTTAAATGTTCTCAAATCAGAGATGGATCTGAAGATTTAGAAAGTATGTGAACAGGTAAAGTGCATTAGCAAATCCCCCTGTGAGGTTTAACAAGTGTGTTGTGGTGGCCTTTGAGGTTGCGATGTAAAATAAGCCTCTACCTCTCTTTGTATGGAAGCTTCACGTGTTCTCAGAAGCCAAGGCCCTGCCTTCACTTCTAAGTGTGCAAATTACTTTCTATCAAATGGAAGCTTCACGTGTTCTCAGAAGCCAAGGCCCTGCCTTCACTTCTAAGTGTGCAAATTACTTTCTATCAAATGGAAGCAAACTAATTTAGGTAAAGAAACACATTGCTGGTCTTCTTTCAAGTAAATGCATGTGTTGACTGTCATTCCAGAAGCTCCTTTAAAAATTTGTGTGGCCATTTAACACCATCTATACCTTCTCCTCACATGATACAGTCCCTCTAGCAGTTGGGGAACCCACAGGAAATGTCATGTATGTTGTAACTGTCTCTGACCCTGTTCTTCCTCCCATTCTTTGATCATATCCACTGCTTGTCTCACAAGATTTGTATGGTCAATCACAGCTCTAGGGCAAGGATTGCCTCTGTTTTAATATGCAAATAGACATGTGATGCAACAGGACTGGTGTTTCTGGGTGTTAATGAAAAACAAACACATGATGGTAATCAAGGCAATGGACTGCCTGAAATGGAGGTGATAGAAGGGAATGCCTTTTCAAGACAGCGTCTGCCAAATATCCTTTTACCTGAAGAGAAAGAGAGAAGTCCCCACAAAGAGAGAAGTCGTGTTAGAGAGCTTTGTTTTGTTCCTTTCCAGAGAGTGACTGCAGCACCAACCAAGATTTTTAAATGTCTTTGTTTTTTTGAAGTGATGAGCCTTTTAAAAATAATATTGCATGGGTAGCCTTGGTGAATAGGAATTGAGGGAGATGTGCTACTGTGTTTGTTCTCTTACTAGTCATTGACTGGAAATGCTCACAAAAGGAATAAAATGTACATTTGCCTTGTTAATACAATTTGTATTACATATTCATAAACCATTTCATAAAGCTCCCAAGGAAAAATTCAATTGTACTGAAAGCACATAATGGTAGAGCGGCCATACAGAAAACAGGCAGCATGTTGCAGAATTAACTGCACAATGAATGAAATGCAATGTCTATAATAAACCCATTCAGATATAAATTATGGGAGAGTAGATGAAATGTTTGTTAAGCAATAAAGCTTGCAACCGTACATATGAAATTGAATGGGATTTATCATAAAATATTGTGGAGGATACAGTCTGAATATGTGTTACAAATTGACTGAATTAAAAATAATCCAAGGAAAGCAAGCTTTTGGGAGACTGAAAATTTTAGGAAATGAGTTCATAAGCTGTTTAGCTCTGACCCAAAGTCCCCTGTTGCCAAGAAAAAGAGAGGCAAGAAAATAAGAACAGAATAATTTCTTAGAGGACCGCAGTTATGTTGTCTTAATTTTAACCTCCTAAATTTTGTCCAGTAATCAGACTCACTGTTGAACTAACAGTATCTCCCTGGAGTAGAGGGTAGAGATTTTGGCCCAGCAGTGTTTGGTTAGTATGATTTACAGTGGAAGATTTTTTTTCCCCCCCAAACTATTTATCCCAGTAAGGCTGTTGTACTCAGGGCAGGATAGATGATATTTTGGTTGGACCTTAAAGAGATATGTGGTATATTTTCCCAAAAGACTTTACCAGATATCTCAATGCAAACAACAGAGTTGCTGAAGAACACATTCTGTGGGATTCCATACCAAGCTTGACTGAAGTCCACTTTTCAAAATGACAGAGACTATGCTTTTGCTCAATTTTCAAAAACTGAAAATACTTACAGTCTTTACAACATAGTGGAAATATTGTACTTGTGAACAACCAAGAGAATCATCAAACCCTTAGAATTAAATTTAAAATTCAAATAGATGTTTATGGGGTAGGGGGATAAAAAGAGTGCATAATTTCCAATCACAAATAACATTTGTAGCTATGGAAACATAGGACAAGCTAAGGAAAAGAGAGAAATAAGAGCTGTAGAATCTGTGCCTGAGAGGGTTAAGAACATTATCCCTTTTCTTAATCTTTCCTAGATTCTTTTCAGGTCTTTTCTCTCCTTTTGAAGCAGTGAATAATGACCATTTCTCAAAGCAGTTAAATGTATACAAAGGAGTCTGGAAGCCAGAGTACAAAGTGGTGTTTCTGTAGAGGCTTTAAGATGGTTCCTCTGATTTACAGATTGAAGATCCTGCCCCGAGTCTAGAGAATGAGTGCAGCCAAATGACATGACCTTTAGAGGTCTGGTGACCCTAAGATCTTTTTGACTGTAGGTGTGTGCCACTGTGGTGACGTTCTGCTAGAGTTTGTCACACTGAAGGAGTAAATACATAACTTCATCCTGAGTTACACACCTCAGTCACCAGGAGACCTCCTTTATTCTCTTTGCCTATGGAGCCCAACAGAATCCTTTTTGGTTTGCCTCTGCTGCTGTTTAATAAATAAAGGGATCACCCTTCTCAGAGCTACAAGGAAAAAAACACTTCCAGTTGTTATCCAGCAGCATTTTAATTCCAAGAGATAATGCCGAGCTATTTCAGTGGACCATTATTGCAGAGTTAAATATAAGTAAGTGAGGAGAAATTAACTCAAGTAGACTCCATTTTGCCTCTCTGCCGAATGGATGTATTTTCCCATGTGTAAGAGATTCTGTGAAATTTTTTTTTTTTTTGTTCCCTTTTTTTTTCCACTGGAAAAACCACACTGAGTACAAACATACATCGGCATCCCGCAGTGTATCAAGAGGCACTGGTAATCTTACCCTTTCAAGAAACATGGCATGTGCCCAGCACTTTTGGATTGCATTTTATTTGTAGGAATACAGGCTATGAAAACCCTCTTCCCTACTGAGGAAGAAAAGCCTGTTAACTTGTCAGCCTGCATCTGAAAGGCCAAGGGTTCAAAGCTGCTCATCAGTGTTGGTTGACATTCCCCCTTAGAGCCTTTGGAAGTATCAAGTTTGCCAGTTATTGACTGCATTGCTGAGTTATCTGTTGTATAAGCACAATTTCCATAAAGGACATAAGGCCAGGGACATGTTCACCAGGCGTTTTTAGACATGGTTGATTTGATTTTCTCATTTCTTGTTTTCTCTAAACATATTTCTCTCAAATATTAAATTGTAACAATATTATTGATTGTGTTCTGCTCATGGAGCAATAGCATCTCTTTGGGTTTTTACTTTTTTTTTCTTAATGATTTGCTCAGAGTGTGTGAAGAAGTAGAGGTGATGAAATACCTTTGTCCCTTGGAGATGAGGGCATTCCAATGGAGACCAGCAGCATGACAATACGGGATCTGTTAGCACCATGACAGACCAGGCAGAGCCCCTGAAATCAAAACCTTCCTCTGCATTTCAGGAAGAGATTCAGGTCTTCACATCTATGCCTTAATAGTGAAACACCATCTTCTTCTTCAATTAGCAACTAAATTCCTGCATGATTTGAATAAATCTGGAGCAAAATTCTCTAGGAGCACAAGAATTGTAAAGTCAGTTGAGGGGAAAAACATGCCATGTGTAATCTGCCCTGGGCAAAGAAAATGCATCAGGTTTTGAAATGCTGAACACTGGCAATTCAGCAGAAAGTGAGTTGTGGACAGAAACAAAGTGTTCAGCTGGTAGGACAACAGTGAGGATGTTTCAGCCAATTCTGTCTTTTTCCTGTTTACTGTGTGATTGCAAGTGAAGAGGTAATACCACTCAATGAGGCAAATTTCGTTCTGAGATTCATGCGCATAATTATCAGTGACCTTTTATATCTGAGAGAGAATTGATTTTGATGAGAGCTCTAACTCCTGCTCTTCGTGCAGGGTCTTACCCAATTTGTTTTACATGCTCAACAGTCATTATTTGGATGAACCAATCATGGAGATGGGCTGTTATTGATAGATCTTCCAGGAAATATGTCAAAGTTAAGTAAAAATAAATAAAACATGAAATTAACATGAACATGGGTTTTTCCTAATCAGATACATGTTTCAGTAGCCCTTGCTCAAGAGGCACAATTTAACCAGGAGGATGCAATTGATATGAAAGGCTTATTAAGAAAAGCAATTCAACATACCTGTCATACATAAGGGAATACTGAAAAAAATTAAAAGTTATCCTCTAAAAAACATTTGTTGAAAGATGCACAGACCTGAATCAAACCATCTTCTAAGGTTCTTTAAAATGTTACAGCAAACTTTGTTATTCTGAAGCAGATCTTACCCTGAGGAACTGCCAGGTTTTCTGGCACACCAAAGAGGTCAAAGAACTTTCATGCCCTGTATTTAATGCCCATTTAGCTGGTGAGAGAAACAGGGATTGCTCAAGCTCATGTGTCCAGTAATTTTTGGTGTAATGATTCAATGCTAAATCCTGCATCTTCTGGACGAATCCTTCTTGGGCATAGGAGGAGCGCTCATCTTTCTGACTCAGATGGAAGAGTGCTTTTTGTCTTGCAAAATGAAGGAGCAGATCTTGGTCTGGATGGTTGACAGTGGTGCACTGCATGCCAGAATCTCTCTCGAGCTTTATAAAAAGTGGTAGGTTCTCAGTGCCCACATGTCTCTGCTTGTTTATGCACAAAATTGTGCTCCCAAAATTAACAAATGCTTTTCAAGAATTTTGTGCAAACAGTTTACTTCAGTGAGTCAGTAGCATAGATATGAATAGAGCCCAGGGCTCCTCACTCCTGGCCCTGTGCACCAACCACCAAGGCCATTTACTTTTCTAGCCAGTGCCAGAGTGAAGATGTGAAAATACCACAAGCAAAACTTTTTTTTTTTCACCTTTTCCACTCAGTTTTGCAGACTCAGGCAGTTTGGTTAGCTCTCCACATTGAGCGAGAGGTTAATGCTGGCTTTGCTGCCGAGTTTTTCACTTCTAGGTGTATGAAAGATGAGTCTTTCCTCTTGCTTTCCCCACTGACCTCTACTTGAAGGTGAGTGGAAATGTGTGTTGGATTCCTTCTGCTTTGAAGAAGCTGGTGCAGGAGGAGAGGAGGGTGAGGAAAGCTTGGCCCATTGGGGATCTGGCCCCAAACTCCCCTTGGCAAAGAGCAAAGAGGATGGGTAGAAGAGGGAGGCCAGGAATAGCAAATGGTGCACAGTCCCAGTCTGTGCTGCTGATTCCATCCTCTGGTGATCCAGCCAGGGGATCAACAGGCCTGTTGTGCCCAGTCATTAAGGAAAGGCATGTCTGTAATTAATGGCAAAGGGCCTGATACAATAAAAGGCATGTCTGCCTTCTGCACTGCGAAGCCCACATAGGGCTGCGAAAGACGCCAAAGAAAATCAATGTTAAGCAGCTTGTATGGATTTGTGCAGACCTTTACAGTGCCAAAGTCCAGACATATTTCTCATTGAGCTGAGCCCTCATATGTTTTATTTATAATTTAATGCTAAAATTTATGAAGGAGGTGCATAGCAGAGGGAGAATGCATAACCTTGTCATTTCTTTTCTTAAAGCAGCAGCTACTAGATCTAGGAAAGAATTACATCCTCCTCCTCCTCCTATCTGATTCCCCAGCATAAAACGTAACATGATAGAAATTTTATTCACTCTGAGTTTGTTTTCACTGAATTGGCTGTACAGATGAGGTGCCCATTGCACATCACACAAGTTTTTATCAAAATCACTAACTGCCAATCACTTCCTCTAAACTAAATCACCTCAGCTGTTATTCATCAAGCATGCCATGTTGCATTATAGACTTTCATAACTCAGACACTTAAGGTATGAAAGAAATTAATTGCCTGTATTATTTTCCATAAAAACAAATAAACAGCACTAGGTGCCTTTTTAAACTCAATTGGAGGATTGATTTTTAAATCAAATTGTATTTCATGAGAGTTCAAGTACTCACCACTAGAAGCTGTAATCTTGGAACTTTAAATATGGATGCTGTAATTCCAGAATGTCACATGCTTTAAACATTGAAATATAAACCATCGCCATAAGAAAATGTTGTGGTTTAACCCCAGCTGGCAAATAAACCTCACACAACTGATCTCTCCCTCTCCCCAATCAGTGGAATGGGGAAGAGAATTGGAAGAATAAAAGTGTGAAATATTGTGGGTGGAGATAATTTTAATAGGTTGAGCAAAGACCACACAAGCAAGCAAAGCAAAATGAGGAATTAATTCATCACTTCCCATGGCAGGCAGGTGTCCAACCATTCCCAGGAAACCAGGGGTCCATCGTGGGTAACACTGACTTGGGAAGACAAATGTCATAACACCAAACATCCCCTCTTCCTTCTTCCCTCAGTTTTATAGGCTGCAGTATGTTTCCACATGCCCTGGAATCTCCCTTGGGTCAGCTGGGATCAGCTGTTCCAGCTGTGTCCCCTCACAGTCCCTTGTACCCTGCCCTGTCTCCTCACTGGTGGGGTGAGGAGCAGAAAAGACCTTGGCTCTGTGTAAGTTCTGCTCAGAAATAACAAAAACATCCCTGAATTATCAGCACTGTTTTCAGCACAAATCCAAAACACACCCCATACCAGCTACTATGAGGGAAACTAACTCTACCCCAGGCAAAACCAGCCCAGAAAATAAAATGAGTATACATAAAAATGTATTAAACACAACAGCAACATTAACAGCCTTGTTTGGAGAGAGGAAGTTTTCTTAACAGAATACATTATTTACTGGTCTCTGCTGTATTGTTCCAGCATGATGTCAGGATTGCATTTTCCCTGGAAGTGTGGATCAGGCTTTCCCCCATCTGACATCAGCCGTGTTTGTATTGCCATACTCAGCTGAGACACCAAGGTGCAGGATTTCAGCTGGCATGAATCCAACCAGATCAGCACTGCAGAGCCAGCTGAGCTTAACTGAACTGTGCTGGAAACCTAAAAGTGAAGAGGCTGCCAGGGAAACAGCATAGGTTCCTGCAATGGAGAAGACCCAGTGACAGGAGAACCTCAAAAATTTTGTTCTGCTAAGTTGCCAAGAACAGCTAGGAGTCCACAACTCGCACAAGACTCATGGGTAAGGATCCAATAGTTGCATATATTTTTGTGTTCAGTTAAATTACCCAAATGGCCTGGTTCAGCAGAAAGTGATCTGGGAGCTCTCAGGGAAATATCTGTCACATTACATGTTTAGTTAAATTTAGTTAAACAGTTAAATGTTACCGCTTTTATAAACAAAAGAACAGAAACTCCACCTAATCCAAAACACCTAACCTTTTCTTTAAAAAAAACATGCCTCTTTTATCCCTCCCCCTTTTTTGGGGGCCCTAAATATGTCAGTTGTTTAAAAGATGTGACTGCCCTTATAAATGTATCGAAGATAAGCTAGGTTGTAAAGGATTCAGGTTCATGAACTGTGTTTATACAGTCTATTGTTTAGTACTCATGAATAATTGATTCTTGTCCTTCCTGCACAAATATTCAATCAGATACCATTCAAATTGATAGCAGGTGTCTGATCTAGGAAAAAATGGCAATGTTCTTTGACTGGAGATGTGATTGTAATACAACTCTGCTCCAGCCATGGGGTAAAGAGAGAAGTGTCACACATTTCAAATGGGGCCCATTGAGAGGGAGATCTGCTAATTAAAACAGCATACTGTGTAATTGTCTGGTATGTTTTGGGTAAGCAGCCATCCCAAAAAATGTTGATTGCATTTTAATTTTATGTGTGAAATGGAGGATGGATCATAATTTTTTAATAAAAAAATTGCTTGTCCTGGTGAGAGGTTTGGTTAAGCAGACAAGAATAGTTCTATTGTAATTCCATAAGATCCTTACATACTCAATATTAAAAATCTGACTCTGATTTCCCCAAGACCATGTGATGACCAGGAGACATAGAATAATTGCATTATGTGATATATTATTTAAGATCCAGTAAGAAGGTGCCTGTTTCTTAAAGCACAGATTCTTTTCCAATGAATTACAACTTTCCACTACTGGTAGCTTCCTGTAAGTTGCTTTATATACTGCAGGAAAAAAAAAGTGCATAGAAACAGAGTAGGGAGCAGGACCTGCTTGTGTATCCTTGAACCTTGGAGCACTGCTCATTTCTTGCTCAGGGAGGTTTGTGGACATGAGCAAAGTAATGCCTGATATAGAAAGAGGAGCTGCAGAGTAAATATAAATATGCAACTGGAATTTTGCTCCCAGGCACATGAAAATAAGTCTGAGGAGTCAGAGGTCCAGTGTGCTCCAACTAAAGCAAATACAAGTTTGATCATTGAATTAACCAAGACAGAAATCGATTCTAAGTTGGGGTTGGGAAATACCCACTTAGGGTATGGTTAGGGTATGGCCCACTTGTGATTAACTGGTATTAGTAGGAACTCTGGAAAAGCCACTGAGCAAATATGTAAATTGTTTTAATTTTTGGCCCCTATCATCCTAAAAATGTTCCTGTGGGAGGCTCCAACCTTTGGAAGGGTGTGGAAGGGCACAGACATAGTGCTCATGTGTTTTGCATCAGGGACCCAAAGCACTGGGCCATGAAGAAGAAAAGTACTTCAATTCCTTCTCATTGTTGCCCAATCCATGGGTTTCCTTGCTGCAATCTGCAAGGCTGTTTTTAGGGTCACTGTTTTTATGTTGTGCTGCTTCCCCTGTGTCCTCCCACCCCTGAGTTTAATGCTTAAAGACTGATAACTGTAAGCCCTGAAAATTATTTTCCTCTGGTTGCTAGTAATGACAGTTTTCCATATTTCTTTATTTACAGGACTTAATGTTTTCATTGTCTTTTCTATCAAAATGGCTCTGTAAGTGTAGAAAAGAAGTTGTGTTATATAGCATTCATGTCCATTCAGTCTTTGACCATACACATTTGACTACCAACATGGAAAGATTATGTTTACAGGCTGGGTATGCTCAGGCCACAAACATTGCTTCAATGAATGGTTGGTCACAGCAGGATGAGAGTTTTTTGCAGTCCTGTTAGATTTACACATTTGAACCAGGCAGCTGTTGGCACTGCATAGTTCTCCCACATTCTTCAGCTCGCTAGCAATCATGTATTTCCAGAAAATTATTTCAGCCTAATTCAGTGTTAATTCTCACTGTTTCTTTACATCTTAATTGTGGCTCTCAGTTCTTGAGCGGTATCAAATACCCATCCCCATGTCTCTCTCAAACCTTCAGACCATCTTACAACCCTCTGGTGCACTTGATACATCCTTTGGAACTGTCTCACAGCTCTCCATGCACTTGTTCCATGCCATCCCCCAACACCAAGAGACATTCCAGACAGATGTGAGTGCCAAGACCAAGGTGTGTTTCAGAGCACTTTGCTCTTGTTGATTGAAAAGCCCTTATTTGGTTTCTTATTTGGGTAAAATAAGAAATAAATGTTTCTGCTCTAGAGCAGCATAAAATGTAGAAGTTCCTTTTCTTTTCTCTTTTGAATCCCAAGCAGCTGCCTGTTTGAGCAGGTTCAAACTAATGCTTTACTCTGTCTGCTCAGCACTCCAGTGCACAAAACCTAGCACTTTTAGGGAGTGCAGACCCTGAAGCCAGTAGCACACTAAAATGCTCAATCTTCCATAAATATTACCCTTCCCTTGACCTTCCTTCATTTTCCATGCTGGATTCCACTTCTGAATCTATTCATTTTGAATAGGCAGCAAAATCCTTCCCTGGAATAGACAACACAGATACACCTTGCCAGCTGTAGCAGTTCGTAATGTATATATATTATTGAAATATTGGCAGTGGTCTCTGAAACCACAAACAGAATTAGTTGTACCCAGAGAAACATACTTTCTTTCAGTGGCCCGAGTAGCCAACAATTACGAAAGATATCCTCCTCCTTTCTATAATTTCAGAAGATATTATAGTCTTTAGTGCACAAGTGACATAACACATGAATTGGCTCTTCATAAAGACTTTCCCATGGTACCTTACAACTATTCAGATGGGGCAGCTCAAAAAGACAGCAATTTCTTTCCTTTTTTCTTATTAAGGGCATTTAATGCTTGCTAAAGGTTTCAAGTTGCCTGCCTTCCATTACTAAAGTTTCCCTTCAGCTAGGAACAAACCTGAAACCCATCCTGCAACCACCTCACTCGCATGTGGAGCCTTACAGCTGCAGTGGTGTTTCCAGTCCACTGCCAGAAACACAGTGGGGAAGTGGTGGCAAGGCTGGGACCAGGTCCCTGGCTCTGGTTCTCACTTCCCTCTCCTGTTCCTTGGGACACAGAAGGAGTGACAGCTGTGTTGACTGAGGTGTGACCTTGCTGGGGTATCTGTGAGGGACTGCCAGGGTGATGCTGTGGGAGGAGAACAGGGAAGGGTTGTTTTCTTGCAACTCAGAAAATGGCATTTGCATTATTTTTTCTGGCAGTCTCTGCACTCCACCTCAGGAGTGATCCATAGCTTGTAAATTGTTGCTTGTATCAGTGTGTTTACAATTTTAAGGGCTCTGAAGAGCTGTCATACATACCAGTTTTAAATCCTTATGAGTTTATTTAGAAGTGATGTGTATTTACAATAATCAAATGACTGTGTCAAAGATAGGCTGTGCACTCAAGGAGCAACCAGATTTGAAGAAATGTGTTGGATAGAAGGAAATATCTTGAAATGCTACAGTAATGAGCATAAAGCTCCAAAGTCAAAGCTTTTGGAGATCTGGACTCTACTGGTATTCCTCAGCTTTGAATTCTTCCTTTTTTTTTTTTTTCTTTTTAATAAGCCAGAATTTAAAGGTGTATTCCTTGCACTGCTTTGGTGAGATAACACTTGGTAGGAAAACCAACCTAATTACTATCAGCTGCTGGAAGGTATCACTGACCTCTCCAGTCTCTTGGAGCTGCACACTCTGGCATCTTTAGGAGTATATTTTCCTTCTATAGTTATTCTTCTGGCAATTTAACTCTTTGGATTTGTTCTTGAATACACAGAGCCAGGAAGCAGAGGTGGGTATGACCAAGTATGTGGGGCACTGCCTGACCTGGAGTAGGAACCTTCACCTATAAATTTGCTTGGAGTGGGAAGCTGGATGGCTTTTGTAAATTCAGTTTGAATTTTTAGCTGTTTTGCTCTCTAGGAAGTTCTTGGAATGAATCCATCAATCATTCCATTTCAGAGGAATGAAGCACCAGCATGCGTTTCTGTTCAGGAAGTGCTAGATTATATTCTGAGAACTTAAGAGGATGAGGAAAGCCATAAGTATGAGAAAAGTATAAGTGTTTTATGTACTTTTTTAAAAGAAGAAAAACAAGGGTTCTGGAGTTCCTAAACCAGTCAGCCCAATCACTTTTCCTGAAAATACACTGGGACAAGTCTTAAAAAAAAAAATCTTTCTAACTATTCAGATGATAAGAGGGTTGTAAAAGATAATGTAAGATTGAAGTGTTTTGTTCTCAGCAAACTCATCTGATTTCTTTCACTGAAAGAATAACCAGCCTGGGGAAAGGGGTAAGATGTTGCTGAATTATCCTAATTTCAGCTTTTGGTTTTGTTACACATAATGTCCTTGTGGAAAAAAAAAATCCAGTGGAGTGTGCACAGCTAAAGCACTGCACTGGGCACCATATTTTACATATCAAGAAAGCATATTGAATTGAGTGGAGTGTGACAGGAAAATCTGAAATTTACAGAACATGATCTATGAAGAAAAGTTGTGGGAACTGATAAACCTACAGAGAAATCACTGTGATAGTCTTTCCAATATGAGAAAGTTACTCAAAGACTGGTGCTTATTGTTCTCCCTCCACTTGAGGGAATTTAAAAGAAACCAATTTAATTTTCAGCCAAGATGCATTAGGATGACTGGGAGGAAAACTTTCTAACCACGAGGGGAATTGAGTAATGATGCAGACTCCACCAGAGTGTTTCCAGAGCAGGGTAGACAGATGTTAAGGGGGGGTCTGGCACTACTAACGATTCCAAGGCTGGGGAGGTACCCAGGCCCAGGTTATTACCTGAGAACAGCAGCCCAGGAGGAAAGAGTAAAAGCTACTGCCAAGAGACTAAGAATGAGCAGTGGTTTTATCAGATGGTGATAAATAGCTCTTTCTTAGAGATGGGGATGGTATTACTTTCTAAAAAAATACAGTTCTTTCATCCTGAATTGATGGTGATACATACATTTTAATATAGGTTGGAAAGCACAATGTAAAATGTTATAAGGACACAGCATGCTAGTGATAGTCTATCACAGACTCTGTTTATATATTGTGATAATAGCCCTAACTTCTTATTTTAAACATCAGTTACACTGTGATCTAATAAAAGATTAGGGTTTTCTAAAGTAACTTTTACTAGATTTACATACATTTTTAGTTCACATACAAATTTTTGTAGGCCTCCTGAGAACTTACAGTAATAGGACAGGAGAGAATGATGCAGAATTCATTTTAATTTGCTTGTCTTGGAATGCCCTTTGCTGTTTATATTACAAATTTCAATATACATCTCAGAGGATCAGAGCAAGTATAAATATCTATACCAATTTAAAAATGTACCATTTTTAGAACCTGTCATATATTTTTTGATAAGGCATGCTATTCATCATCTTCTGAGGACCATTTTTCTTAGAAATATGTAAAACCATATATACAGCTAATGTACAGCATCCCAAAATCTGTAGCTGGGAACATAAATTAAGCCCAAAGTGCTCAATTTTAAATGTACCTTGCTTTTTGACAGCAGCTGGCTGTCTGGATCTGAGACTGCTTTCAAATGGGAGTGAGATGAGTTTCACAAAGTTCCAAAGAAGTTGATAGCTATTACTGGGCTTATGTCTATTATTTCATAATGCCATCCTCCAGAGAAAATGCTGATATTAAGATTATTACCCAGCTTGCTTTTGAAGCCTAAACTGAAATTCTGGTTGTGTCTAAGGTCATGTAAAAGTTTATTCTCTTTCTTCCCCCACCTCCTTACCTTCTGTAACTTCTACTACTGAAATGAGCAGCAGAATGACATTAACATCATAATTTTTGGTGCATGGAAATTTTTCCAGCTTTCAGTTGCTCTCAGTGAGTCTTTATTCTGAGGAACATACCCAGACAACGTGTACTGAGGAATTCCTCAGTTGTAGGATATCACTTTGGTGTGCTGTCACTTGGCTGTTCTCATTTCCACTTGCTCCTTGGCAGTGACCTGCCTGCAGTCAGCTGAGCTGACTTTAAAGGTTTCTATCAATAACAATGCACAGAAACACATGAAAGGAAATATAAATTACTGGTAATGGTGGTACTCAGGAGTGCTGAACCTTTAGCTCATTTATTGAACAGTTAAATATTGCCACTTTTGTAAGCTAAGAAAAAAAAAGAAACCTCACTAAATCCAAAACTTCTCATTTTGTCTTTCATAAAGGCACTTGTTTACTCTTTCTTCCCTCATTCTCTCTGCCATAGAGGTCATCTGTGGTGTGTCTGTTGCGGTCCTCAGCAGCCAAAATGTATTAGAGCTGCCATGAAGTTGATTAAATTGACTTAAACATGTCAAAAATGGCTGGCAGACCACTACTGCTGGGTTATTTTATGCTGTGCTACGGATTTTAAACAGTTAAAGAAAACCAATTTAGTACCAAGCAAGCATACAATACCATTTTGTTCTGTAATTCTACCTGTCACTTTTTTATTTCCCATTTCATTCTCATCTTTCTTCATAATTGGGTACCAGAATACTAAGCTGTAACTACTTGTGAGAAGGAAGATGAGAGGCAGACCCTGAAGAGATCAGCGTGTGCGTTGTGAAGACCCAAAACCAGTTGGAAAGTGATGATTCAACCAGTAATGTACAGTGTGATAGATGGAATGGACTGGGAGGCCAGAAAGAGCTGAGTTGTGTGGCTGCACTGCTCCAATGGTCACTGTGTTTCACAGACCAGTGCTTGCACCTCTGTATTGGGCAGTGTCTGTTGAGGAAACAGCAGCAGCCATAAAAAACTCAGCAATATCCTCAATATAACAATGAGGATTTGAAGACAAGGACACCAGGTTATGTATTTCATTCTTTTGCTTTGCTGAGAACGTGAAAAACAACAAAAAGCAGGTGGCCAGTGTGGCTGATGTAACTTCTCCTTTGACACATATTGCATTCCAGCATTTTTAACAACTCATTTTCCCAAGGGTGGGGTGATGAGGATGCTCTAAATATTCCACGATTATTTTTTCTAAAAAGACATGCAGAGCAAGCAGAAGGCCCGATTTGCTTATCTGATGCACTTGGAAATCCTCAAGGCACATGGATGAAGGCACTTATTTATGGGCATCATTTCCAGATGCACTTTGCAATCAGTAATGTTTTCCTAGGAAGTGAAGGATTGTTTGATGTTCTGTGGCTGTGAGTAATTCTTGCAGTATGTAACTGGTGGAGTTCTGATTTTTCAAGGAAGAGATGGTCTCTCCTTATTTCTAATAGAAAAAAAAATCAAGCATGCTGTTTACAAATATTGATGATTAAAAGGAGCGTTTTCTGCCTTGGTCAAATATAATAGGAACATTTGGGAAATTTTAAGTTTTGTCCTTGTGCTTTTTTTAGTCAAATACGTCAACTATTTTTGGCTCTCATTTCTGTAAATTTGCTTCAGTAACTTGCACTGACTGCACTGCAAGGATAAGAACCTTGTCCTTTTTTTGCACCCTGTTTCCCTATGTGATATGGAACTTTGGGGTGTCCTTCTGCATTTTCCATGACATTGATGTTGCTTTTTCATTCTGACTTGGAATATCCCTCAATCATTTATGCTTTATTTAGAGTACTGAAGTTTTTCCTTCCCATCCATCCTCAAACTTCACCTCTGCCAGAGAGGGATTTCATGGGACTGAAGGAGGAGATGCTTTCCCACCATCAGAGTGGAAACTGGTTTATCCCAAATCCATCTCTGCCTTGTCTTCTGGGGTTAAAAGGAATGTCCAAATGATAAGTCTGCTCTTTCAGTGATAAGATTTTCTTCATTGTCTTTTCTTGCATTTAGAAGTGTCTAAACAACTTAAAATGAATTAAAGGTAATAAAAATATCCAGTAATTTATGCCCACATCCAGATAGTCTGACTCTGCAATTGCTCATGTATTTTTTGGAGGTGATTCACTTCTAGAATTTCTTTGGCCCCTTAACCAGAAGAGAGGGACAGACTGACATAGCCATAGCTACAGCTCAAGGTCAATATAATTAATATTATTTCATATGCAGCTTTTAATTCAAAGAACTTGAGAGGTAGGATCCCAGTTGATCCAAAACTTATAACTCAAGTGGATGAAGCCAGGAGGCAGCTGCCAGAGCTAAGACTAAGAATGTACTTCAGTGTTTTTCTGAACTGAGGAGCACTTTTATTCCCTCATAATATAATATTTTGCACAACCCAAACATGTAGGTCAAGAGGCCAGAAAATTAGCACCGAGTTATAACACTCCTGCAAGGGGGTTTGATGAAAATAAGACCTAAAACCATTCATATGTTTTAAATGGTTTCCCTTCCTTCCATTCATGCAATGATACAGAACAGCTGGTCATGAAACCTGGCTGCACATTTGATAAATGGGAACAGATTACTAAATCAAATTTGTTGACCAATTTTCAAGTATGTGGCCTTGAGATATTAAAACAAAAAAAGTGCTTGGTGGTGGTGGTGGTGGGGGGGTGTTGCATTGCCTAAAGAGAGAAGGGGTAACAGGCCAGTGATAGGAACATTTCGTGCTGGTGGGATTTGGCAGGGGGGGAGGGAATCTAATAGCTGACTTTCGCGTGAGTACCCAGCTAAACCCTCAGGGAATTTTATATAGTGCATGTTGTCAGTATTTTAATCATCCACAGCTGTCAAAACTCTTGTAACCCGCCTCTTCTATTTAAAATGTGTCTTCTAGGCATAAAATAATTAAAGGTGCAGGACCATAAGGTAGGCTCAGAGCCGCTGCAATGTGACAAAACTCCACATATGAAAGGCATTATTTCAGGAAGTTTTAAATATAAATTTTGTTTTGTCAGAAGGCTGCAGGGCACACATTTTCTATACTGTCAAGCTTGATAGTAACAATATTTATATTTCAAATAAAAAGATTAAATTGCAGTCTTATGTGTTTCTGGTTTTCACATAGTTTTTACCAGTGTATCATAGTGTTCCATATCAGTGTGTCATCGAAACTTTTTTTTTTGCTGACACCAGTTTTGCTTTATTGTAATATTAAGTCTTGTACTGTCAGTCCCTGAATTGAAATAATGAGGGCAGACAGTGGTTTAGTTGACTAGCCTATATCTTCCCTTTCCTTCCCCCCCAAAAGAAACCCTGAAAACAACACAAAATAAAAATGAACTCGTTCAGAAAGGCAGTTGTAAAGACAGAGATTTGGAGCCTACAGATATAAAATGGCTGTGTTTGTGTGTGTGTGCACGTGGGTGCTTTTGCAGCTTTGTTTTTGCTGTGTGTCAACCTCGTGCCCAAGATCCCACCTGGCAGAGTGGCCTTCATGTGCCTACCAAGGGATGTGTACTTTGCAAAAGAATTAAAACTTAGTGGAGAATGCAGATGGAAGAGGAGGGGAGGGCAGCGTAATTTCTGAATATTTTGAGCTTTATTTGTTTGTTTTTACTATTAAAAGAAAGGGCCCAAAAAAAGAGTGTCTCGACCACTTCGAGCTGTCTGGCTGGCAAGGCTTTTGTGCCACTGCTTTTTTTCTGTTGGTTTTGAACTTTCTGCTGGTGCCCATTGGCCCTTCTCTCTTCATTGTTCAGAGCTTGAGCCCCGGGTTGGGCTGGTGTCATCTGTGTAGCATCAGGGCTTGACAGAACAATGGGGAGAAAATGGGAAGAGGTTCTGACTCAGAAGACTCATTGTAATGGCCAATTGGAGTCACTGGGGCTGGGTTTGCTCCTTTTGGGTCGAAATCTGAATATTTCATCACAACCCTTTTGTGGAAGTTTGGAACTGGCAAAGTGTTTCTGTTCTAATTCCCCAGGTTTTACCTCTGTGTGCTGGTGAGGATTTCCCCCCAGTGCCTGACAGTGCTGGTAGATGTGTAACATCTTCTCTGACCATGATGTGTTTGGTGAACTGGGCTTGTCAGAAAACTGATTCAAAATTTGGGTGTTACAGAAATTCCTCCAGAATTGCTGTCACCTTAGGTGTGATGTGGGATGCATCTTCTCTCTCTGCTTCTGTACATTGGCCCTTCTTTCTGTCACTTTAAGCCTTTGGGCTGTCATTTGGCCAGTCATGATTCTACAATAGTGACAGTTTTTATTTTCTTACAATAAAATGATGTTTGAGGGGTTCTTTTTGTTTGGTTTTTTTTTTTTTTTAAATTGCTACTGTTATATACCTAAGTAAACATATTTTGTTTCCTTCCATAACCAGCCAAGAAGTTTCTGGTCCATTGTAGAAATTAGCTGGAGAACTTTGCAGATTGTATGAAGCACAGGATGTTAAAATACCAGTGAAAATGTTGTGTTCATTAAAAAGCAGACGTGTCTTTTCCGTGTCTCTGTACACCGAGCTCCTAAATGCAGGATTAATCAAAATAGGAACACTAGGGGAAGATATTTAAAAGTAAAGTTATGCACAAGTAGAAGACTTTTGTATGGAAAAGGGGACAACAGGTGGCACTACCCAGTCTGTACTGACAGTCTGATCTCAGTTAACACCCCCAGACACATTTTTTTCCAGTTTGAACTGATGGATACACAAATCAGGCTATTGCAGCACACACATCTCAAATGAGAGAGCCCTATTCCAATGGAAACATCTGGTTTCATTACACCAGGTAACACCTGCATGAAATTACATCTGTGTGGAAAGTCCTTTAACAGAATTTAGTAATTAAAGTGAGGCAATCTAATCAGAGAAAGGCATAGAGAAGGTGATACATGAAGTTTTGTTCTCCACCATGTAAATAAACTGCATTAGTATATTGGGTCTTTCAAGAAACAGTTAACATCAACAGCTTGCAATGGGATAGATTTCATGTTAAAAACAGCCTTCCATACTATATCCCCAATATATATTCTGATCTTCCTAACAGATCTCCAGGGTGCTGTTTGGATTTATTGCACTTAATAGCATATTGTTTGGAGTGTACAGTGTGTGGGTCCAACCGAGTTTTACTGGGGTATTCTGAGGCTCAATTTCCTTTCAATATGTAACTGTGTCCTTTTCAAATTTTGCTTTAAAGCCTTGTGCAGACTTTGCTTTATACCTTATCAACTGGTTTTTAAAATGTCAACGCTGACCTTGAGCTGAGCATCAGCAAGGAGCTCCCCTGGAGGAGGAACACGGAGCCTCGGGGCTCTGTGGTAGTTGGGGCTTTCTCTGTGCATTGTCACTTTGTTGTTTCTGAGCCTGGAACCACCTCAAAGCTGAGCTTCTGGAATCAATTCTTAGTTCTCTTGTGATTCTCAGGAAAGGAGATGGTTTCTCTGTCTTGGAGTGGGTTCTGTGTCAGCCCTACATGGTGTACAGGCACTTCTGGCTTTATTTGCCTGGGATTTTACCATCTGGCAGTGTCACCTGGAAGGCATAAATAAAGCCATTGTTTCAGGGGTTCAGTGAGGGGCTGCATATATTTTTCTTGTCAGAAAGTATAGAATAAAGGATCCAGCAGAAATCACCAAAAAATGTCTGCTACTGTTCAAAACTGATAAAGGACAGCATGGTTAACACTCCAGGCTTTAGGATGAGTTCCAGCAATTCTTTATGGAGCTGACACATTTTTTCCCATAGTTTTTTTTTTTTTCCTCTGAAAGCTGTTTTTTTGGCCAGAGTAAAAAAAAGGAAAAAAAAATACATTCAAAATTTTCATCTTGGAAATGAATGCCCTTGCCAAAATTAATAAGTTTTCCAAAACTTCCCTGGAGAAAGAATAATTCTTGGACCATAGCTGGAAGTCAAGGACTCCTTTTGGAAATCAGATTTTTGGTAGAGCGTTTCCCTGGCTGCTTTTGAAACAGCCTATTGTTAATCACCTGACCTTTGAATGAACGCAGCTTTCATCCACGTTAATCCAGATGTGCCTTTTTAAACCATGTTCCTCCTGTGGATCGATTGATGTTCTCAGAATCCCTTTCTGCGCACGTGCCCTTGAGGGTGGGCCACAGAGCAGGGCAGGATTTGGGTGGGCTGGGAGGGAGATGGGAGCTTGGGAGCCCAAAGGTCACCTTGCCAGCAGTCTCCTGTTTGAAAGGGGAATGTTTTACACTGGTTGCCTGTGCTGATTGCTGCTGCTGCTCCCTTTGGCTACGAGCTGAGGGCCAAACTCATCTCTTTGTGTAAGCTGGAAGTAGAGCCAGGAGCAACCTACAGTATCTCTCATGCACAAGTGCTTTCAACGTGAGGCCATTTAATCCTTCAGTCAGAGAGTCAAGTGAGTGCATGGAACTGTGGCTGCAAAATACCTCACAAAAGTCTTTGCCTCCTTCTCCAGCATCTGTAAATACAGTTGAGATAGTGTTCCCTTGCTGTTTAAAAAGGCCAAAAAAAAAAAAAAAGATAAGAAAACAAAGGAGGCAGTGGCAGTAAACTTTCTGCAGAGCTTTAGCCTACCAAAGATTTAAAGGATTGACATTTGCATTACATTTTTCCCCCACCCAGTCCTCCTCATTAGCTGGATATCTTTATTCTCTAAATATTTACCACCTAAACCAAATTTACAGTTTAATTTGCTGCATAAAATCATTTATTGACTGATAAAGCTCATTACTAAGGCCTAGCCCAAGCTGTAGCCTGCCACGACAGTTTTAATTCTTGTAGCAGCAGGCTACTGCAGGAGAAAAACAATCCTGTCACGTTAACGGCAGGGGTCTGAATTATTCAAATACACTAAATCCTCCCAGAACAGTTCCCCTGCTCATAATTTGTCTTTTCCCACCAACAATTAACTAGCAATATTCAAAGTTAACAATGCCAACTCTTTTGAAATCTCAAGGAAAATGGAAATATATACATGCAAGAAATGTTTTTAGAGAAGAATACATTAAAAGAGCAATGCTGGGAGACTTCTAGGGAGTGTAATCAGTTAAATGGACCCACTGCTTTCTCTAGCCCAGAATGAATTTGCTGGATGTTTGTGTGTGTACAGATGGGTTTGATGCTGAGTTCTGGTGTCAGGTGGCACAGATGCAGGGCTGCTTACACCTGCCAATGGCCCTTTCCATGGCACTCCTGATGGCTGATGCTTGTCAGTTCTATTGAACTCCGAGAAGGAGTTTCCTCTTCCATCTCCTCTCTTCTGTCAGAGTTTTGGCTGTTGACATGATTACGAGTTTCGTAAATAATTGCATTACTAAGTGTAACATACTGGAGCAAAACCATGCAATATGCTATGAAAACAGTGAAAACAGAGATGTGGTAAAGGTTGCTGGTACAGATCATGTTGAACAGGCTGAAGGTCTGAATCTGTCCCAGTTAGGAGCATCTTTCCACATCAGCCCACAGAATTTAGGCTGGCAGGTGGTCTTTACACAAATCTCCAGTTAAGGCAATTTACAAAGTCAAGACAAACTGGCTGATCTGCTTTGGTTGGTGACCCACTGACAAGTTTGGTTTTCTGAATAGGGTCTTGGTGTTTTCATAATTTGTCTTTCCTACCAGTTCTCTTGGGTGATGGACCCTCTTCTGCATCCACAAATAGCCACTGAACAGAGAGGGGTTTGAGATCCCTCCAGTCATGGTGAGGAGGAGCTGTAATTCTCTGCAGGGACAAACAGTTTTGTTCCACAGAGGACAATCCAGCTGAGGTTTGTCCTTCTGTATGTGTGACAGCCACAGCCCATACATCACAGTTAGTGATGGGCAGTAGGAAGGGCTTTAGCATTCGGGTGTCTCATATAGGTATTGCTTCTACATAGCACTTTACACTCTTCCAGAACTGTAAGTCAGTATTTCCCTTGTCCCATTCATTTTCTCCCTTCAATTTCTGTGGCAGTTCCAGTGCAGAATAGCTTCTTGTGCAGGCCTTCAAAGGGAAAATGATGGCTCCAATTTGTGACCAAATAGCTTTGACATTGTCTGTACGTTTGCTTGAGTTTATAAAAGACTTTGGTTTTCTTATTTAATCCTTTGATGTAGAAACAGTCTGAAAAATCAGTAATTCTTTCTGGTGTGCCCTTAGTGACAATTTTAACTCTCCCATGAAATTCTCAGTTTTTAAACTCATAATGTGTCTTTTTATCCTTTCCTACAGCACACAGAGTGCTTTAATGCTGTGAAATCTTAGATCTCTGTAGAAGTGCATAAAGATAGGAGGAAGTTAAAATGTATAAAAAGAATATAGAAAACTGTGCATTATTTGCTTCTCATCTATATCAGCATTTCACAAGATGTGGGCCACAGCTCCTCTGGTGATGATCTGCAAAAGGACTGAAATTCCCCTTCATTCCCATTTAATTTAAAGGTTAAGTCTGTGTTTCTAGTCCACTCCCTGGGTGGTGGTTGAGTGGGCAGTAGCACCTGCTGAATTGATATGTCTTTATTTGATCTGATATCTCTGGTGAGGAATGTATGTGCTGCAGGAACAGAGGGCACTGGAGAAGGTTATGTATGTGCTTTCTGAGTAGCCATAATCTCTCCTATTCATACACCCACAGCATTGGAACTGGACTTTGGCTCTAAAACCTCTGTTGCTGAAGATAAAAAGGAATTATCAGTAGGAGTGAGGCTCCTACCTGGTTTGGACTGGCAGTGTTAGGACTGGTGTGTGATATGTACTCGTGTGTGCTCTCCCTGGGTGCTGTACGTGCTTCTGTACGAGATTCACCCTGGTACCTGAGAGCAGTGGAGGGGACTCTGGTGGTGCTGATTTGCCTCAGCAGCTATGGGCAGTGTTAGATATCCATCCTTACTGGACACTTCCCCACTGTCAGTGTCCTCTTCTGTTCTGCTGACATGCTGCCATTGCCAAAGCTGTCTTTTGTGGTTTAAACACAGCTCTGATGAATAATCCACTGCCAAACCATTTTTTTTTTTTTTTTTTTAATAATGAAGGTAAATTTAAAGCAACAGCTTTCTCTCTTTGGAGTTATCTATGTCCATGGAAGATTATTTATCATCCTCATCTGTTTACTTTGCTTCTTTGCTGTCTTTTTGATGGGTTTCTCATCTCACCTTTCTGGAATACCCGTGGTGGCATCTCTTAGTCCTGTAACATTTTTATGGTAAAGATTGAGTAGACCTTGGGCATCCTGAAACCAGACACCTTGTTCAGTTGTCTCAGATCAAGTTTTGTCAGAAGAGATGGTATGCAGAATTTCTGAGAGTATGCTGGGGTAGCTTGCAGGGTAAAGCCTAACTTCAAACTTCCCATCTCTTTAACTCCTCTTTCTATAGAATCTCAGTCACTTTCTCATATTTATTTCTCATACTTATTTCTGCTTCTGCTATCCCAGACCTCAGGGCAGTCATCAGACTGTTTAGTTTGTCCCTGGATGAAAAGAAGCATCTGGACCACGTGAACCTGGGCACTTCACCTGTGCAGTGTCAGTGGCACCCGCCGTGTTTGGAACTGATGGATCCGGTGCTTGCTGCTCTGAATCAATGGGGCCACAGCGAGTTCAGTGGAGCACTGCTGGTTTCCACTGCCTTGGGACCTGGTGCTGCAATCCCAGATCACTCATTTCCAGCTCCCTTTGACCGTCTGCCCCTGCTTGTCTCAGGCTGGAATGAAGCCGTGGGGAGCTTGACCTGTGCTTGTTTATCCCAAACGTGCCCACAACTGCAATAAACCCTCGCTGCTCTGAACATGCTGTTCCAGCTCCTCTCTGTGTCTGAGGCTTGGAGACTGAAGCTGGTTAATTGTGGCAAATGTGGTTTTCTGGGACATCTAAGGGTTATGTCACTTTTCTAAAAATCTCTTTGATCTTGAATCAAAAGAAGGGGGTGGGTTTTTAACGTCATCTTAACTGTGTGGCTTTTACAAATTAAAAACCTACTTGAAATTGGTTATACAATATGTGCTTGTGTTTCTCTAAGACTGATGAGACCACCTTTGACTCTAAGCTGCTTTTTCTAGCAGATAATCAGGAAAACTCTGGTAATGAACAGTTAGGAAAAGCTAGAGGGAGCTTTTGAAATAAGAACTATGCTCTTCTCTGTATTTCGCGAGCCAAGGCTTTAATTTACAAGAAGCACAATAAGGGCAGAAATGAAGCTGCTAGTGTGCCATCTCAGTAAGCAAAGCAGTAGAAAGAAATACATATTTATTCTGTCCTTGTCACTAGAATCATCACAGTCATAGGTAATTAGTATCTGAAGTCCGAATCATATCCCACTGATTTGGCCAGAATCTTAGTAAATTCTAACTTTTGATTGAACTGACTGTGTCTTATTACCTTCCAGGTCTATAAGCATTTATAGAATCTCAGGACTTTTTCCTCAGTTGTTTGCACCTTATGAACCCATTCATGTAAGTTGTGAGCTGGGACCATGTGGCTGAGAAGGGCTTTAAATTAATGGAGCTTTTGTTGTAGATCTGATAGACTTAACTACAGCAAATGCAAGCCTACTGAATACTACTCTTAACATATTTCTGTGTAGATTCCTTTGGAGTAGTCTGTGGACTTCAAAATATCTCTGAAATACAAGTGGGAAGTCACTTCTCTAGTTTATAGACTGCATTTTCCATTTTGTGAAATGGGTGAAATGTATAAAATATGTTTTTAATCCAGTCTGAAAATCAGGTTTTGGATCTCTAGTACCTTTTAACACAGGCACAAAACCAGAGTCTATGTTGCCCAAATTATGCTTTTGCTGTCAGAATTTTACAGTAGAAAAATACTGATGAATTCCTGTTTTCTGGAAAAATGAGTTAGATGTTTGAAATAGTTTGTTAAATTTATCAGAGTTTCAAAAAAAAAAGAAGAAAAATAAACTTTTCTTGAGCAGTAATAATTTTCACTGCCCCGACTGTCTGGATTAAACCAGAGCAAAAGCATTGGTGATACCCAGTTGTTTGGTTTCTTTGTGTGTATGAAAGAAATGAGATTTCTTACTGTATATGTTCAAATCATGGTAATGCCAGTCTGTTCTAAGAATAATTGATGATCATTGTTTGTGGGTAAGTTACTTGCCAAAATATCTGCATACAGGAAAGACATTCAAGTATCAGAACCTTATTTTATTTGGTTTCCTTGTAGATGTTCTATTCACAACCACTGAATATGTTTAATTTCTCCTAAGTATGTATATGTGAGACAAAGATTACTGTTTTTCAAAGCAACCAGTTCTTTGGTACAACTAGGTTTTGAGGAAGAACTAAAATCAGTTTTAAGAGACCTTATTTTCTGTGAGATAAATTCACCCAACTTCTGAAAAAATCCATCTTTTCATCAGGACTTTGGCTTAGCCACCCAGAATGACTAGCTGGTAATGGCAAATTTAATCAGGATTAAGAAAAGTACAGTTCAGAAACCAATGGCAACTGGTGTTTTTCTGAGTTTCTTTGCAAATGGGACTGTTGTTCTAAAAGCTGAGCAGGAACCATTTTGAAAACCTGCCTGGTACTTTGCTGCCTTTGCTGATGTGGGAAAGTAGACGACCTGGCTCTGCATCACTCCTGGTGCCAAAAAACTCCTGGTCTGCCACTGCTTGGGAGCTGTAGGCACAGAGTGGTGTTGAGATAAATGCCCCAGAGCAATTGCCATGATCTCATGTCTCTGCTGGTATGACATACCCTTGTTGGCTCCTGCAGCCCCGTTTGACTCAAGGCTGCTGCGTACACCTCATTTCTTTTATCTGAGCTTTTAAAAGGCTCATCTGATAAGGTCTGAACAGCTTGTGTGCATATCTGCTGTACAACACCTAAAGCTTAATTCTCTCTGTCCTAAATGGAACTTTTCTGCTGCTTATTTCGAGAGCTACTTTGCGAGGAAGTTGGTCTTCTGTTCCTATTATTAAATACATGTGATTCTTTGGGGGCACATCACAGAGATTTGAGTTTTTTCTTGTGTTGAATTCTGCTCTTGGATACAAATGCACAATTCCCAGAGTGATCTGCAGAGAATTAATCTGTCATTAGCAATATTGGGTGTAGTGCCTCTAATTCCCATGCACCACCCTGAAAATTTCCACCACCCCCACAAATGGAAAAGAAAAAGAGGACTATTCCATTTATTCTTTTTTATATGTAAATGAGACTTAAAATAATTGTTTGATAATGACATGGGTTTTTTGTTGTTGTTTGGAAATATCTCTTGACAATAATTTATCCTGCAATTATTGTTGCTTAGTCCTATCCTTATAATTAAGGCCAAGAAAGTGTTGTTCATCACCTCATTAAATGCTTTCTCTTTCAGGATGCCTGACTCCCTTTAACACAGCCAAGAGCTGATAAAGCCACTTGTATGCAGAGCTGGCTGCCTGCAGATCTTTGATCTTTTTTTTCCCCCTTCTTCAAGAATATGACTTTGTGAAGTAGTTGGTGCTGCAGTTTCAGTTTGTTGTTTTAAACAGTTCAGTTTCTATAAATACTCATTCACTTTGATTTTCAATTGCCCTTGTAAGACAATTGTTTTCTTGTTGGATTCCCACTGAATAGATAGACCTCCTGCCTTTTTGTTTTTTAAAATATGATTAAAATACAACCTTCTTTTTGAGCTTTTCCACAGCTCACTTCTTCCTGAAAAGGTGAAATTTCAGCCCTAACCAGTGCTAATGACTGAACAATTCTTTGCACTTGTGTTATGCATTTCACTTGGTTTTAATGGTGGCAAAAGGGGTGAAGGAAATGTCCTGACTGAGGCTATACAGGAAATCAGAAATATCTCTTGGACCTTTGTTAGAATTATTTGACAGAAATCTTACTTCATTCTGTTGTACTTTTCCCCCTTTCTGCATTTTTTTTTTGTATTGAATGTAGAGTGGTTCCAAAAAATCTATTTCTAGAACCTTTTCTGTTGTCTGAGGTATCTGTGGCCGTGCTCCTGCAGAGATTCTTCCCCCTGTGAACACCTTTGTGCACCCTGAATCCTCTGTCATCACTGAGGAAGGTGGTTGTGGAAACCTTAGCTGAGGGCTGAAGAAGGGAAATTTTAGCTATTTTTAAAACTTAAGTACCTTAAAGGTCCTTATGACCTTCCATCCCCCTAAAGAAGCTTTCAGTTGTGTATCTAATATTGTAATTCACATCTCTCCAAGCTCTGTCAATTATATTTTCAATAGTATTGTCCTTTAGGATAAATGAGTTTTTTGCTCTTTCAGGGCTCAGGATGGGGAACAAAATAAAAACCTTCATGAAACTCCAGCTAGGAGAAGAGAAGGGTACATGCTCTTGCTGTTTCCTGCCATGCCTTGCTATTCCTGGCGTGTTCGCATTTCTTTTGTTTCTTCCCTTACATTGTGACTCTCTTTCTGGAGCTCCTCTTTGTCTGTTTCTCCTCAGCTTCTCCCAGATGGAGCAAAGACCTTTACAAGTTTGAGGGACATACAAATGACATGACCTGAATTGGGAAGAGGCTTCATCCTCCCTCCCACTTGTGTGAACATCCCGTTTGTGAGCAGAGGTAGGGAGGCTTTGAACACATAAGGTGTGTGTTTATAGAAACATGTGTGGGGAACAAAGTGCCCTCCTCTGGGACATTTCCTCTTCCAGTTTAATAACAGAAGCTGAGATTACTCCTTACACCTCTGCTTCAGCTTATCCCATGGTAAGGTAAAGTAACAGCCGTTGAATTAATAATTCTGTGGTGCTTTACATTAGGCAAGTGCCAGTACAGCACACTGGTGTTTATTGGCTGTTACTCAGTGCTTCGTATAACTTCTGTCTGCCTCATTAAAATTGCCTATCAGTGACCAAAAATACAAAGGCAGCAGCCCAGGTTTAGGATCATGAGTCATCCTTCAGTTTCCAAGGGGCTTCTCACCCACTAAAAGTCACTTTCTGGTTAAGGGAATTTGATAAATTAGGGCTTAATAGCTAGGTGGAGCAGAGGGATTATTTTAGTAGTGATGAGTGCAGGTAGGGAAGCTCCTGAAACCAAAAGGAATTGCAGGCATTCCTGGCTAAGCCACTTAACTGATTAAAATGACCCAGTGATTCATTTAAATAAGAGTTTACTTGCTCAGGCTTGAAGTGTCTAGTAACAGTTGATCTTGACTATTTGTTTAATCTAATGTAAGTGACTTCCAGTGTTAGCACAAACAGCTATTTTTGTACCTGAAAGACTGTTGTTTAAAATAAGTTTAAATTAAATCACATAACTTTCCTTCTAATGCGTTGTAGTCCTTAGACAGAGAAGTCTTGGATGTTTTTTCTGCTTTAATAAAATGCAGGAAATTATAAATTTAATAAAATGGTGGCAGGGAATAAAGTGAGATTTTGGTGAATAGAAGAGGGACCTCTTGTTTTGTGCTGAAGGAAGGGAGTGCCCTGGCACCAGCTGCCACTGATCCCATGAGAGGTGTGTGTTCACAGCCTCTTGTGATGGTCCCAGGACATGCTCTGTAGTTCAATTAAGAGCAACAACTTCTGCATTCATGCAGCAGCTGAAGATGTTCAAGGAGAAAAAGTCTACCAGGAATTATTGTTAAATGTGAAGTCACCACTTGGACCAGGAGGCTTCAGCAGTTGGGCAGTGCTGGTCTGGTCCCATAGATGTCAGTGATCCACAGGCTGCAAATTCTGCTCCTTACAGTGTCCTCTTTCCCAGAGATTCCCTGAGCTGTACAAATGAGAGGATCTTCCAAATCATTGACTGGAGAGCCTGTCTCATCTTTACCTCTTATAATGTGCAGCTGGCCAGCCTTGCTGTTATCACTAAAGCCTCTTAAGTGAGTCACCTCTTAAGAGAGGTGCTGCATGTCCATGTGTTCAGTGGCTTACAAATCCTGCAGAACCCATGAGAGCAGCTTTAGAGTGGTAGCTACCTGGCAGCACAAATCTCTCAGACATGAGTTAAAATCCACTCCAGGCAGAGTGGTGAATTCCAGATGCTCAGGTGCCCCTTCCATGGGTGTACTGTGCACATGGAAATGGGACTGTGCTCCTAAGAATCCTGTGTAAGAATCCAATTTCTCAGCTCATATGGGCTACACCTGGGCTCTGTTGAAGGTTCACAGGGACACATCTCAGCTGTCACTTTGCTGCTTGTTCCTGGAAATGTGTGAGGGGTGCTTTTGTTTCTTACACTGAAAAACCTAAATGTTCCCCCGTGGATTAATCTATCACATGAACAATCAGTTGTTTGATTATTTTAAAAATTTATTTTAACACATTTAAATCAGTAGATACATAATAGAAAAAAAGCAGACTGTTTTTTCAAGATTTGATTTTACTGGCTGAAACCAAGCTAAATATTAGAAATAGAGTAAACTTTAAGTATTGTCTTGAAATTTAAATTAAGGAGCTTGAGATCCTCAGACATTTTTTCTTCCTTATTCAGGTCACTGGGTAAAGGATTGTCCAACACTGTAACTTTTGCCCTGTCTGGTCAAAGTGATGCTCATTTTTGCTATTTTTATATCCTGCATTTGTTCATTTTATGGTATGAAATCTCTGATGTTAAAACTGGTGGAATAGTTCTGACATTTTCCAACATTATTAGTACTCATACAGTGCATTAAAAATGGTTTCTGGTTTGTCCTGTGCCTGTTGCACACTGTGATCAGCTCAGGAGGTATAACTGGAAAAGCCATTTCTAGCTGTTGAACAACATGGCACTTCCATATCCCATACCTATGAAGGCCAGGCTTTAGCAGGGAGCCATGAAAGCATTTTAACTCCTTTTGATACTAAAATCTGGGTTATATTAATGATGGAATACAGATCTTGTATGTGAATTATGGCTTGTGCTTGTCCAAACTGGTAATTTCCCCGAGAAGTAGAAGTTGCTGCTCTCTATAAGTTATTTAAAGAGTTGCTCTTTGACCATCAGTTCAGCAAATTTTCTGTGGGCCTGTTTGAGATCTTGCCTAAATCAGTCATATTTGAACTTCATAACCATATATAACACTGATGTTAGTCCTGACTCATCCCAGGAGAAGAGGATGTGTTTTGCTGCTGTGGTGGCTACCTGAGGGATGAGCATGATGTATTTTCTAGGAATATTTCACTCTTGTGAAGAATGGCTTAAATTTCTTTTTCTGGACTGTGTTGGGATCAGGATGAACTGTGTACATTTTGCTGTCCAAGATATTCCTTTCCATATTCATCTGTAGTTTCATGTATGATATCTCCAGCTTTTGAGCAGTTCTGATTTCAGTAAAATTGAGTGTTGCCTTTACCACTTTCAGTTTTATTTATTTACTTCTTCTTCCTGCATTCATTGATGACAAGCAAAGCTCCCACTGACTTTTATGGTGCAGAGTAAAGACCTTATATATGGCTGGAGTCATCAGATTTGGTTTTCTTTTCAGGTACATGCATGTCTTTGATTCTCAGGTTTTCAGTTATGAGAAATTTCAAAATCTCTCTTAATCAGGATTAGTACAGCTGGGCACATACTTGCCAAGGTTCTGTTTCGAAGCAAGTTTGCCTTATGGGTGAAGGCAAAGTTTAATCCCCATGGCAGTGTGTGACACATGGAAAATGCTATGGTAACAAATATATGTGGGTTGTAGTGATACTGATTTCTTATGAATCACTAATGTGTCCCACCAGCTTATTTTATTTAAACTACTGGAGATTAGTAAAAGACCTGTGGCTTTTAGTGTAATCACTGTGGACTGCACTGGAGCTAAAATTCTGGTGGCAAAATTCCTGGGCTAACTGCTTTCCACTCTCAAGTTAAATTTTAAAAACCATTACGATGATTAATCCTGGCTAATTATTGTTGTCATGAACACTGAACCAAATGTGGAGCCTCCAGACTGTCTCATGTCATGCTGCCTCATTGATTATTTTGTTCCCTCCTTGAAATACATTCTGGGAAGAGTAGCAGACTACAGTCTTCATGACATGTCCTCAAGTGCTCTGGGAGTTAAACATCAATTTCTATTTACATTTAATGAAAAAAAAAATTAAAACAAAAAGTCCAAAAACGAGAATAAACACAATCATCCAGGATTCCAAAGTCTGGATCCCATGGTGCTTGTGGCTTACACAGTTCATGGCTTCCAGCATATATGGGGGAGGAAAACAGGTGAAACACTTCTTTCACCTTTCAGTGCTCAACCAGTGCAGCCCATGTTCATCTCTCTGCTCTCACCTTAATTATACCTCTGTGTAAAGAGTTCTGTGTGAGGCTCAGGCTGAATTCTGAGTTTGCTGTTGCTGCCTTGGTCAAATGAGACAGTACTGCAGTGGAGAACGAGCCATTCCTTCAGCGGTAGCAGGGGGAGAACAAATAAGGTTTCCTGTACTGAACAGACTTCATCCTAATGGACTAATTCTCTGTAGTGACTTGAGACAATATTCTTATGTCATTTCCCTTCTTTCCCCCCTCCCTTCCCTGTCTCCTCCTCCTTCTACCTTTCTGCATGTCTTCTGACCCTCGCTCTGTAATTTTAGGACACTGTGTGTGTTTGGGGTCAGACTTTGCTTCTGCTCATACTCAGGTCCCTCCCTTTCACTTGTATCACCAATGTTGTGTCCTGAGTTGGCTCAGGAACATGATCCTCTAGAGCTTCACAGCACTGCTGACACACATGCCAGAGAGTTTTGCTGCAATTAAAATTGATTTAAAAATTCAGGAGGGAAGGTGGTGATGCACCATTCCCCCTGCTGTGCCTGGAACAGGTAGTTCATTCTTGAGAGAGCCTTATGGCTGCAGGAGAGCTGCATCTCCTGTGGGTGTTGGTGTAATCACAAGGGCTAAAATTTCATATTAGGTGGTGGAATTTGATCTGCAACTTGCAGGGGCAGATTGTAAATGTGGAGTACTCCTGTCAGATTTGCATGTCAATATTCCGTTGCTTGGGAAATGTGTAGGACATGGATTGAAATACAGCCTTGGGGAAACTGCAGTTTTGTCCAAAGAAATGAAGAGGGTATTAATTTCATATAATTGCACAGATCTTTAGGAGGTGCAACTCTGGAACAGGATCCTGTGTTTTGTTTGTCAGGTCCCGTCAGTGACGACAAATCAATCACAGTGCACAAACTTGAATTTCAGCTGATAGATCTGATCTCCATTGCACCTGTGCTGTTCCTTCAGCCCTCTGAATAGAACATGGCACACTAGTTTTATGGTTTTTAAAGACAAGAATGAAACATAAGACACTTAAGTAAAAAGCAAAATTTCAGTATAAAACTCCAGTTTATATTAGTAATTTGTAGGCATATGCTCTCCCAATTAAACATCTGCATGTCCTCTAGGAGCTCTGTAAAGCAGGTAAACAGCAAAGGTATATACTGCTAGTCTTCCATAGGAAAAAAGGGTGGAAATCCAACCCTGTTACTTAACGGGGTGACTGGTGCAGCAGGGCATCTTTATTAGTCTGCTAGTAATGGGAGCAGTGATGGGAACCAAGGCAGGAAAATGTGTTTCTTTGACTAAGTGAAGGATAACCTCAACTTTCATGCTGGATTATTATGGTGAAGCTGTTACCTATCTGTCATTAACCAAATAGCTATTTAGCTGATCAGGGGAAAATAATTAAATCATCATGGTGTGAAAACATCTGAAAAAAAATATGCCTAAAACCTAAAATGTTTTCCTCTTGACAGCAGACACTAGGCAGGTACTTTTTAGGAAGAGTAAATTGTTTTCTACATGGTTTTCATGAGAAAGTTTTTACCAGTTCTTGCTACTCAGCTTTTTTATGGTTAGGACACTTTCCTCCAGATGGAGAAGCACATCCTTGAAGTGGAGTCTGTGGCTAAAAACCTGACATTTCCCTTCAGCCCTCACTACAATGCTGGTGGCCATTTGCAGAGGTTTGTGTCTTACCACAAGCCCTTCCTGAGCCCAGCATCTCGACTACTCAGTGTTTAAACCACATTATTTCACCCCAGGGTAGCCCTAAGTGTCTGTGTGGAGCGCTCTTGAATTTCCTGCCTTATTCCTCTCATTCCCACGAGCAGCACAGCCCTTGCCCTGTGAGATACGGGCTGTATGAGGAGGAGGTGGAGGCACAAGGCACATGGCTCTAAGAAATGAGTCTGCTGCCTTGCAGGGTGTTACCTGCTGCTGCTTATTAAGTGTTTGTTTCTTTTCAACACTAATCTCTCTCAAAATATTTAACTCAAAAACCTTGGAGGCTTCCAGAACAGAGAGAAACTGGCAGAGCCAGCTCAGGGCAGGTTTTGGAGCTGTAGCTGCCCTTTCCTAGGAAGGGGGTGCATGGGAAAAGCATGCTTTTTGGGAAGACGTGCAATAGGATATTAATTCATTTCTCTCTGGAGCAACTCCTCCTGAATTCAGTCCATTCCAGCTCCATGTGCTGTAGTCTCAAGGGAAGGAGCAAGTCCTATAAGTTACTCTATTTTTTGCAGTGGTTTTCTTTGCTCACCCCGGGTTACGGGGCCTTGCTCTGGGTTCCCAGTTGGGTTGGTACATCTCGTCAAACCCAAAGTGAAAGCAGGAACAGAGGACCTGCCCAGTTCCCACGCTGACCCTGCCCACACCTCCTGTCAGCCCTTCTTGCCCAACACTGAAGCCTTAAGCCATTTGACCCTCTCCTTCCCAAGCCTTTGTCCTCCAGCATCCCCCAAAGTGCTGACCCCTGCAGCAGCTCCCGTCCTTCCTGCTGCCCCCTCTGCACAGTCCAGCCTCCTCCACCACCAGCTTCGTCTTCTCTCCTCTTGCCCTCCTACGTCTCCTCATGTAATGACTTCAAAACCCTTCTGCTGCCTGATTCCTGCCTCTGGCTGTTGTCTCACCCCCTCCTCTGCCTCCACACCTTTACAAATGATTCAACTGTGTTTCAATCCCATGATCAAGCAAAATGGACAGATGGGGGCAGAGAAGGGTCTGTCACGTGGCTTTGCTCTAACCCGAGGTTTTCCCTGTCTTTGCTCCTTTGTTTGTGGTTGCCCCTTACTGTGCTCCCGCGATTTCTAACACAAATGATAAATTAGGACAGTGGGGACTGTAAAAGATAAGGTAATAACAGAAATGAAATACCAGGCCAGGATTTTAGCTGGAGTAAATCAGCTGCTGATCTAAACCAGCTGGGGATTTGGCCCACTCTAAAATGAAACTGTAGGATACGAAGAATCCATATAATTATTCCCCAAAGAACACTTTTGTCATGATGCCAGACTGATGTTTCTATTCTTGTTTTTAAAATGATGTATTTTAGAAAGTGATTGTCTCACTGTTGCCCACCTGTGGTCACAATATTGGTTCTTTCAAAAGTGAACATGCCAAGTCCTTCAGGCACTCAGTGGTGCCTCTTGAAATGGCTCCCTTCAGCACCTGGAGTTTCTCTTAAAAGCTGCTAATCCAAAAAAGAAACAAGGCCCACGTTCGTTTCCCTGCCTGGGTCTCGGCAGCGGCAGAACGCTGCACCTCAGAGTCTCATGGTCACATTCTGCCTTGAATTCCAGATTGTGCTTTTGAGTTGTTCACCCTCCTGCAAGCCCCCTCCAGTGCTGAACTGTTAAACCCAACCCTCTGCCAGGAAGGGCTTGTGGTGGAGATCAGTGGAGGTTGTACATTGTGGGGCGTGAGCAGTGTGTCCAGAGCCAGTGGGAAAGGGTCACTTGTGTCCAGCTCATGGGGTGCTGTGCTGGGAGATGTGTGGGTTTGGTTCTTGTGATGTGTCCATGTGCACCCAACACAGAACATTCAAGAATGGACTCCTCTATTTCTTTCAAAATTTGGTGGAAGGAGGCAGGTTGCCCACTTCTTTTGCAGGAAAGAAGGCATTTATCATTCTATCCAATATCACGCAGTTCTTTCTTGGCTCCAGATTATTCTGTGTTTGCTGCCTTGCATGGCCAGGCAAGGAGTGAACCTGAAAGCCTGAACTCCAGAGTGCTATGAGAGCTGGGCTTTCTAGATGTCAGTCTGGTCTCCTATTGCTCATGATCTCTATCAAAGAGTAAACCAAGGAGATGGTCTTTACCAATCATTAACAGCAGGGCTGGCACAAAGGGCTAAGTCTAGTAATCATACTAAAAGAAAATACATTAACAACTCTCACTGTAGGCTCAATTCAGCCTCACTAGCCGTGACATGTCCTTTCTTGCACACAGCAACGAAAATAGACCCAAGTACTGAAGGAGAAAAAAAAAAAAGAAATAAAAGAAAACCCAATTTGTTCCCTATTAAGCTGCTGAAAAGCTTAAACCCATTTCTATTCCAGTTAGTAGCTAAGTGAAAATGTAACTGCTTTATATATTTCACTAGAATTAAACTTAAACCTACAGAATTAGGTTTATTAATTTCTGTCAGTGCTCAATGGGGAAATAAGAGTGCCCATTCATTAAAGATACACAATTACTGCAGACAAAAATGAAGCACAGTGCTATTAACCATAATAAAAATGTTGAACACTGTGGAAATTTTCATTAAATAGAATCTATTCCTTATATGACTCTACTTAATCCTTTCTGTCTTTTTCCCCCCTTTGTGTTCTCCAGCTCATTTTATTTTATTACTTAGCTCTTATGTATGTTTCTTAATGTAATTATGATTAAATATTTTTAGTGGTAAACACTATTATTTCATTAAAAAAAAATCTGTCCCCACACTTACTTCAGCGAAAAGTAGTCTTTGGAAAACAATACAAACATTAAGTAGTTTCATTATTATTATAGCTCATGAAGATAAAAAAGAAACCTACAGAAAATAAAAAAGAAAACTGTATTAGCTGATCCACTAAAGTAGAGCTGACTTTGCAGAGCAGATCCATAGGTGGAACACCAAGGTGGACCAGAATAAATCCATTGAAATCAACTGAAAATCGGGGCGCTGATTATGACTAAAAAAATTAAATACTGAATAAATACAGAATGTGTTTAGGCTTTGCTAAAAACATTTAAGACAAAATAATTATTTATAAAGAGTGTATTCTCAGATTTTCATTATCTTCACATATCACTTTGAGGAATCCCTCATGTAGACTCAGAATATTTTATGGGAAGCCATATGTCATCTGAGGGACACAGCTGTAATTGCTTGAGAAGGATCATCAGTTAGTAACTATGATATGGATTAGCTGATGACTTCAGCTCGTGAAACTCTATTGAAGCCAATGGGATTATGATCATTTCCAATAAAAAAAGACTTATCTCCAGTTGAGTTAAAAATGAATGTGACAGTGCCTGGTTGAGTGGGTGACCTGTATTTCTTGCACAGAAGTAAATGAATAATAAATAACTATGCCCTGTTGATCAAAGATATTTATTTAACCTGAGGGCTACATTATTAAAGACCTCCTTAGGAATGCCAGAGGAGATTTTGCTCATGTTCTTGTACTCCAGGGCCTTGGGCAGTTGTCAGACTGTCAGCACTGGACCCACAGCTCCAGCAGGTCTGTAGGTTTGGGGAGCATGACCACAGCGAGACTTGGATCCCCAGAGTTCCTGTTAGGCACAGGAGATGCTGGATTTGAGGGCTCAGGCTCAACTTCTGCTGTGGATGATCAGGATCATTACCAAAACTCACTAAACCCAAACTGAGCACTGTTCATTATTTTGGCTTAGCTCTGTGGTTCAGAGCCGTGCTCCAGGTATGAGGGGCTGCTCCCTGGAGTATTTGGGCCTTTTTTTTTTTAATCAGGGATCATTTAAATGATAAGTCCTGATATAGCAAATTAAGGGCATAGACAGGAAACTAAGGGACTATACTGTATTTGAGCTATGTGGGGCAAGTTACCTCTCTCCCTGGACAGAAGCATTTCCTTCTGGGGCAAACCTGGGCTCTTTTTCTGCTGCTCACAGGTCCTGATGAGGGACTACAGCTGCCTCGCTGTACTTTTTGTTTGTGCTGTTCAGAACATGCAACCAAATGCCAGCATGACAGATTTTTGACCAACCAACTGCTTTGTAGGGACAAGTGACTCTTGTGCTCACAAGTAAGGTGGTCTGAATGTGGCCATTTTCACTTAGGAAGCGTTGTATCAAAAGCCTTTTCAGAGTTGGTCACACAGGTTATTTATAGATCTTTTTCTTGGATGACCTGATTGATGATATGCAGATGGTCAAGGGGGCATTAGATTATTCTAAAGCCTTATTGTGTCCAGAGCTGTTTGAAGTCTAGTTGCTTATTTCTCTCTATTAATAGCACCTTTCAGTTTGGGCCTTGGTTGCAGGCTTGGATGTTCTGACAGCATCTGTTTCTTTATCCCATCTCACCAGGGAGTTGAATAGGACACTTGTTAGACTTTCTGGCATTTAAATACTGGAAAAGAAGGCACCCTGAGATAGAAAAGATGGGAAACCACCATGTCTGTCCACCTCCAATTCACCAATTGGAGCACAAAACCCTATTTCCATGATCTCTGTATTTCTGCTGTAGGACTCATTGCCACACTGGCACGTCCTCTGCAGTTGCAGCTCTGAACCAGAGAGAAATGGTCATGACCTTTCTAGTTCTTGGACTTAATAATGGAAGAACTGAGGTGTGGAAACATGTAGATGGATTACAGCCAAAATAGACTGTTTTCTGAACAGACCTCAACTACTTTGCCTTCAGTAAACAGCTTTAATACAGGACAGTAAAAACTGCCTATGCACTTATTACCTTGGTATGGTTAACTAGGCAGAGTGTAACCACAGAAATACGAGTACATTTCAGTAAACACACAAAATGGCTTCATTTTCAAAGTACAGTAGATCCCCTAGGTATTCTAAAATCTATTCTTTTGTAGACAAATATTCATTTTCTTCCAGCATTAATTGTAGCATTGTTGCTGATAATGTTTCCTGCATTATACTCAGCTGCCTCATACTCTGGATGAGAGAAATCAGATTGAGAGCAAGAACAGAAAATACTAAGATTGCAGCTGCATCTCCTGGGGAAATTATTGCCATTTCAAAGGTCATTCAGCCTGATTCATTATTAAGGGGGAGTACAAGACACCTCCTGCTTGAAAACTGGTCTGCACAGAAATGGCAAGCTGGTTTTATTGTTGCTGCCCTGATGATGTAACCTTATCAAAATATGTGCAGGTTCTTTTTTGTCTCCACTCTAAGCATAACCTTTGGTATCCTGGGTAGTGGCTAAATTAATCCGCTCCCTCAGAACAATGCAATTTCAAACACAACAAACCCCTCCTGTTGTTAAAGAACATTTATCTGCTTTACTTTCATTTGCATTTTCCATAAATTGAGTAGCAGGAAGTGTGAAACACCTGAAGTTCAAAGTCTCTGGAATGCACAGATGTTGATTTTCATTATAGACTCCAAAGATTGGCTCCTAAGCAACACTGCAGAGATTTTTGTGTAACTTAACCACCTTCCATTGGTGTGCTGGGACTCTGAGAACTCTCCAAAGAGCAATACACCAGATTCCTGGAGGACTGGGAATGACTAGTGTGCCAGAGTGAGAATTGAAGTTATTGTCAAGTAACCTTTTGATTATCTGGTGGGATATTTCCATAGACTGATTTGGTTTCTTTTTAAAGATAAAAAATACCATCATGCTTTTGTTCTTTTACTGCCCCTCTAACCAGTGATGTGTGAGTGTGTTGGCGACTCAGAGTGGTGGTTGCCCTTCTCTTACTTTGGCATTTATAACTCACAGCAGTGAGTTATACTCACAGCTTTGCCTGTGCTGCCTGCTCAGGTTTTCTCCTCTGACATAAACTAAGGAATGCAGCTGCCCCCCACCCACATCCACTGGGGTTGGACCTCTGGGGGCTTCATCAGTTTTGCCTCCTGAAATGTTCACAGAGCACTTTGTGACCCCCCTGTTTGTGAAGCAGATCTGTGCCTGGGTGAGCCTGGGTGAGGCATTTTATACTTTGTGTTGTGTGGAACAGTCTTGGTACTGAGATTTGGAAGACTATATTTATAAGACTGGAACTTTTCTTTAGTGCACAGCATGGAAAGATGAGTGAGTGTTTAACCTGTGGCTTCATATCTAAGTAATAACATGTGATGTTTCCCGCAAGTACCATCCAACATAGGTTCGGTACAAAATTTTTTTCCCTTCAGCAAAGGGAAAACTGGTTTAAAATTCCAGCCATCCCTTTGCCATCTACACCAACACAATCAGCAAACTCCAATTTGGCTAAATGCATCTAAAGGTGTATGTTATTGTTTATTGTCTATTGAGTGGAAAAATTGTCATCCTGTAGCTTTGCCTCTTCTCTTTTCCCCTGTGGTAGGAGACATTCAAATTGTAGTAGGAGACATCAAAATAAACTTTTGGATTGCAGTTATAGGGGAAACAAAGCAGATCACCAATAATATCTATTTGTGCACCTCCATCTGAAGATTAAATTGTTTCTAATTGCCCAGCATGTCATGTGTAGATCTAATGTGAATATTGTGTTTGAAATGACTAATCCAATTGTAGAAGGGGGTGAAGAAGACAGATCTAGAATCCCACTGGGGTACCATTAATAAATATTTCCCAATTTTCCATTTTTCTATTTGCTGGGACTTCCAAAGGCCAATTTCAAGCAAGATAGAGACAAAGTTGCTTTGTCACCAACAGCAGTGTAAAACTCTCTACTTCACACCTCTTATCAAACTCATGTCTTCATGAGGAAATGAAAAATCCCTGCAAATGGTTCTGGAGGATTAGCAGAGGTGTGAAATCTCACCTTGCATAAGAAATATGTTTTGCTCACTTTGTCACTTCTGTGTGATTTCATGATTTTGAGTATTGACTTTTCCTGTCAGGCATTCAGGCAGTAGATGCTGACAGATGTCTGTATCAATCATCAGAGCACTCTTGAGCATACGGCCCGTGCATGGGGAGGAGATGGAGCCTTGTATTGAATTATAGCCAAGAAGCACTCAACAGAATTGTGGCCAGGTCAACTTTGCACTTCACTGATGCTCTGCAGGTCGCTCAGGGCAGTTTAACTCTACCCAGAGGGTCAGCATCCCTGGAACCACCATAGCACTCAAGAATTACTTTATTCTTTAACTCACAAAGCAAGGACAGTATTTCCTTTATTTAGTGTAGTCAGAGCTGAGCTCTATTAAAATTCATAAACGCTGGTGGATAAATTTCTTTAGTTTGAAAAGGTGATAAAAATGGTGAGTGCAAGCAAGTTTGCATACTTGTCCTTTTCTTTCAAAACCTTGTCGTGATGATTTTGGCTACCTTGCAGTGCTGTGCTGTTAAATCATCCAACAGGGAGTGATGCAACACCAGACATGTGCAGAACCTGCTTGAGTGGCTCACAAAATTGCTGTGCTAGTTCGTGGGGATGAGTCAGAGGAGGAAGTCGCTGCAAGAGTATCGCACAAAGTATAAAGGATGTGAGGTAAAAAATGTGAAGAAGAGAGTTAGGGGTGAGGATGCTGGATCTTTATATACAGATAAAATACTGCTGAAATGCTGATGAAGTGAACATCATTTCAGAGCACATGAAACCTACAATTTACATCAACTAAATGTGAAAAGAACAAACGCGAACCATTATGGAAACAAGTTCAGCCATATTTGTAAAGAAGCCAATCTTGTGATGGCGCGTGCACATCTTTTAGTGCATGCTCTGCAGGATGAGAACATTCACTTCTACTTGAAATTCTGTAATTTGCGTATTTGTTCCAAGCAAGAATCAAAAAAGAGCTAGCTTACCAAGTATTTGGCCATCTAGTTTTTCTCTGTTGATGATGGTCTGCAGTTGGAGGGGCTTCCTGCAGCAAGTGCAGAGGGCACCTAAGGCCAGCTCCTGCTACAACAAAATCTCAATTCAGGTCCTTTTGGTCAGTGTTGTTCTGAAAGGGTTCAGTTTAGCTGAGGACTCTGTTTCACTCGATGGACTGATGGTGTGGTGTTGTCTGCTGAGGACCCAGTTCAGATGTGCCCTTGCTTGTTGATGTTCCTGTTGTTGTTTCAGTTACTGTCAGCTGGTTTTGCCCTGATCTTAGAGACTATGACCTGAGCAAAAGTATAATTTGTTTCTTTTCTATCATTTTCTGCAGAGCAAAATCACCTCCTCTTTAATTTTTGTTCATTATTTCTAATGAGGCATTTGCAAATCCTTTTTTATTAAAGGAAACTGAGGACTGGTATCTTTCAAGTGACATCATGTTGGAAGGAATCAGTTATGTTCTTTAGAGTGCTGGAGAGAAATATTGAAATTATCAGGATTACAAAAATCTCCTGGGAAGTTTTTTAGTAAAACAGGTTTATTTTATAAATGTAAAACAGGATATTTAAAAGAGTCCTACAAAATGTTAATGCTTCTTTTTTTTTTAATGTGACTGTAAGAAAACTGAGGCTGGGTTCAGATTCTCCCTGAGAAGGAGGAGATCAGGAAGCAAAGACATTCCTGCATTTCTGGAAAAAAATGAGCAGCAATAATTTTCAAAGCTTACTGCCAGGTATTGTGAGAATTATCTGTGTCTGAAATACACATGAATATTGAGTGAATACTCAATTTTCTTTAAAAAGTTGAAGATGGGAGACAAGCCACATTTTTTTTTAAAAGCACCTCAAGTATTACCAGCAACCAGCATTGTAAGAATTGTGATTCTAATAGAGTCTTACAATTTTTTTCACAACAGGCAAAAATAGACAAATAGCAAAGAATTAACAGAATATTTTCAGAAAACTGAAATAAAAATAGTAGAAGCTTCCCTATATGAAATTGGTTTTTCAGCCAAGTAGGAGAATATGATGAATTTTTGTTTACTGGATGAAAAATTAGAACTGGACAGAAGAAGCTGGGTAATATTCATGGACCAAAAATATTGGGTTTTGTTTCGAATTTTAAGAAATAGCTTCAGTGTAAAAGACCTGGAAATAATCTGCTTTTGGGAACCAGGGTGTTTCTAGTATATCAGATAAAATAGCTCTCTTGGATTTTTTTTTTCCTGTGGTCACATTGTTAAAAAGCTTTTAAATTTATGTTGTTGTTTTGGCAAAAAATATGAAATTGATGAAAAATTATGGCTGACAATGCAAGTTGGAATGAATAACTACACATATATGTTGATTTTAGCTGTTGATTTTGAATTGCAATAAATCTAGAATTCTACCAGCTCAACTTATGGGAGGCTTTCAGCACAGTCAACCACAAAATGCAGTTGAACCACTCACAGAGCATAATTAGAGCAGATGCTGGTATAGCATCCAACTGCTGTTCACGCTTTATTATGTTAAATCCTGCCTTTCCTGTTTATTTGGGTTTTCTTTTCTTCCTTCCCTAATACTTACCAAGGCAGCTTTTAGAAATTCCCCACTAAAAGTCTGGAAGGACCTTGCTGTTTTATCCCAGGAGCAGCCCAGAACTGCTCTGTGAGTGTGTTTGTGTGTGTGATCTGTTCTGTACAGTGTATTTTAAAATGAAGAGCAATGTTTTTGCTAGCAGTGAGGCACATATAACTGGGCAGCATCAGGAACACTTATGATTGAATTCAGGTTGCACTGAAAAATTCAGGTTTATTCCCAGCTTTTTACCTGTGTTTTGGCCTGACATATTACTGCTTTGTCTGCTCTACTCTGTCCAAAGCTTCTATTTTTCCTTGCAAATCAAGCTGTGTCAGGAGATGGAAACTCCTTCTCCAGTATCTTGTGAAGCAGAATGGGATCTTAGTCTTGGTTGAGACATCAGGTCAGTATTGTGATGTAAATAAAAAATAAGCAGAATGAACATAAGTTCAGGACAGTCATAAATTCATCTTCCTGAACACAAACTGGGGTGGTTTTTTTTATTTTTTTTTTTCTTCTGGATTTATTGCAAATGGTTTGAAATGAAACTCTCCAGCTGACAGAAGGTCATTCAGCATTAGCTATTTAAAAACTTTCACTGAAACGGAGTGAAATAAGTTTGTTATTTATGAAGTTCATCTCACAAGTTCCCAATTTGGTGAAAACTGTCTTATTTTGCTTCACATTTGAAACCTGCAAATAGCTGAGTTAATTTAACTAAAATGAGCATTCTCAAGATGACCCATAAAGGGGGAAAAAATCCAACCCAACTGTACTTTAATCTAGAAGCCATCAAAGCCTTCTTGACACATGTATTATTGTAGGGCTCAGAAAAAATAAACAGTTTATGTAGAAGATTAAGAGAGAGTTTGGATTTTGCTTTTGACATATCTTGTCTCCAAATCTTAGCTGAGGATTTATTAGAACACTATCATGTCAAAGCTACCTCATTTATATGATAACACATCTGTAATGTTTTACAAGTGCAGCAGTCCTCGTTCAGAATGTTGCTCTTTAAGTCCTAAATTACAGTACCTGGAGAGGTATGCATAATTATAGTGCATGTTAGCAAATGATAGGATGCATTTTCCCCTAGGCTCTCTGCATTAATCATCAGCAGAGTGGGTGCAATAAAATCATAATTGCTTCTTCAAAAGTTATAATCTAACTTATACAACTTTAAGTTAGTTGTATGGCAATACGATATCGACTGTCACGGAGCAAGCCCGTTTCCTTCATTTCCTTAAAATTAAGGTAGTGTTGCTCGGTGGTGAACTGTAATTAGCATCAGTTTCATTTACAGATTTGGGTTTTAGATCCTGAGTGAGGGCATGATGGTGTAAGCTCCAAGCCTGATGAAACGATGCTGATTTACATGAGCTGAGGGCCTCTGGGCTGATCTCTGCTTATTTGTTGGGCTGCCTGCAGTCAGTTGGGTGGATGATCAACCTCTTCCATCTCCTTAATCGGCAATTGTAGCTGAAAAAAAAAAAAGGCAGTCTTAAAGAAAGGAGTAATTTTACATAAGAATCCTGTTTTGTATTCTTCAAGCTTGCACATGGGTTTCACCAGAGGAAGATTTTTGCTGCGGAGGGGTGATCTGGGTGAGCTGTGCCAGGGAGCAGTTTGACACTTGCAGCAGCAGTGAGGAGTGCGGGAGGTCTGGCCCCACCCTCGCTGCCACCTGCCTGCTCAGGTAACTTCCCTGGCGTCAGCACTGGGGATGCTTTGACCTCACGGTGATTCAGCTCAGAGATGTAAACTGGCAGGAAACTGGATCCCGCCCCTCTCCCCGGTGGAATAGTTTCGTGGTAGTTTTGCTTCCTGAATTCACTCATTTTCTTGTCAGATGAACGGCAATGACCCCGTGTGAGGCTGTATAATAGGTAAGTGTAGGATGGAACCAGTTAAAGATACTCACATTAGCTGTCATAAAGCCAAGCCTACAATCAGAGATCAAAGCACACCTTTAATAATTTAGGAAACATCACTGATGTAATCAATACACCTTACAAAAACAATTGTTTAACTCTAATTCATTGCCTCTTAGGCTGATACATATGCACACACAGAGGCATGACATGCATATGTACACACACATGTGTGTATATATATATTTATATACAAACATATAGACACACACATAAAATGAAGTTCCTGTTCTTTGAAGCTTAGCCAGCCTTTCGGTGTGGTTGCAGCAGCCGTGTGTAAAGGCATGTCCACAGGGCCTATCTGAGACCCAAGGGACTCAGAAGGGTAATGGATGTGATAACAAAGCAAGTTTTTTCAGTCTTGTGCAATCCTATTCTTTAAGATTAGGTCTGAAAATTAAGATCTAAACCTACGTATTGACGGCTGGGTCCTCCAAACAAGGCATTCTGGCCCCAATCCAGTAAGGCACTTAAATATATGTTTTAACATTGGGTGCAGGTCTTGTTATGGTAGGACTTCAAAGGGACTTCTTTTGCTTAAAATTAAGCACATGCTTAAACACGAGGTTATGTATTTGGATGAGCCGTATCCAAATGGCTGAGCTGCTGCTGGAGAGCTCAGCACCTTGCTTCTTCACTGAGCAACTATAATCACAAAGGAAAGAAACAAACAAAACAGAAGCCTCCACCTTTTCTAAATAAGCTCCTCCATTGTCAGTTTGTACCTGATTTGCACAGAACCAGAGAAGCTCACACTTCTTTCCAGAGCTTTGAACACGTGGTGCTCACCGTGATGGGCGCTGCAGCATCGAGGTCAGTGGAGGGGCTCTCAGAGCTGGCAGTCCTCCTGTGGAACGCCCCATTTGCAGCCAGCTCCCTTGCTGGCAGCAGGGAAAATCGAGGCTGTGGCCGTTTCCCCCAATATCCAGAGAGCAGAGGGTGTGTAAAGAGATACCCCCAAGCTGTAACTCCTGTGCAAGTTGTGCTCAGCCACTGCTGCCACCCATTTCTGCCCCCGTGTGATTCCGGTTTTATGAGCATGGCAATTGCACGTTTACTGCTTGATTTGCATGAGATTAAGCTGCACACTTGTGAAATGCAAACTGGTGCTAAACAACCTTAAAAGGGTTTAGAAGCATCCAAAAATAATGTGTTTCACACCAGTTGAAGTATTTGCTGAAGTGCAGAAAACAGGAAAAGTTCCTCTCCACAGTTCACTGTTTTGTTCAGTTTTTGAAGGAAGCTGTCCCTAAAGATATGAAGCTCTCCCCATTTTATGCCAGAAATAAAAAATATAATAAATAGAGAGTAATATCCTACCAATCAAGGCATCTTCACTTAATTTTCTAAGGCTTTTAAGTCTCTTGCAGATCTGAATTTTGTTTTTCTCTCTGACTTGCTTGTGTTAATAACCAGTGCTGTTAAGCAACGAAATTTCATAGAGTTAAAAATAGTCTTTCATTAGCTAAAATGTACCATGCAGTTGTGCATTTAAATGCCATGTGCAGTTTAGGGGAAAATAATCTTTAAGAAAAAAGAAAAAAAAAATATTGACTTCATTTTTGTACTCTGAAAAATTGGTGTTAGATTATTTTAAAATGCACCCCAAGTCACAGCAAGCTGCTGTGTATCAGGTCACGCTGCCTCCTCCCAAATCATGCTTATCTTTAAATTTTCCTTTCATAAACATTTGGCAAATATAGCATCAATTTAAGCTGTAATGACCACATTTAATTTTCATTTTAAATTTATTCTGTTACTATATATTGGTATCCTGGTTGATGCCAAGTCAGCCAGCCACAGGTCTGTTTTTCATTTATGCATTGAACTTCTTTAGGTTAGACATGCTCAAGAGTCCTGGTTTAATGCATAACCCTAATTATAACTTAGAATTAAGCTACTGCTGACTGCAGCATTTTAGGCAGGGGAATCAAAGAATGTATCTAATGAAAAAAACACAACTCCACCCCTCACTAGTACCTTATCTTTATACATTTTTTTATGTTCCTTTTTTTTTTTTTTTAGATTGAGTGCATAATACAGCTATAAACCAGCAGTTTAGATATATAGTCAGCTTGTCAGTTTATATACATCTACTCTGAGCTTAAGGGTTTTTACTTTGCTTTGAATTGGGCCTCACTTCTTATTAAAATGCTACAAGCTTTTAAGAGATTGTAGTATCACAGACCACTGATAGCTCAACAATCTAATATATCATTATGCTGAACCTATATCTGTGCACTCTAAAATTGCATTACTGTTTAAGCTGGTTGAAATATTTTTTGCAAAATGTTTGGTTTTGGATAAAAAATGCCTTTTCCACCATGCAGAACTTTGATGAGGAAGTTCTTAGAATGTTCTGATGAATATGGCTTTGGGTTTTTTAATGGAAAAACTAAAAACGCAATTCAGAGTACTGTTCAATTGCAATAAAAATACTGGGGTTTCCCTGCATTTTTACAGAAAGTTAAATATTTTTAAGCACAAGCTCTTGTGGTCACTTCAAAGTTGTTGGAATTTGGATTGAATCATGGGGAATTCAATGGACAGGAAAGGCAGGGTCTTATCATCTGGGTATTTGCTCCCAGAATAAATCTGTTCTTATTAACAGAAGCAGGTTTTTACATGGGGGGGGATGATTAATGATGAGCCATGTTGCATGGGTCAGAAGGAAATATGGCCTGGGGAGATGCCACTGTCATGAAAAATAAGATCAGGAAGAAGCCTGATGAGCCGACAGGAGCCTCGCGCTCCGGTGGGACTCCAGGACAGTGCTACTGAGGCTGGAGGGACAAGCTGGGATCAGAGCAGCACCACGCAGGGACACCCTCTGTTCATTGCACAAAGACAAAACTCTCGGTTAGAGATGGAGAGAGAGAGTGAAAGTCACTGCAAGGTAGCTTTGTGTGCCAGCCTTTCTGCTGTCCCTTGATCCGCGGTGCCCGCCTGCTGCCGTGGGGCCAGGTCGCTCTCCTGCTCTCCAGGAACACTTGCAGACACTGCACCTAATCCTGCTCATTTTCACTGGCTTCACCTTAGGGTAACACCTCCATTTCCTTAGGATAAGTCCAGATGTGTGCTGGGCTTTGTGGCTGCAGATGAGAATCCTTTGCCACTGGAATATGAGACTGTTTTCATTCCTGTGACAGTTCTTTTACCTGCCTGCAGTCTGCAGGAAACTTGTCAGTGAGAGTTATACACTGCATGATAAAATACTAATGTTTTTCTTCTTTGGGAACAAGGAAACAAAAAAATTCTGGGTTTGTACTAACATTCCACTTGTTCTGCGTGGGCATTCAGCTGTACTGCCAGGAGCTGGGAACATTTACAGTCCTGGTGTAAATGAAAGCAGACAGAAGCAATGGAGAAACAGGCTGTGCGAGCCTGGGGGCTTGTCCGTGCACAATAGTAGCATCAGTTCAGCTGCAAAATCCATTTAGCTGAACCAGTGTATGTCTCTGATTGGACACACTTAAATTGGTTTATAACCAGCTTACATCAAATTAGTTTAAATCAGGAAGTTACCATAATAGCTGCATCAACCCGTAATTGTCTAATTTGTGTATAGGATGGTCGTAAACCAGTAGCCTTTCCTCCATGCAGGCTTTTGCACTGCTTTGGATAATTTAAAAACTGTTAAACCAGCAAAACTTTTGTCTGTAGACGAGTGCTAAAGCCCAAAGTTTGTGTGAGCTGGGACAGGGAATGTGCAGGGGCTCTGTGCTGGCTCTATGCTGCAGCACATGCACTCAAAGCCAGTGGAAAAGGAGACAACAGACGCTTTAAAGCAAGAATGGGACACAAGGCACTAATTTTCCAAAACAGTTTATTGCTCTATATGATGGAAAAGTATGAGGTAAAGAAGTTCAGGACTCCTTGCTGTGACCCAGGGGTTTTTATGAGCTGTGTTCACAAGCATGGAGAGGTCAAAGGGAAGCTATCCGAGGGCTCCCTGAGCTGTATGGGATCACGTTTCACCCCACGAGCTGGAGCAGCCTCAGTCCTTCTCTAGGTTTAGTCAAAGGATAAAAATACCCAGCAGGCAGCAAGGCTGGTGAGATGTGTTCCATCTCTTGAGCTGCTCAGGACGGAGCTGGAACAGGAAATGTTGCTTTTGCTCTCTGTTAATGGTGGTTCAGGGCTGTTTTGGAAAGACAAGCCCCTCTGGACAGCAAAGGCAGGCGGCTTGAAAGTGTGACATTGCGGAAACAAAGGCAACAGGAGAATGACACCATGAGCGGGGTTATCTCAACATTTCTGTAACTAAAAATGGCCTAAATTGTTTTCCAAAATGAGCTCTTGCAGAGCAGAGAGAAAGCCTCTGATTTCAAGGGTTCCTAAAATACTTTTGGAACGAAACTCTCTGAATGTTCTGTGGGTGTTGATCACTGGAGTGCTCAGTAGTACTCGAGCTCCGAGTTCACACCATTAAAGCTTTGTCGACATTACTGAAAGCGTCCTCTAACACACTGAAGCAAGCTCAAGAGGCTGTATTTATGTTCTCAGGCTGACTTTAGGGCTGTTGCTGGCAAGCTGTCAATAAAAGAAGTTATTAGTCAGGGAGACAGCTTGGAATGGAGAGTTGTTTAAGCAGTTTGCTTATGAACGGGACACAAAGGTGAACGGAAGGAACTTTCTGCATGTTTAGCAAATGGGAATACCAAGGAGCAGTTTTATCAAGGTAACTCTGTTCAGGATGCCCAGCAGTAAATGTGCCAGATAGTTTTTTTCCTGAGAAATACTCCTCCAGTTCTGCAAGTATATCTGGCAGAAGCTGCTTTATCCTTTAAGAAATAGATGGGAAAATTGGTTTGGTCTTCTTCCCTCTTACTTTTTTTGAATGTGTGGAAGAGCAAGGCGGTGCTGTTTTCTCAGCAATAGAAAATGTAATGATGTCTTTCCCCTGAGTGAGGCTTCTGGACATTTTCCTACTTCATAAAAATGGATTGAGATGCCATGTTAAGTAGTATTGTACCCACCAGATAATCCTACTGGACTTGAGAGCATTGTGGAATAATACTTCTGGTAAAGAGTAACTTGCAGAGAGGATGGGAGCTATGGGAAATAGTACAAATCCGATGTCCAAAGAGCAGTTCTTGGAGAAAGGAGCAGCCTACTTCTATAAGAAATGTATTTCTTATGCTGTGCAAACCATCTTTAAAGACTGAACTGATCCAAGTGAAAATCATGGGAAAGAGAAAATGAGTGGAAAACAAATAGATCCCTAAAGGGACTGACTGATAGCTAAATCCCAGTTTTCAGGAATCCTTTGCTCCTGGTGGTTTTGTGTTGGCCTAAGAGGAACATGTGATAAAACAAAGATGAAAACCTGTCTTCCTGTGGCTCAAACCCAAAGTATACCTACAGCAACTAAGGTATAAGTGGTCCTCCTTTTACAAGAAAGGGCTTTCCAAAAGTCCACTTCATGTAAATTTTTTGTCAGGTCAAAGCTCTGAGAAGGACAGCACATCTCATCATGGCCATACTGCTCCTAGATCGTGGTTATGATGATTTGTTTTCTTTCAGGTTTTGCTAACACTGATGGGCAGTCAACCCTCCTTGCTTCATCCTGGGAATGGTCTTGGCCTTTTGTTTGCAGTGGGAAGGCTGGTTGCCAATGTGCAGTCCTAAAGTCACATTTTCACTTGCATTCTGGGCAATACCTCCCACATTTTGGACTCTGCAGTACTCAGTGTAAATGGTTCCTTAGAGCTACTTTGGCAGCCAAAAAAAGCGATATTGTATTTAATTTCTGGCACTGCCACTCGCTGAATTGCCGACGCAGCTGTAGCAGACCTCCAGGTCTGGATATATCTGGCTAAAGCAGAAGATCCCTGTGTTTCCTGACTGGACTCCATGTAATCCATGCCACTCAAGATCTGATCTAGGGCAGCCAAGCAGAAATGTGACTCTTTTCTGCCAAAGGCATTTCAGCAGTGATTTCAAGGTTGTTCTGGAGGGAAGAGGAGACAGAGGTGAATTATCTGAAAAGTTAGTTTTAGTAAGGCTAACTTAGGCCTTCTTCCAGTAGGATTTACCAGGAAGGTCTGCTGTGTACAAGCCAAAGCTTAATTTTTTTATTTTTTTTTTTTTTACACCACAACCTTTGAGGATAAAAAAACCCATCCCTACCACCAGAAACAGATTTCTGTTTCCCTTGGGTCAGACAAGGGCCTGCTTCCCTTGGGTCATGTGTAGCGTGATATATCAGGAAACCGGTGTGGTTGACGTGTAACTGTGGAATTTTTAATTTTCTTTTTCTGTTTATTTGTTTGTTTGTTTTTTGCTGTGCACCAAGGTAGTGGTGAGAACATGTTGGAGGCCTGGGAACCAATTGTTTTGTCAGCAGTTACCCTTATTCACCTTGGCTTGGATCACATCCCTACCACAACATTAATAACTTCGCACACTCAGAGGGAGAATGAAAGAAAGTAATATGAAAAAAGTATAGGGCAAAAAAAAGACAGGGCATGTTTACTATCAAGCTTCAACTTTTGCTTTCCTAGTGGTGCCACCATGGTAGCAGATCTGACTTTTGTCCAAAATGAGCATTTGAGAATTCATCTTCCAGGCAAAATGGGTCACTGCTTTCAAGAGCATTTTCTGCCCCTAGAAACCATCCAGAATAGTTTGTGCTGGTTCTCAGTAAATTCAACCAGACTTGAGAAATCCCTTGAATGCTGGAGTCTCCAGGAAGATTGTGTCCCTTGGCTTAGCTTGGCATGGAGGGTGGCACTGTAATACGCTGATGCTAACACTAACAAAAGCCTGTTTTAAACTATGGTACAATGCATGCAAGGAAATTGCTGCTGGCTTAATAAGTACTGAGCTGCTGGCAGTGGAGAGTTTAGGTCCAAGTGAGTTAAACTCCATCATCTTGATGTGATAAAGGAAAAAGATGGAGCTTTTTCTTTTATCCATGTCATACCACAACCAAATGCCTTTAGTTACCCATAGGAAACTCTTTTGCAGGGTAAAATACCTTTTAAGATCAAGGAAGCAGTTTATGGGGTTGGTATTCACCCCAGCATGGCAAACCCCCTGGGGGTGAGGTGTGCTGGCAGCATAGCAGTGATCTATATGGGGTCACCCAGCTGACCCTTCGAGGAACAACCTGGCTGGAAGAGCCCTGTTGCTGTTACTGGAGATGGTTTTTTTCCTGTGAACCCAACCATACTGTTTCAGGTTCCCTTTATTGTGTCAGGAAGGGACACTGACACCATAATTGTGTTGCAGAATGCCCTCAGCCTTGTGAATCATCTGCTGCAATTCTTCAGGAGTGGGCAAGCAAGAGGGGCACTGCAAGAAATGGGCATTTCTTGTGTTATTCCCATACTTCCCAGAATACTCTGCCATGTGAATCTGCCCTCCTGAAATCCATAAAACCTGCAAGCAGGCTCTCAAACGTTTAATTTGAAAGATCTCTGTTTAAATAGTTTTTGACTTGTGCCAGGGCAAGCCTGTCCTCCAGTTAATTATGTTCTGAGCACACAAAGAGAGCTAGTGAAAACAGTCACTTCATAACCATTTTCTTTTTGTAAACTCAGAGTACTTAGATCTGCATCATTTAATCATAATAGAGCCATATGCATGCAGCTTAACTTTTCTGGAAACCAAAATTAGCTAGAAGACATTGTGGCCTATTTCTGAAATGCTTGTGTATGGGGAAAAGTGCCTTGAGAACTTCAAATGGGTATGAGCTCCCAGACCTTGCAGGAGTGGAGAAAAGTTCATGTCAGGAATGCTCACACTTCTGCACAGGTCACACAGAAACAAATATATCCTCAATGCAATTTCAGAGCAAAGTTTACTGGTGGAGTTGTTAACTAGCACAAAGAAACTAAAAGAGGGACTAAGCTGCTAAATGTAGGGCAAAGATTAATCTTTTTATGGGCCAGTTTTTCAGGGTGCAAATACCTGGTCCACAGAAAGTTACTTTAGTTGTTGCAACATGACCCTTAAATGGAGCAGAGGAATATTTCTTATTTAGGTATTTACATACTTTGCAAATATTTGAAGAAATATAATAGCCTCAATGAAATTCAAACCTATTTGCTTAACGAGGCAAAGCTTTAATTTGCATGTCTGTTGAGATATAGCTCTGGATACCTAGAAAACTCTGAAGGAGGCACATGCTCAAATCATTGTCTCAAAAATGCTCAGTGAACAGCCAGGGCAGGGGTCACATCCAGGGGACATCGCTGTAGCACACACACCACACGCTCCAGGGCTCGGTGCTGAGCTTGCAGTTGTGCTTTGCCAGCAGGACTTTGCAGCAGTCACAGCAGCTCTGTTCCAGGGGGAATTGTGTCTGAGTCAGTCCAGCATCTCCCTGTGCTGGGTATGTCTTTGATACCCAGCTCTGCTTCTCTACCAAAATCCCAGCTGTTGTAGAGAGAGGACGGTGAAACCACAGGGCATTCCAAAAAGTTCCTAAAAAGCTTTGGGTGAGCTTAAGGAAACAATGTAATGATATCTTGATAGATATCTTGCCACCACCCCACTTCCCTGTATTAAAGCTGTCGAAACTTGCTGTGAAAACTTTTAAGAGAATTTACCAATATGGTTTTCATTTCAAAATGGTAGTTACTAACAGGGCAGATACTCTGAGTGTTACATGGATGAAACTATTAATTAAAGGTTGCTTACAGAACTCTCTGTGGCTGCAGAATTGCAACACGAATTTGCAGAGGAAATAAACATTAAAGGCTGCAGCCCATCTTGCAGCCAGCTGTTGGCCACCAGCTGAATACTCCCTCGCAGGGATAACACGGAACATACCTTGGTAAGATTAAAAGGCATATTTTTGGAATCCCTTCATTTGGGTAGGATTCTCTGAATTTTTTCAGTAATTCTTTGCCCAGCTCTCAGTTCAAGAGACTTAATAGATTTACCTCTGTCTTCTGTGGCTCTCTGTCATCCAAAGAGGCTCTGGCCAGCAAGGCTGAGGTGGTCCTGCCAGCAGCAGGGATTCCTGCTCTGGCAGAGGGGTTGTGGTGGGACAGCTGAGTCTCCTCTAAATGGAGAAGGGACAATGAGTGAATGAAGAACAGGATGATGATGATGAGGGAGAGGAAGACAGTGGGAGGGGAAAAGAGAGTAAAGGTAGGGAAATGCAGCTGATTGCAAATGCATTTATCCTTTCTCAGGAAGTTCATCCTCGGAGCAGCCCCTGAAGGTAGTGCTGGTAACTGATGCTACCTGGTCTAGGTCTAACTTGCTGTCATGCTGACATGTATCAGGAAATTAAACCCCCTCTCTCTTGCCAGTGCTTCTGAATATTGATTCCTAATTCCACAACCTGGCCATTATTTGAAACTAAAGCTTGCCACAAAGGAGAGCGTTAAAACACAGGTCAAGGACAAGCCTGCCCTCCGTGCCTGCAGCCACTTCCCAAGTGCTTTATGAAAGCCATTGTGCCATGAATGGATGGGGGGAAAAATAGGGCATATTCAGCATGAATAAAACATGACAGTGATGTGCTAGCAAACTGTGATCTGTTTTGACTGTGATAACAGTGTAAACCTCAATGGGTGAGGACAAGATCACAGTGCACTGAAACCATGAAGTCAGCTTAACGTGACCACGGTCCACTCGAACTTCTCTGTCACTCCTGCCAGTTCCCGGCGATGCGCTGTGACTGTGATGTGCATCCGGAGAGAGCAAAGTGACACATGAGCACGGCGTGACAGCAATGCCAGAAAAGATTTGGTGCTTGCTGTTTGTGGCCAGCTAGCCATGTGAATGCAAAATGTGTGGGGCAGTTTGTAAAGAGCTGGTACTGATCATTTGTATGAATGGTTTTGACTGAGGAGCATTTGGGTTTGAATATCTGATAGAGATTCCTCCTGTAGCAAGCCTCAATAACATTCGGTTACCGCAGCTGTTGGCTGGAAGGTTCACCTTATTTAAAGTGCTTTCTGAGATCTGATGCTGTCCTTTTTTGTCTTCACTCCATACCATACCACAGTGGCAGATTATTAACTGAGATACATATGGCGATCGATATAAAATAAAGATCAACACGTCCTTGAGTTCGGTGCACGTCGTTTCGTAGGAAAGTGTTTTTTCCCCTCTCCATTTGGCTTGATTATTCAAGAGTTCTTTAACTGCTACAACAGAATCCTTTTCAGAAGAGGAACGTTTTTCTTTCACCCTAGTTGCTATGAGAACATGAATCATCTCTTTAGCACAATAGCAACAACTGTAGTGCTTAAGTGCATCCACTGATTTTTTACTGTTTGTTCTTTGCTCTCAACAAGATAAGCTGTTGTTATTTCTTTCTTCTTGAACAAGCATAACATGATTGCTGAAGTAGTCAGAATAATTGGACCAAATAGTGAGGCGGTTAATGTAAACAGAAAGAATTTATCTCTTTCAAGTACAGTAAATTGTCCTCCAAAAATATGGAAATCTTGTCTATTTCTTGTTGTGCCCTAGAGCAAATTTTGTTGAGTTTGTTGTCACATCATTATTTTCGGACTCTGTGAAATTGCTAATGAGGAACAGGCTGCTTTCAGTGGGATATTTGTGTGTGTTTAAGGCTGTGGTGAGATATTACAGTCCGAGGGTAAATCACCAGCACAGGAGAGGTTAAAATGCTCTCCTTGGACTCCACATCCGCCATAGGTGTTGGTTACCACCAAAAGGGCTGCCAGGGAGTGGGATGTGGGAGGATGGTGCTGTCTTCAGCTGCAGTGAATGATTTACTGCAGGGAGGGTGTAAACCAAGTAAGCTGATGTGCAAGCTCTTTTGGTAGCTGTGATGGGAATGAATTCTGCACCAGAGAAAGATGATATCAAGGACTGTTTTGCTTGATCATTAAGACCCTTAGCTGTTGCCACAGACAACCTGTTAGAAAACTTTTAAATTTCTTAAATAATGGGAAAAATGAGTGGTTCTCGTTGCGAGAGGAAAGATTTTTCTGTGTACTTTGTATATTCATTTTCAGGCTGCTTTTGGTTGCACCCACTGTCAAAGGCAGTATTTTCACACCATTAAGTCTGCTTATATAAAATGGCTTCTGTGGAGAGGCATCCTTGAAAAGCAAAGGCTGGTGGACATGCTTTGACAGTCTCTTGGTGTTTGCTAGCTACTGCCTTCCTAAAGCCCTCCTTCAAGCCTCCTCATCCCAATCTCCAGAGATGCTTGTGGGAATCAGTGTTGGTGGTGGATGAGAAAGATGGGGGCCTGTGTCACGTGGAAATGAGATGTGTTTTAGAAGGTATGAGACAAGAGGTCATGAGAAGTTTGTGAAAGCACTTAAATGACTTGAGGCTGGTGGCTCTTGTTGGGACTTGTGTCTGATTTGAGAAAGGAGCTTCTCCTCCACCCTCATTTGGCACTTGTGATTCATATAATCTATGGCCCCTTTTAAAGAGGGGGATAAATACCATGCAAATATGTCTAGACAGGTGAAATATTGCTAATGATCAGTTGAGATAATTTCCCCAACAACCCTCCTAGATTTTAATTATTTATAGATCTATAACTACATACTATGCACTTCTGTAGCACAGGTGAATTAGAGGGGGGAAAAATGAAAGCTTACATACAACCAGTGTTTTCAATAGTATCAAATTATTATGCCAATAAGACATGTAAAATCTGTTCAAGATCAAACAGGCATTTGATGTGCTGATTCTGTTTTGGAACAAAAAAAAAATCCCCGAGTGATTGTTATCTGGTACTTGTAGCTTTGAATAGATAAAAGCAATGGCCCAGACCTTGACTGGAGTAAATTAATACAACTGCATTGACTTCAGGGAAACAATGTGGATTTATACCAAGTGATGGATCTGTTCTTACCGCCTGATAAAAATCTAGAGGTTAGGCTTCTTCATCAATTTTTGTCTAAGAACTAAGGAAGGAAAAGATAATGGGGATACAAGTAGGGATATGATTCAGTATTATTCTGATCTTAAACTTCTAACCTCAGGGGAAAGAGGTCTGAATACTTGGCATGGATCTTCCTTAAGTTTGATGAACTGCTTTACCATTGTATTTAATTGTTTGCAGCTAGTATTACACAGAACTACACTAAGATTATATGCAATTAAGCAAAAGAAGAGTATTGCATTGAGTGGTATTTAGAGTGCCTCATTAATTTGTGTTAGGTTGTTAATGTAGGAAAATGCACCAACATGATTTAAATGTAAAAATACCCAGGTAATCTGGCAAACCATGCTAAGCTTCTAATCACTCTTTTTGAATATTTCCTGAAAATAACTAGGACCTGATTAAACTACTTTTATGTGTCATGTTTTCTCATCAGAAAAAAAACCTTGAGGTTCCTATTGCCTCAACAGCAAAAAGACAGAAGAAGCTCTGATGCAGAGGCAAGCAGTGGTATTAAGAGAAATAAAACCTAAAAGATATATATTAAGTAATTACCCATGTGTAGTAGTAAAACCAATTTCTTGGAGTGAACTAGATTTTGCTGGCTTAATCGTAATTTGTGAAAGTTGACCTCAAATAAATTTAGAATCATAATGAAATTTAGAGATTATCTAATGAAATCTAACACTGACTATGAATCACAATTTAATGTCAGGGTTATGTGTGTTTTGGTCTTGGATTTAGTGACAGCTAGATTTTGGCAACTGAGTATTGAGTGTGGGCCTTGTTATTTGTCATCAAAATGAGCAGTAAAACTTCTAAAACAGCTTCTTTCCAAGGAAGGAGAATCTTGATTGTCCTCTTTGCAGGCAAATTTCTTGGGACAGTCATATTTTATGCAGTTATATGAAAATTTGTGTTGGTAGCAAAGATTGTTTCACAAAGCTGTGATAACTTTTCCTATGGCAAAGGAAGGTCTGTGAGTGACTGCTACAAAACACGTTTTCAAAAAATTGTGAAATCCTGCAACCACTTTGTTTTATAAAACAGTGCCTCCCATAATTAAAGGTCTACAAAAAAAAAAGATAAATCTATTTAAAATTAGCCATTGGTGGCTATTAACTGCCAGCATGTACTAAATCTTTAAGAATCAGCTTTTAAATAATAACCATATTATGACTTGTCTACTGTGCAGTTTATATATCTGGATCATTAGTAAAACAAATATTTTAACGCCTGTTTGAAATCTTAAGTTCAATCTAGAAATGTTGTTTAATCTAGTTTTCAGTTTGTATTATCTCCCTGTATTTAAATGGCTTTACCCATTATAGTTTTCCTGAGGTCTGATGCAAAGACCTTCAAGAACTGGCTTTGTCAGCAGTGGGACTTTGACTGGGACGTGGTTGTTTCCAGGTCCTTAGTGGCCTCTGTGTGAATGGATGGGAATTCCCCACTGACAGAAGAGATTCCTGAGGTTGCAGGGCAGTTGGAACATTCAGGACACAGCTTTGAGCCCCAGGATGTGTGGTTAGAACCTGCTTTTCCCTGGGAGGCTCGCTGGGTTTCTTTAAATACTTTGCATGAGTGCAAAAGGAGGTGAGTGGTGCCTCTGAGCTTCCTGGCTCTGCCGTGCTTCTGCCAGGGATGCAACATTTGATTCCCAGAGCACAGAACTCCCACCCCTGGGACTGCAGGAGTGTCCACCCCAGCCCTTCAGGAGCCTGAGCTCACTGCACGTGGCTCTCGTGTGATATCACCCAGCAAGAGGGAGATAAAATGTCTGAAAGGCTCCAACTGCTACAAAAATAAACCTCGCTGATTCTGACTCAAGTAAAACATACAAATTAACATAAACTCAGTATCAGCGGGATCTTAATTCGGTTTTTTTCTTTATTCCTTTTTTCCTTCAAACTTTTTTTAAAGATTTGCTCATATTTTAAAATCTCGACATAATAGAGACCTGGTTTTCCCACCTCTTATACACAGCATCATCAAGACATAAAATATGTTTCTGGCCATCTGAGTATAATAATGAGGCAGCTGTACAGCTCACTTTGGTTGTTTATACCTATTTGGGCTCAGACCTGTTGCAGTGTCCTCTGGATGAACCTTTCTCATCTCAGACCCTGCAATTTGATGTCTGCTCCAAGCATTGGTTAAAGACCAAGTTTCAGCAGTTCATTTACTCTGTGTGAAATTTAGTGGGTTTAAATCATCACCTTTCTGGTGAAACATGCCAGTTTGAGGCTCGGAGATCATGTGGCTTTGTTTTAAATAACGTCTGGGGCTGGGCTTCAGCCTTTGGCTTTGAAACCTGTCAGTATGTTGTACAGACTTGCAAAATAAATCAGAATAGTTTTTGTTACCATAAACCAATGAATGGGGGATTTTTTGAAAGAGCTAAGAGAATTACAGGTATGTACACACACACACACACACACACACACACACACATATATATATATGTAGTCTGTGTATAATTGTTCGAACTCAGTGAGTGGAAGTCTCTGTAAGTTTTTCTGTTTCAGTGGCTTTTGTGTACACCTCAACTGGAGGTTTTGGTTGTGTTTTTTTTTTTTTTTTTTAATTTTAGCTTAGCTGTCAGTTCTTCCAGTTCCAGAATTGGAAAAGGGATTTTGTCCCACTCCAGATCTCATTCTAGTGTGTTTCTGATGAGTGTGCATCCTGTGCTGTGTCTTCAACTGTAATTAATTAATGGATGTTCACGTAGGAATTCTTCTCTCTGTGAAACTGATCCCTACCAAACTGTCCTTAAATCTTATGTCAGTCTCCTTTTCCTTGTAAAACTGAAAGTCACCTTCATCCAGTGTGGAAACTGGTCTACTACTCAGTTCTTTTTTTTTTTTTTTACTTTTCTTTTTTTCTTTTTCTTCTTTTTTTTTTTTTAATGTTTCCATTTTGAGATTTGTCCCATGCTGATATTGCTGTCAGCCAGCACAACAACCAGGGAGTTCTGCTGGAAAAATATTTTTTAGGTATGCAAAATTACTATCAGAGATTTGCCACTGACCATGTCACTTTGTATGCAGCATATCCAGCAAAAACATTCATATGCCAAAATAGCTGTGAGCTTGCAGGGTGTTAGCCTGGGATAACTGTGGCTTTACAATCCAGCTTGTAAATTTTTATCCCACACACAAGCCCCCATATACATGCATAACTCATAACTTAAACCATGTTATCACTACCACATAAGCTAGTGCTGTAAAAATGCAACCAAAGCTAAATTTAAATACATGTGTAAATGCAAAGCACTCAGCTTCTGTAACAAAGGTAAAATTGGGCTCCTGTGGTAAAGATATATGTCCTTAATTTAGCCTGAGAAATCACCAAACTCATTGTGTTGATGGTATGTCCTAAACTAATCTTCTGTCCAGATTTTCAAAGATGAAAAAAATTCAGAAAACTAATCTAGTGCAATGCTGATAGCCTATGATGGTTGAGAGGTTGTAACATTATTTTAAAATATTATAATATAGCTGATGTGCGATTTTCTGTAATGCAATATCACTTGTCTGTTACTTGCTTCTGACTATATTTACATGGGAGAATAAGGCTGAAAAACTCAGCAGGTTTGTTAATACTCAAGGTGCAGGTTATCATAAATGCTGGTAATGTTTTCCTATTCCTGCTTATTTTCCTGTTATTACAGGTTTTTATGAAATACACAAGATACGTGGCAACATGAAAGATAATATAACCTGATATTTTCCTTGTTTGATGCTGCTCTTTATTTCTCTAAATCAAATGGGAGTGCTGCAAGGTGCCCAGGCCTTTTAATATTTTGTTGTACACAGTAGCCTACATAAACAGAGTGAACTCTAGAGCACACTGTACCTTCTATCTGCACCAGTAGGTAGTTTTATTCAAAAAAGCAAATGAAATGCATCAAAATAAGGAATTTGGGGTGATAAGCACTGGAATGAAAGCCTGATGTGTTGGTGAGGAGGCTGCACTGAGTTTAAATTGGTTAAAATCCCATTTCACTGGTTCTAGGAATTAATTCTAGGAATTAATTTTTCTTGGAGGGTTTTTGGGTCTGAAGCCTATTCTGTGGTCTTATGTCTGAGGAAGGAATTTGATACTGAGGAATAGTCTGAAAAACTCCTGCCTGGAGAGGCTGAAACTGTCCTGATTTGAAGTAGGAGAATCCTTGAAGTGTTGATGGTATGGAGAAGAGTTTGTTTTGTTTCCTTTAGCAAAATTTTTCTTGCTCTGAGAATCTGGGCTGCAAATCTTATGTGCAAAATGTTTTAAAGGCTCCGCTTTGTTTTTGTGTAAAACATTTTTTTTGTACTCTCTATCTAGTAATGCCAGCCAAATATTTATATCTTCCCATTCATGTGCTATATAGAAAGATCTCTAAGAAAATTGTTCCAGACCTTATGATGCAGCTATAAAATAGAACAAGGCAGGTAAGTATGATGGCAGTAGAATGGAAGCATGAAATGGCAGTAGCAATGAGTGGAAACACGAGTTTCATTCTCAGTCCCTGCCTATAGGATACCTTGGACAAGTTTCCAGTACTGAAATCTCTACTATGATCCAAAATCTGGCCACAAGATTGCTGTAGTTTCCAGACTCATCCTGCATGCATCATAAGAAACCAAACCATCAACTTATATGAATAGCATAACATTTGCAGAATTCCATATTTTCCCAAACAGTATCTTGGGTGAACCACAAGAGATGCATCTCACAGGACCACAGTCTGCCTCAAAACCTGGGGAACTCCACTGTCTCTGGTGGCAACTTCAAAGGATCCAGGAACTTTGAATCTATTTTCCCCTTTTAAGTGTTTTGGACTGTTTTATTTAAGTGCTGAAGAATTAGAAAAATGTTTCTAGTTAATGAGTAGATTGGGCATATGTTAGGGAGACTGCAAACCAAATCACTGCCTGTTTGGCAGGCAGACTATTCTGCACAACTTAAGTATCTGCCACTAAAATGTTGTCATCCAGCAATGGTTACCACAGCACCAACAACTGAAATACCACAGCTGGTATAGAAAATATAATAACTAGTTGTCAAAGGAGATTCAGGATAGGAAATAAGTGTGCCATCTCCCAGGAGGCCTGTTTTTCTAGGCAAGGTTCATCCCTGTGCTGTTCCAAAGTCCAGATGTTGCTTCCAGCAGGGCATAACAGAGCAGAATCCAATGGGGAAAGTAGGCAAATGAATTATGTTATGAAGTCCTTCTGTTCAAACAGACTTATTCTGGAACAGGATAGGGATGTCATGGAATCTCTGTTATGGCAGTCTTTAACTCAAGCTTGAATGACTTTAAAAAAGTTGTGTACTCATGTTTTTAGGCTTTAGTCATCCTACTTTAATATTCATAGTAATCCTTCTGACTTTGTGTGGTTACTCCCTCCTTGTTGGGGTGATTTTTGTGACTGTGTATTATACAAGAGTTCCTTAGATCATAAGAAGGAGCTTGATCTACTCATGTTTTTAATGACTCAATGATTTAAACCTCAGTCCACCAGGACAGTGAAATGATCAGAAGATGTTCCCAATCTTTCTGTTAAATTAGCAATGTTTATTACAATTCTGGTAATAAACCCTTACTAATCTTTTCATAGATCAAATTAGTAGGGTACTTACTGAAATTTTCCTCCAAACAGAATAAAAGTTAATTTCCTTTCTCTTGTCACCCAACTCTTAGTTCCAGTAAAAAAAACCAAAAAACAAACAAACAAAAAAAACCCAACAAAAAAAACCTATCCAAACCCCATAAATACCCTATCAGTTTGAAACTATCAAAATTTTAGATGTTGAAAATGGAATGAAAATATGCTGTGCATAAAAGCCTTCCCAGCTTGAGAGGAAATGTTTTTTCTATTCAATTTCAAGGATCCTTTTTCACTTGGACCTTTGTAATTTTGTTTCCTTCTGAGAAGGCAGGAATTCAATTGCATGATCTCCCAACTTGGTTCCAAGTTATTGGCAGTCTGAATGAGTTTAATAAAAAATCACAAATGGAGCATTGAAGCTAGGATTTAACCACCTATGTTGCACCATACCAGAATCTAATACAAACCAGTTTTGGTCTAGTGTCTAATTTCCACAGCTGTAAAGAGAAAGATTCAAAGGAGCCATTCCTGGATTGCACCAATGAGAGGTCAAAGTCCCATTCTCATGATTATTACAATAATTAGATCCAAATTCTTTCTTGTGGCTGAAAGAAGACTTCAGGCTATCTAACTTCACATTCTGTTGTAAAGCTGCTAACAAAATGTTTTACTCCAAAAGTGTGTTGGATGTTAAAATTCCCAACAATGCTCACAAAATATGGCTCTTTTGCCGAGCTTAATTGAATTTGGTTATTTATTATGCAACATAAAACATTTATTATATGGAATGTGTTCAAGAACGTCTCCATTTACCATATGTTTTCAAAAATGCTTTACACAGTGCAAATTGAAAAGATAAATCTGCGAAGTGAAGCTACCAAAGGTCAGGTAGTCCAACCTGAGGCTTCAGAGCCAACCAGGGACTAATCCCTCTCGAGATACCTCACTGCTCACATCGAGCTGTCCTTTTCCCTTCTCCAGAATTGTCTGTGTCCCTTTTGCCGTTCCTGTTTATCCGGTTTTTACCACCCAGATTTTGTTTAGTTGCACATGATTTTCCATTTCTCCCCTCTCCTCTTCCTTGGTTGTCTGTTATGAAATGTTATGGTCAGTGCTGTCCTGGCATAGTCCAGCTGTGAAAAAGGCACCATCCAATCACTCTCCATTTATTTTGTTGACAGCATGGGGCCAGCAGGAAAGCTCGCGTGTGTGGCACAGCGTTGGCTGAAACCAACCTCTACGAAGTGCAGGGAAATGGTTTTACAGTTGTTTCAGATTCTGCAAAGCTATTTACTACTCAGTGCAATTTTGCAATTCCTGGCAAGTCACCATAAATGTATGGTCTCACTCTGTTATGATTCCAAGACCATAAGTGTTAACATTTCTTTAAATGCTCTTTCTGTTTTTCCTTTATCTGAACACTAGTTAAGATGAATATTTGAGTGAAGGGAAAGGAGGTGGTAACTGCATTTCACTGTTCTGCAATAAACTGCACATATAAAATAATACCAGTTGCATCCTAGGACTTCTACATTTGTCTGGTGTTGTATGTCATCCTGTGATGGGTAAAAGAATTCAAACTTCTTTGAGGCATTTTCTAAGGGCATTGTAAACTTTTTTCAATATCTTTGTACTTAGATGTGAAACAGACTCTCCCATATTTATTTGGCAAATTCTTTATTGTAAACACAAATAATTTCTCTTGTTAATTATATCTGATCTGATCTAAATGCACACATGATCTGCTTTGTTCAATCAGGCTTGAAAGGAGACTGTCTGGGTAGGGGGAAAATCATCTGCAAGGTTTGACTTCTGCCTCAGATTAAGACCAGTCAGTTCCTAGGGAAGTAAATAAGAATGGGAAGATGTGCATCCCTGAGAAAAATATAACACAACACATGATAGAATCCTCCCCACTGGCAAATCTTCTGTTTGGATTAGCATAGTGATATCTGGGGACTAAACCTTGCTCAAAGTTTTCCATTAAGTTTCTGTTTATGTTTGTACTGAAACAGTCATTTGAGTCAAAATATATTTGCTATATTGCTATATAATTAAAAATATCTTTGGCTATTTGAGACGAATCCAGAGCAAAATAAATTCAAGTGATCTCTAACTGAAAATGACCCATTTCTCTGACCTGGAGAGTCTTTTAGCTGCAATAGTGACTTCTGGCAATTTTGATTGCAAAAGGCTGTTGAATCAAGGTGAACTTGTGCTTCTGAAAGCAAAGACCAACGTGTTGGTGCCTGAAGTTTGGTTCCTTTGTTTCCTGCTGTAACATTAATGAAATGACTGCTCAGTACAACTTCAGCTGAGTTGCTGAACTTGTGCAGTTTTCAGATGAGCCTCAGATGGTGGAATCTATGTTTAGTTTGTTTTGTTTATTCCTCAGCCACATGGTAACATCTCATTGACGTGGTGACAGTTGTTGACTCACAGCTACCGTGGTTTTGAAGCAGTGGGGTTCTGGCCTCTGCACACCATGAGGAGCCTCTTCCAGTTGTTGCTCAGAAAATAATTGTGCACGAGGCAAAAGGTCAGTTTTGGCTCTATGACCCACGTGGGAAGGCAGATGGCTTTGTGCTGTGCTGCTATAACCAGGCATTTATTCAGCTTTGCCATGGGGCTCCTAATATCTCGAGAGTCACTTGCTGTAGAGAATATTCACACATTCAGTTTATAGAATAGTTATAGGAAACTTAAAAACTCTATTCAGTAATATACTTGTTCCCATAAAACTTACATTGGATCAAGCCAAGACTGAAATATACTGCTGTTTAAACAGAAACAGGAATAAGTATCCCACGCTAGGTTAATTTAATATTACATTCAGATGTTCTGGAATTAAGTGATGGAGCAGATGGGACAGTGATGACCAATTCTTAATAAAATAAAAAGACAGATGATACTTTTTAGCTTATTTATTTTTAAGAGCCATCAGGAATGGCTATGGATAATAGAAAGCCCATTTTTACTCTGATTCTTTTAAGAGTAAGGTTTATATTTGTTCATATGTCAGTCCCCCCTCCCATAACAGCATCTCTGCTTACAGTACCAACTATCCACACTAATTTAACTCGTTGTTAGTAAAAGTAATTCTTCTTACTTTCTAATGGGGTTAGAGAAGTAGCACAGCTCTCTGGTTTACAGTAAAATTCTGTGAACTCTGCTTTTCCAGTACATGGAGGATGAAACTGTTTGGCAACAAGGCAAGGCATTTATATAAAGGCTGCAGCAGCTATTAGGGAAGCTTGGTAAATACTCCACTATATATTGATCAAATACATTTATACAAATAAGTTGTCATTTTAAATGGCTTTTTTTCTTGAAGATGGAATTAGCCATAGGCCAGGGGTCCCTAATGCCTTCTCTTCTCAGATTTCCATTTGTTACAGCCTTTAAATGACCAAACATGCTCTTTGTTTCCCAAAATTCCCACACTGACTTAATATCCTGAGGCAGCCATGTCTGCAGCCCTATCTAATCATGGAATTGAGGGTGAGAATAACAGAACCAAATTCACACAAAAGGCCATCATTAGGGAAGCCACTGGTGGTCAGCCAGGGTTGAAACAGGCCTAGTTTTCAGGCATATGCTGGTGTTTTGGGATCACCATAACCATGAGCAGTTCTCCTGCTGAAGACTGTCTTTAAACTGGCATGGAGACTCTTTGTCATACAAACCAGAATAAGATGGATAGTGGCAAAGCCAATTAGAGCAAAGTGATGATTAACAGAGGACAAAATAGCACCCAAGAAAGTTGGATTTCAAGGAAAAAAAGCCCCTGTGTGGAAGCAGGGAAAACAAAGCTGAAGCTTTTCTGTATAAAGTGACAATGAAGAATAAAGATCAGAAAGTAAAGATAAATCTGTTTTACTGCTCCTCTGGGGAAAGGATGAAAAGCAAGTAAATGCTGTTGACATGAATAATGCCTTAAATGCTGGAGTAACTGATAAATGTTCAAGTTCTGTGAACTCAAAAGATGCAGTTGTACAAGGTGTTTCTTTTCCAACCTGAAATCAAGATGTCAAAAAAAGAATAGATACTTATAGGGCAATGGATTGGTGTGGGGGTTTGGGAACTGTAAAGATGATCTTGTTAGAGAATATGACATCTGCTCTGCCATTAGTCCAACTCCCATCCATGTGTTGTAGCTGCATGAAAATTGTTCAGAAATAGGATGAAGTAACTTTCGTGAACCAAAGAGGAGATGAGAAGAGCTATGAGAGGTGGTGGAAAGTAAATCCTTGTGCTGGAAGGGTTGGGGGCACCTATGGAAGCAGCACTCTAAGCATGCACTGTTAGCTGTGGGGAGAAACACAACATTGCCTTGTGTTATTGCACTGCAGAGAGTCAATGGAATTGGTTTTCAGTCCTTATTTTGAAGGATACCTGCTTACTCTGCTTGGAAACATTCCTAATTTGAAAGAAATGAAGGTTATGTAGTTCTTCCTAATCCAAATTCTCTTTACAGAAATAGCTTCCCTGCTGCTTTTTGCTTCTATCCTCATAACTAAATGAAAGAAGTTAAGTCATTAGTACACCCGGCTGGTCTTCAATATTCTTTGTACAAAGTTATGGGGAAAGTAATCAATAAACATTTTTGTTTCTTTTAGTCTCTTGGTTGTAGTGTGATTGCAGTGGAGCTGAGAGCAGAGATCCATCTTTAATGCTGCTTTTTTCCCAATAGAGCTTATGAGCCAATATACATTGTTTACTCAAGGGGCCATATGCAGCTAATCTTTATGGAAATAAAGGACAAAAATATTCATATCTAGTAATATTTAGCTTACTTGTTTTTTTTCCCCATCTAAGTAGGGCAGGTAAACACATCCCTGATTTATAGTAAATCACTTGTTTGAAGGATTTTATTATTTTCCCTATTCTTTTCTGCATGTCTTGAACTAAGAAAAATAAATCCATAAAAAGAATACATTAACCTAATATAGGTGCATTGAATATCTGCTGCTACTTTCTGCACAGTATAATTCTCCTCTGATTTACTTCAAAACATTGTGATCCCAGCTGTAGAATAGCAACAACTGCAAACTAAAAATACTTAGAATTACTGAGTCAAAAAGCTGGGCTTTTAAAGAGCATAAAATCGACTGGGACCAGATGGTATGGCAGGAGAGCAATTGCTGGGTTTTAAAGTCACCTTTCCAAAAGTGAGATCATTAAAAGCCAGGTAAAGGCTGGAGCTGTAGGTAAGACTCAGGAGTGCTGGCAGGGAGCAGAAAAGCTCAGTCACCAAACAGAGCAGCCAGTGATGTTCAGCTTTGGGATGTGGAATCCTACATCCTTTCTCTCAACACCTGCACCATCCCAAAAGGGAAAAGTGAATATATTTTTGTACCACTGAGGGCCTTTGCATGTGAGCTGGAAAGAATGACCAAATATTTACTGAGTCAATAGGAGGTGACACATTTTCAGTCCTGCTGTCAATAAATAGTTGAGGATGTTCTGAAGAAACTACTTATAAAAAAAAAAAAAAAAAAGAACTGAATGATCAGAAAGGTGATTTACTTGAATTTAAAAGGAAAGATAAATAAGGGCAAGTCTTTCTAAATAAAGAACTGGATTTCCAAAGGACAGGCACTGATAAATTAGTGAAACCAATGAAGTCTGTTGAACTGAAGAGCTGTTGAAGCGGGATGGGGAGGAGACAGGGAATGAATCACAAGATCTTCCTGAAGCTTGTGCCCCAAAACCTAGAGCTGTGACCCTTTGTGAGCTTCTCTGCTCTCCTCACTTTAAGTTAATGTGCTTTTTGTAGGCAGGGCAAACATTTTTTAAAAGCCTTATTAGAACAAGCCAAATGCCTGCAAGGAAGATTTGAAATCAAACAGGAAAAAAAAAATATAGCCCCAAAACAAATGACTGAAAAGACAGCTGTGTATTAGAGGTAAAACAGAAACAGGAGAACTTCACCCTGCTCACTCTAGACAGGCTGGTCTTTGCCCAGCTTCACTGTGTTTGGACCACACAGCTGCCCAGTGGGATGCTTTCTTTCCCTCCTGGTGCTCATTCTGTGCCTGGCTCCCCGGGCCTGCCCAGGTCAGTGCTGGCACTCACTGACCTGCTGGCCCAGCAGTCCCAGCAAAAGATGAGCCTGCAGCTGAATCCCTCACTCTGAAGCCACCAAATTCTAATGCCCATGGGAAGAGGAGAGAGGAAACCTAGGCCTGAGGGAAGGGGGATCTCTTCCAAAGTGGGCATGTGCTGGTGGAAAGTGTTCACAGAGCCAGCCCCCAGGTAAGCAGGGCAGTTCAGCTGTTCTGGAGCTGTGTGATCCCAAAGGGTGGTGAGAAAATAACCTCTCTGCCGAGCTAACTGGGAGGCAGTGAGTGTGAGATGTGCAGCTCCATTCATTCCAGCCTGGCACAATTACTCTGCATCTGATCCAGCCTCTTCAGAGAGGGGAGTTATTCACTTGCAAATCATGGTAGGAACAGAAAATCACGAAGGGAACAAAACTGAGTTTAGCTGAGTAATGAGAAGGGTGGAGAGAATCTTGTCTGTAACACCATGGAGGGGAGTCTTGCTTTTTTTGCTTTTATCAGATGGATGACTATGAAATGCATACTAATCTATCAGAAGGGTATGAAATAGGTAAATGGTTTTAAGACCTCATTTGGTTAATGAATTAAAATGCAGAAGAAAAAGAACCCGTGTAGATCTACCCACTTGGTCATTTATCACTGCAGGCACTCCTAACAGCCATGCCAAATTCAGGCTTCAGGTTATTCACTAATAGCCATGGGTAAATGAAATTAGCATACTGGTGAATAAATTAATCTGGGTTCAGTAGAAAACTTCTGTATCCTGCTGAAGTGCAGTGCAAAAGTGTTGGTTTGGGGCTGTATCCCTACAGGGTGTGGGTTATGCACCAGAGATAAACTGGCCATGTGGAGTGAGCAAAATGCCATCCAGGTGACACCTGTGGACTGAGAAATGGGAACCTGGCCAGAAACCAGGCAAGTAAGGAGAGAATCCCTTAAGCTGAATGTATGTTCAACTATGTCCTTTTGGTAACATTTGATACCTGATTTTTGGCTGTAGGTAAAAAGTGTTTCCCAGTGTTTGAGGGGAGTGTGTCTGGCCAAGCAAGGACTCTCACTAATGCCAGTTTATTTTTACTTGATTTTCTGAATAGCAGTCCCAAAAAGAGAATGCTGTGCAGTATCACTATAATTTTGCATTATAATGCCCAAATTGTGGTGGGAATAAAGAAGATGATGACATGACACAGACCTGAGATGCCTGGTGTAACATTGTGCCTAATGGGCAAAAGATGAAGAGAGGAAAAAAGGGTAAAGAGAGGAATAAAGCAGTCAGAGCATGCATTTAACACTTGCAAGCTCCTCTTGAAGGCAGTAGTAATCAGAAATTATGTTAGGAATATTTGTTGATTCAAATGTTTTTTGCAAAGGAAGGGATTATCATCTCTGTTCTGCTGGGAAGCTTGTGAGGTGTTTGCTAACAAGTGAGGGGAAACAAGGTAACGTGTTTGACAGGTGTAATTCTCCCGAGAGTCTGTGGCACTCTCTGCCCACGCCTGGTGCTCCCTGGACTTCAAAGGCACTTCCTCCTGCTCACTGCTCCTCCTGCTCCTCCTGCTCCTCCTGCTCACTGCTCCTCCTGCTCCTCCTGCTCACTGGCTCTGGTCCCTGCTGCCGTGTTTGCTGCAGGGTGGGAGACTGAAATAAAGGAATAGATGTAAGGGTTAGGTATCCTCCTTTTGCTAACTCTGCTGGTCCAAGAGGATGGATAAGATCTCTCTGGGCTTCATGTTTCTTCCTTAATTACCAGAACTATGAATCTGGTTGTTAATTTTTCTTTTTTTTTTTTTGGTACTTAGAGAAGATGCCAGTCCAAGATGGCTTGACCAAATGACTATGATGTGATCTTATATATATAAAACAGAAGTTTTTTATCTAATGTGTCTGCTATTCAAGCTAGCAGATATGCAGAAAAAACACTGCTATAATCACTTAATGTATCACGAAAAATTACTTTACTATTACATTGCAGAGCTGGGTACAAAAAGGGACTGGGAGACATTGTCTGTGTTCTATGGGGCCCTGAGAAAATTTGATCTGTGATATTTATATGAGGACTGAGAATGCAGGGCAGGAGTCTTCCTTCTTTGCCTCACAGTGTGGTTTTTTTGCTGGCCTTTCACCCCTCCTAAAATCACTTCTAATTGGAGATATTTTGAATTTTCCTTTTGCTGGGGACACGGTGACAGCTCTGCTGCAAAAACAAACATTCCCCGTGCAGCACAGTCCATCACTGTGAGCCACTCAGCACTGTTGTTGCAGTGATATAAATGGATCCCCATGCAATGAGATAGTGATTAATAGCAGGTAGAGCACAGTCTGTGAAGACGTGGAACTGTATTTGTCACCCCCCCCCAGAAGTTGTCATTTAATGCACTCTATCAGGAGCAGTTTTATGTAATGGACATGGGAAGATCCATAAAAGTAACATCTGAGACTGCAGTAGGGCAAGTATTGATTTATTTGTTACAATAAAATTTTTGTCATTGCTATGCAATTGCTCTATCTCATATTGATATATGTTGTTGGATGTTACAACCCACTATGCAAAACTTTTCCTTTTTTTTTTTTTTTTTTTTTTTTTTTTTTCCAATTTTTCTNTTCCATAATTTCCTGTAACTCTTCTAAGGAATCATTATTCCTTATTACATAGGCCTGGCATGCCACCTATTTAGATAAATGCCTGAACAAGTGTGCAGTAAATATTCACAGCAGCTCATGTTTCAACTATATATGCCACTAATTAGATAATTTAGTGGCTCAAATAAATAAACACCAAAATAGAACAGACCTGGAAAAAAACAAGGAGTAAAATGCACTGCCACTGTCGTTCTGTGGGCCAAGATACCAACTTTTAGTCTGTATCAAATGGCTCTAATATGCTGTAGATGGGTAAAATAAAGAAGGAAAACCAATGAGAGCAGAAAGAAAACCCCATCTGACACTCAGTTACCAGGTACAATAACAAATGACCAGGGAACGTTCTAAATAACGACCCCTCTGCCTCGCATGTATTTATCCATAGGTTTTTGGCACCTTTCTCGCCGAAAGCTGGGGGAACGTGCCAGGCAGGGGGTACCCAGGATTTCAGTCTGCAGAGCCCTTTGTTTGCAGAGCTCAAAGCGCCTGTCAAAGGGGCGAAGCATCATTGTCTGCCATTGACAGAGGGAGAATGGCCCGCGGCTCACCCAAGGTCAGGCACAGAGCTCCCATGCTAAAGAGCTGCCGGGGTTTTCTGCCGGGCTTTGCCTTTTTTAGGTAAATAATGCAGCCCTTAAATGTGCTGGCAGGAATCACGGCCTCAGCGATGGGGACTCCCACGTGAGAGCTCAGATGATGTGCAAGAAACACAGCAAATGCTTTTTCCATGCCACAGACCTTTTATTTGCAGAATTTTGACCTGTTGACACGTTTAGTTTTCCTTATGATTTCTTTACAACTTCATTTATCAGCCCCGTGGTCTTTAAATTAGATTCTCCTTAGATTAAACCCATAGATTCTGGAACTGCTAAGCAATTCAATTAAGCAGGATGAAGAAAATAGGTGGAAGGTTTTTTTTTGAATATCAACCACTGCAGTACCTACCTGCCTGTGAAGGCACTTTAGATACTCAGGCTGGCACAATTCAGCCTTGTTTACTATCTGAACACTATGTCTGATAGTGCAGCTATATTTAGCCATGTACTGTTTGTAATTTTCATTGCTATTCCTGATCCTATTAAATTCCATTTTTGCTCTTGCAAGTTTTTGGAAGGGAGTGTTGGGTGGGAAGGAATCATAGGTTTCCCAAACTGCTTTATTTTTTATCTTGCTTACCTCAGCACTTGGTGGTGAGCATCCCAATTTGCTGATTTTCCCTTGATTGTATTATTTGCTAAAAAGAGCTAGTGATTCAATTTGCCCTAGCATGCACTCTGGCCAGACCAGATTTTCTTGTGATCTTTCCTCAGAACTTGCCCAGTGCTTCAAAAAGAGCAGATGCAGCTTTTTCCTGAGTCTGTGCTTCAGGAGCGAGGTGTGTGGCTGGCATCTGCCTGTCTGGGGCTGCACCACTCAGTGACCCAGAGATGCAGCACCTGATCAGCAGTGGTGCTGATCACTTTTCACCAGTCAGGACAAAAACCATGCTCAAAATCTGCTCTAACACAACACAAGGGCTCCAAGTTTCCCATTAGGGTCACCCTTTCAGTCAGTGCAGACAGTTCAGATGCTGAGGTCTCAGTCAGATACTGGAAGCTTTGATGGTCAGAGAAGTGTTTGCATTGCTCAGTGGGAGCACTGGGGTTAGGACTGTACTCAGCAGAGACAGGGCTGAGCTTGCTTGGAGGGGGCTGAGGGCAAAGGAATTAGCCTGGAAGAAGCCCAGGTGGAGAGGGCCTATAAAACATAAATCACAGGCTGTGGTGCTTTGTGAGAAGTTCTGACCATGAGTGTTCTCTGCTGAGCTGCTCCTGGAAGACCCTTGGATTGAACCAGTACAAATGGGGTACTCTGAGGACAGTGTTCCAGGCTTGACTCTGTCTTTTATCATCATAAGGGCTTAAGGTGGTTTCAACATTGATTTTCATGTCTGAGTTTTTCCATATTGGATTTTCATTATTGCTCAGATAACACAAACTACAAATATTTGTGGTTACTGATCAGCTGATGGAAATATGAGGATTGCGTGACTTGCTGCTCAGTTCCATCTGAGGATATTTAGTATCAGTTAAGGTTAGGATCCAACAACAGCCAAATGAACGCTCAAGAGAGGTCAATAAACTGCAAATAAGATCTCTTCTAGATTGTCCTTTTTCCCCATTTCAAGCTGTTTGAAATGAACTTTTCTTCGCATTTCACACAAAGACAATTGCTACCATTTTATCATTTATCAGTCTATAATGTTCATGCCTAAGCTGCTTAACCTGAAAACACAAAAATAAGTAATAAATAAAAGACCCATTTTGGCTTTAATACTCACCATCCAAGGAATACACAGCTTTTAAACAGTGAGATAATTTCCATCTATCCAGAGCTAAGCAGAAATATCATACCACTTCACTAAACATCCGTGGTTTATATAAAAATATAGATTTCCTTTAAGTGCTTTACTTAAGTCTTTGGTAAGTCATATTTACGTTATTATTGTTTATGTTCCGAGAAGTCAGTAGAAGGACAGCATTGCTGCAGTTTGTGTGGTTTCATGATTCACACTTGATGAGGTCGCTATCAAATGAGGGAGAAGGAACAACTGACAAGTTTACAGCTGTGCTGTGCCATGGGACACATGGCAGGAACACAACAGCACAGGCAGGTCGCTGTGGTTTCATAATCAGCATTTATTTGGTATTCCCAAACATGTTTTTGTTTTGATCTTCTAAGATCATTCCGCCCAGGAAGGCATCATTTTGACCTGAAGTTGGGCTTTGCCGTGGCGTTATGTTAATCTGGTTAAATACCATCACCACACGGCTCATAACTGCAGATTGCAAGGCTCCCTGGTTCAAAGAGACTTCACCTGGATCCTCAAGCAATCCTAAATTAAAGTACAAGCAGAACAAAAGTGGAACATAAAATCTCAAGGTGGTGGATGGTGCAAGAGGGAAGCATCTGGTTCTTATGATGATGTAATTGGGCAGATCCAGATTACCAAGGTTTGAACTCTGACTTTCCTGATACTGATTTTTTTTTCCCCTGTGATGTCAGGAGTTTATTTATTGCATTGTCACATTCTGTCTGCTTTGTCCAAATTTCAAGAGAATCCTTGGGAATCTCAAAGGGTGCACACAAAGGTGATGCTGTGGACACTGTCAGACCAGACAGATGACCCTGGCACAGCAACAATCCTGAAGTACAATAACATCTTTTTGAATAAAAAATGTTTCTTCCAATGGTAACTACATCTTTTATTTATGCTGCCTCTCTGCTGAAGAGACCAGGGAAAGAACCTCACCCTGTTTAAGTTTAGATGTCTGGGTTCTGCTTTGGAGATTGACATTTGTCAGTGTTGTGTGTTTGTTTCTCTGTCTGCCCAAGGTTGATAGGAATCAACTGTGCTGGTGGGTGAAGGATGTAGTAGTAGGTGATTGTTTCATAGAGATGACTGTGGTGAATTTATTGTGGTCACCCTCTCTATGGGTTGTTAAGCAGGATCTGCTGCTGTTTCTCACCTTTTTTTGATGCCTTGTTTGGGCAGATCTGGACTACAGAGAAAACTTGCAGCTTGTCTGGCTGTGTTGCTCTGCAAAATATTTGCTCCTTTTTATATTTCCAGCTGCCCTGCTGGGTTATTAAGCCTCTACAGAGATCTCCAGAGCTCAAGTCTCATGCTGAAAAATTCCATTCAGAGTATGCTGTGAATTCCTACTCAGATATAAGTGCTGCTTTGAGTGTCTTCAGGGAGGATGTGGATACTTTCTTATAGCTTCTTTCTAAAATGTGTGTAGGTGTATTTGTGACTTTTCCCAAGGTTGATAAATCAGGAAGATGCCAGGAAATTAATTTTAATCAGATGAAATCCAAAGTGCTCTGAAGCTAGTTTCTACCAGCTCTACTGCGTTTTGGATCAAACTACATAAAAAACTTTAAGCAATTCAGTATAGAGCACATAAAACTGCTGGTGGATGGAACTAGGCCTTGTTTCTGAACCAATAAACTAACCAGGAAAGTCCATGGTAGGAAGAACATCCCTTGATCCCTAGGAACAAGAAAAAAAGATAAGGAGTTAGTACCAGGATAAAAGCAGGGCTAGATCATGCAGGGCTTGATCCCTGTCAAGTGTGAGGCTTCCAGGTGCCACACACCAACACAAAAAGCAGAGTGGTTATGGAATGCTGGCCAGAGCTTAGGCTTGCACTGGACACTGGGGAGGGCAGGAAAAACTTTTTGTTTAGCACTGGAGAAGGAGGCAGGGAGGGTCATTCAGCCCTCCTTTGCTAGACCCAGAACTGGAGGGAAGGGAAAGCAGGTCAGTTCTTGAAAACATCTTTCTTTTGGCTCTTTCCAACAGGATTCTTCAATGTGTTTATTATCATTTGGATGCTTGGGGATCATCGAGTAGGGAGTTTTATTTTAGACTGAGTTCACAGGGCTTGGACTTTGCTCCTTGAAGCTGGTGTCAGAAGCACTGTGCAGAGCTGAAGTGAACCACGATAATTTCAAGATTTTTCAAATCTCCTGTTTGGTATCTCCCTCTGCTCTGAGTTTTTTTCCTCTACTCCACATAGAGAAAAACTTAAATACATATTTTTCTAAGAGATTGCTGTCTAAATTTTCCTTAAGTTAAACCATGTGTTTTGTTGGAAACTTTAGATATTTATCTGTTTTTCTATGTTTTTGTTTTTTTTTTTTTCCTTTCCCTTTTATACTTTTACCCTCTCCTTAGGGACCCACAAAGCAAAACTCCAATGTCTCTTCCAGACAATGTTAGAAGGACAAGAGATAAAGCAGGGTTATATTTGCTTTCAGAAAAGTTTAAGATAACTGGTTGCCAAGCTCTCCATCTGTGTGGATGAAGAGCAGTGGATGCAGAGCCATGCATGTCAGCTCCACTGGGAACAGGCAGCAAAGCTCCTTTCTTGCTTCTCCAGGGAAAGTGGACAGTGTGGACAGTAGCAGAAGGACTTGCCCATCTCTAAAAGGATTAGAGCTCTTCAAATCTCCCTTAGCAAATGCTTGCCTTTCTAACAATCAAAGAAAGGGCCTTATTCGTGTTCTTGGTGGCTGTGAATTTGGCAACTTCCAAGAGTAAAATATTTCTATTTTTAATAAGTTGGTGCATGATTAGAGCAAGGAGGAATATATAGTATGTAACAGACCAGGAATAGAGCAACAGATGATATTTTCAGATTGAATTTTTAATTTCTGGGCTCAGAATTTCTGGGAGTTGTCATAAGCATCATCTGCATGGTCATTTCCCAGTAGGAAAGAGTCAGGTCTCTGATGGACCTGCCCCTTCCCTGAAGGGTATTTTTGAATTGAAACGTAAATTCTCTCTGACTTACTCATGTGTATCAGGAGCAAGTGAGTGACTGTAAACCAGTCCTGTCCTGGGCTGTTCCCTGTACCCAGAAGTTTCTTACAGTCTAAAGCAGCAATGCAGTTTTTTCCACTTTCTAGCCCTAAGATCCATCTTAGAATCAAAAATCATGATGGGTGATAAATGTAAAAAATATCTGCCTGAGTAACTATTTCATTTTTCTTCCTGTATTTTGAGGTTAAATAACCCTCATTCTCCACCAACACAAAAGCTATAGTCCTGGCTTTTAAGAAAATTGTTATTGCAGGGAAATTAAGTTTTTCAGCTGTGTATCCACCCAGCCAGTAAGCTCTGTCTGTGCAGCTTTTATAAACAGGTACATGTGGATTTCTAGAACAAAACAGCCATAAACTGCAGTGACACTGGTGACAACACAGAACAGGAACTAAACTTAGTCCCTGTGTAAAGGTGACACTTGGCTAAATGGCATGGTTTGCTTTGGAATATTAAAAGTTAACACATGAGAAACAGCTCACTAGTGGTGTAGCTTTGGGGATTATTAGAGAGGATATTAATTTAAGTAGCTCAGGACTTAATATGGGGAGGTGACTTGAAAGGAGTTGGGAACAGCAAGCAGGAACCTGGCACTGCTGGAGAAAATGAAGAAACAGCTGGAGAACAGGGCCAGCCTCACTTTTATTGTGCACGGCAGTGAGTGGCATCAGGAATAAGTCAGGCAATACTGAACTCCTGTTCAGCCTGCGTGGTGTATTTCCTGCTCCCAAAAGCTCTTCTCTGGTTGTCACCTAAAGGATGGTTCATGGACAGCAGATAATCCTGTGTGTTGGGTGGTGGAAACTTTGCTTTGGAAGATAGAAACAGCAGAGTGATACTGAACTTCAGTGCAAAGAAGAAAGGATTCAGGGGGAGGGGGGGTGAATTAGTCTCACTTCACTGAAGCAAGTCATGCTACAGAGCTTTACACTATCTGAGGAATGGGCTTGTGTAGGGATAAAATGATGGGAGTATTATCATTCTGCCTTAAACTGCTGTAAAAGGAAGATTTTGTTTGTTGGAAATTTATGGTGGCATATAGGAGTGTTTATGTGAACAGCAGAAAAAAAAAAAATGCATTCTGTAATATCCTGACCATGTGTGTTTTCCCGTGACTGAATTTTAATTTCAGTCTACTCCCCCTCCAAATACCTGTCTTGTTCTCCCCCACTTCTGCTGGTTGTTGTGTTAAGTGTGGTGATGTATTGTGAGAAGTGCCTTTGTAACTAGTCTGTCTGCAAAGGACCATGTCCAAAAGAACAGAGAAAGTGATACACAGAGCATGAAAATCCTGTGGAGATTGATGGCTGTGTACCCCGACACATGGAGATGTGCATTTGTAAAGGCAGGAGAGGAGAAGCGGAGCAAGACGCTTCGAACTTTGGTCAGTTGTGAGAACTGACCCTGTAATGTTTTTTTCAGGCTCTTTGCATGTATATCTTTGATTCTCTGTAATGAGTAACGTACTTACAAGGGATTATTTCATCTCCCAGGGGACAGTCTGACCCCTCTCACCTCCCCTTATCGTGGGCGTGAGGAGCCACGGGGGAGGCGAGTTGTGTTTCGCCCTTCCCCGAAGGGTGTGTGCAGGGATGGAGTCTGGCAGACTGAAAAAACTCCAGCAAAACAAAGAATTTTCTGGCCCTCAATGTGGCTGTCGAGTGTTTAGTCTTGGCTGTGTGTCTGTGGGTGCTGAGCCTGGCAGCCCCTGGGGTGGGGGGCATGGCTGGAGGCTGAGCTCAGGCAGTATCACCTGTATATCTGTACATACCTACACCTTTTAATATCCCAGCTACAACTCACCCAAAGGCACTCCACTGAAGTGTGTACACGTTTATTAAAAAATCCTTATGTATATTTTGCACCTCTTTTCCTCCTTATTTAAATGTCCTGATGAATATTTATTTTATCCAATTAAATTTTAGTAGCATATTTGGTTGTCAGGAATAAAATCTTTATTATTATTTACATATTCCTTTGTTATTTGCATATCTTTATTTACATCTTTGGCTTTATTATTAAAGCACACATACAACTTTTAAAGACAAAGCCTTTGACTAGAAGGAGGCTTAAATGCAAGTGTTTACACTGCTAATATCTGCCAGAGAAAATATAGAACAGAAACTCATACCCAAACTCACATGCTCAGGAAGAGACATTCCTAATGTCCTGTTGCTATTCTCTTTTTTCCTTCATGATGAATTTAAAATATAAGAGGTTGGCATGTGAAAAAAAAAGTGAATTCTGCATCTGATCTAGATCTATGCAATGAATGTCTAAGAAGCAAGCAATTTGTCAGGAGTTTTCAGACTAAAGTTCCTATAGCACATGGCTTGTAGGGAGCTGTGATTTACAATTCCCTGTGAAAGCTTTTCTGGGCTGAAAAGCTAATAGATGATGTTGCTATTTAAGTGCTAAGAGAATGTTTTCAGCCCTCAAAGGTTAGGATCAAATAAAAGTTGTGTTTCCTGGAACACACAAGGGAGAGGTTTTATCCTGAACTGATGTGCCTGTTATTTATCTGTTTGAATTCATTGGAAAATAAATGTTTTCACCAGGGAAATCTTTTATTTTAGTATGAAGAGCCGTTGAACACATACATCTGCCTTGGTACAAAATTAGCTGTGTTATTAAACTCGTGTTCAAAGGTACATTGGCAAACATTCACGTGGAGTCCAAAACCACTCATTACTCTTGTTTGATCCTGCAAAGCTGCTGCAGGTTTTCCATACTCATACCCACACAGCTACCTGGTGAATGAGAGATGGATTTAACGCCTTAGAGATGTGACAATTCCTTGAGGACTCTTGTGGCCTGTCTTGATATGGAGGTCTTAAGTACAATTTATGAATTCTGGTCGAAGTTATGAAGTTGCTGGTATGAAAAATGGGAGCATCCTGGATTGCTGCAGATAGTGAATCCATCATTTTCTCACAAGGTCTGTCATGTTCTGCAGCATAATGACCATGGAGAGTCACTCATCTTAATGCCTTTGTTCTGAACAGGGAGTCAGGAGAACAGATTTTCCCCCATAATGCCTGGAGAGGGAAATAAGATCTTTGGTAATTTCTTGGACAGAAGCAAGAGGATGAAACATTTGTTGAAAAGGAAATCATGGAGGAACAAGAAACACAGACAGAACTCTGAGGAAGGAATAAATAATTTCCTAAGAGAAAAACCTGATATAATGGCAGGACCCAGAGTAGGGCAGAGAAAGTTGGCAAGAAGAGCTGAAAATGTCTCTTTGAAAAGAAGCCATGAGACAGCAGAAAAAAATCCTCATCAGCTAATGAGCTCAGATTCCTGTCCAAGGAATTCTCCAAAGTGCTGAGGAACCAGAGAGAAAGAAATAAATACTAGCATTGTTTTTTTTGTTTATGTATCTTTTGACTTCATGATAAGTGACAGGGATATTTTGTACTTGGACACACATGAGGATGTGCAAAGGATCCTGTGTTTAGGGTCTGTAACTGCTAACACTAAAATCCTCTGGCTGGGGAGGATCCCCTGATGAATAACCACCCACAGATGACACTGCACTCTCTCCCAGCAGTGAGCTTCTATTCCTTTTTTTCACTCTTAGTGTAGAGGTGGACACTTTTTGCCAGTGTCTGGTTTTCTATCACTATTGAGGAGCTCTTAGACAGAGGGCAGAGCAGTGGAGCACAGCTTTGGTTTGCTTTGCTGAGAGCCCCTCAGTACAAACTCTTTTTGGCAAATTGGAAGGCTGGTCTGAGCCATGCCTTTTGCATCTGAAACAGAGGAGGTGGGGAAAGCCTTCGTCACACAATTAACTTTATTTGGTCACACTGAAGTCTCTGTTCCTTTGCTTTGCCACTCAGACTGCACTGAGTGCTGGCAAGAGGACTTGCAGTGTGTTTTTGAACTTGAGAAATGACAGAGACCTCCAGCACAGGGTGTAAAACATAATTCCTGCCACTTCATCTCTTTTCAGTGACAGTACAGTGGAAAGCAGAGCTGAGCACACAATGCAGAGTCGCTTTTTCCTGTCTCTGCAAGATTTTGCTTTAAAATTAGGTGAGATGCATTGATTTGAGAAAGCCAGGAGCGGGGCCCAGAAGAGGTGAAAGAAGAGATGCTACTTGCTCTGCTAGATCTTTTTACTGACCAGCTTTTATTTTCCTCTTTTATATTGCTGAGAAATTCATACATTGTATTTGCCTTTTGTGTACAGCTCTCAACAAGTATCTCTTTGTCAGCCTTACAAAGGGCAATAAACTCTGTGTTCCAAATAAGCCTCAGTAGCCGCTGGACATTATGACTAATTGTAATGCAGCATATATCCTTGAGGACTATAAACCTATATTAAAAGACAATGGTTGAGAGAAAAGCTATTGAATTGAGATAGTACTCATGTAACCCCATGGGGGCTCAACAGACAACAAGGAGGCCATTGATACCAGCTCTAATACAAAAAGCCACACAGACAGAGAGTCATCCAAACCAGTATGGTGTGTGGATGACCACATAGCTCAGTTTAATGCTGCTTTTGTTTTGTTCTCACTTTGAGGCAGACAACACACACTGGAACATCAGAATTAGTTCTGTTTAGATTGCGGCGGAGGGAACAAGCGAGAAAATTAATGGAGCAGTGCCCCCCTCACCTTCTCTTGTTGTGTGCCAACGTGTCTGAAATCTGCCCAGTCCCAGGGTAAATTCTGTAATAAAAGTGAAAGAAAACGCTGTTGTCTTTTTTATTTTTTTTCCTAAAAGACTGAGAAATATTGAAGTTTCTTTTGCTATTTCTCTTTTTTAGTCTGTCTCTTTTTTTTTTTCCTGCGTGTTCTGAATAAGTTCAAGTCTGATGATATAACAGATCTTCTGAAACTACCAGCAGAGTTTTCAGTTAAGATATGAAAATTAAAGCAGTCAGAATTTAAAATGCATTTTGACTGAGGGCAGAACTGCCCAAAAGCTAGGAGATATTTCATGTTGAGAAATTCTGGCCTTGGCTCTCACCCCTTGGGGTGGTTTTATCTTGGGTACCCCAATATTGTATTAGTCACTGAATAAGTTGCACTAAAAATCACTTCCATCTCTAGAGTGATACTTTTTCTCCTTTGGATAGATATAATTATTTTGGTTGTAACCTGTGGGTCTATGGGCACAAAGCCAGGATTTTACTGAGACTGGTCTGAGATGCAGATGATTTTTGAAACTGTGTTTCATTCTCTGTTCCAGTATTAGGAACAAGAGTGTCCCTATAATTTGAAGGTGACCAAACCTGTTGTTAGAGCCTACTTGATAGACTAATTAATGATAAACTCCATCCAGAAGAATCCCAATCTATTGCCTTACTAGAGCTTTCAGGAAAGCCAAGGAAGGATTTGTAAACAGAAAGAGTAGCAAGGACCTACTTTCCTTTCTTTTTCTTGTTGTGTTAATTACAGATAACATTCTCTGTTAAATTGGTTTTTGGTTTTCCCAGGTATCCCCTCTGAATGACTCAGAAATAATTTAAATTATGTGTAAAATATGGGAATGTTGTAGCTCTTTTTCCTCAGTTTTGTTGTCTCATCTGCTTGGATTAAAATTGTTCAGGGCATTTGTAAGTACAGTTGCTGTTGCAATGGGTGTGTAACTGCTGCCCAGGACAGATAATGCACTTCTTCAGCAGACTTGCTCAAGCCCCATGCAGAACCCTGTTTTTCTCACTCTTTCCTAGCACCTTTTCTCTATCACTGGATGCCTCTCATTCTCTTCCTACTGTTCTTTTCAACTTCCCCTCAGTGTGATTTTATTCCTTTTTTCGTAAGACAATTTTTTTTCCCGGCTGTATTTTCTCAACAGTGTCTGTGTAGCACCTCCATCTGCTTTTGTCCTGTGAAGGAATTGCCTCTAAAGAAACACCCTAAGTGGGAATTATGCTATTATTGGAGCCAATATTTTACCCAGTGAATTAGTCCCAGTGGAATGAATAGGACGATTTGCATGCTTAACATTAGGCACACTGAAGTCCTTCACTAAATCAGGTCTAATGTGCACATTGAACTTCCCCTGACTTAGGACAAATTCTGCTGTCCAAAAAACCTGTGGTTTAAAGTCACCATGTGAAAAACTGGGTATGTTGTGGCCAGTGCCAAAGCTGACTGTGGTGTCTGTGGAACCAGGGTGATACCTCAGCTGTTGAGTCCTTAGACAAATACCCCAAGAACACAAAACCTGCAGTCAGGAGCCATCCAGCAAGTGAACCCTGTCTTGTACTGAAGGATTTGGTATTTCAAGAGTTAACCTACAAGTTTGAACACAGTCATTTCATAGGAGTTTCACTGCTACCTTTTCCCTTTTAAATAAATTTGTTTCTTTTTAAACTGACTTTAAGAAAGAATAAGAGGGAAGAAAAATCCACCTTTTTGTTAAATTAGCTTAAAGCAAACAAACTAAAACTTCTCAATGTTGTCCAGTGCAATTCATTATGCTGGTGCAGTATTCGGGTTTTTTTTTTCCTTCTTTTTTTTCTTCCTTTCCATTGCCTGAATAATGTTCTTTGAAGACTACATCATCAATAAACCACTCTGGTGAGGTTTAGAGGGCCTAGAATAATGAATAACAATTAGGGGCATTTAAAAGGTAATATTTTTTCCTGCAATTTGGGAATTGATTTATGAAGTTGGGGATCCTCCAATTTCATCAAATAAATGGTTTCTTAAACCAATTCTTCTTACCGTCATGGTAACACCTTTAGATCTGGCACGGTTAGCAAGCTTTCTTGCCAACTTATTGTTTTTGATGCAAATGAAGCATCTCAACTTGCACAATTAACAGAATTCCTGTCTAAAAATGTTATACATTTTCTACAGCCCAGTTAAAGTAGCACAGAATCAGTTTTACAGTGAGAGCTATCCTGTTGGGTTTCATCTGTGTGATGTTACATTTAATTTTAAAATTAAAGCTGTGGATATTTTTTCTCATGACATTTCTTGAAAATACATTGGAATTTAAAGGCCTGATGAGCACACCTCAAATAGAGCCTGGATAAGTGAGTAAAAGGTCAAAATCCTTCTTAGCAGCTCAAAAGAACAATAATGCCAAAACCAATCAGTGAAATCAATGAGTGGATGTGTAAAACACGTGGACTAAAGTAGTTGGAGTGAGGGGTAGGATTTTCATAACCACCCCAGTGACAAAGAAGTCCTTAAAAACAGCCATGGAGAAGCCCAAGCTGGGCAGTCACTGAATCTCAGGCTGCCTAAATGACCTTCATCTCCAGCTCATTGCCAGCGAGCTCTGATTCACCTTTAAACAACCAGCCCCTGGGATGTTTCCAGTATCTTGCTGGTGGGTCTCCTAATGGAATTAAACTATAATACCTTGCACTCTGGTAAGGCTGAATGTATGGATAAAAAGATGCTGAGGTAATAGTCTTTTTTACAGATCCTTAAGCCTCTTTGGAAGTACAAGCCAGAATAATATTTTCCAGAGGCTCTAACCTCTTTGGTAGAACAAACCCCCCAGGCAGAATGTGTTAAGTTTTGAAAAATATGAAAATATCCCCCTTCGACTCCAAGAAGGGTGAACAACTCAGCTTGTAGGAAACAAATATTTAATGGACCCAGAAGTATTACTAATAGTGCATTGTAAATAATATTTAGAATTTGAATTAACTTGCCAATAAAATCTGTTTCTTCTTCAGACTTCCCCCACCTTGTGTTGGGTGGTGTATTGAACAATCACCCTTTTGCTTGTCATCACACTGCTGATTTTTTTCCAGTGGAGAATTCTCAGCCTAAATGGTGTGTTGGTAATGCAGAGGAGGAAAAACGTTCCTGGAATTTCCCAGAACCGAAGAGCAAGGGCAACATCTTCCAAAATTCTTTCGCTGATCGCATGCTTAGGGATCACCTCGTGTTGGTCCAGCCCCTGGGCTAGTGGTTGACTGCTCCTTTGTAGCCAGTGTAGAAGAGCATGAGAAGCACCACCTCAATGTCCCCAGGGCTCTGAGTGTGGATGTTCATGCCCTTTTTAAAGCTGACTCATACAAGGATTCATAATATTTCTCTTACTTCCTTTCTTGTTGTTTTCCTTTTTCTTTTTTTTTTTTTTTTTTTTAATTAGGAGGTAACATCAGTTTAAAGTTAAGTATACAAAGCTAGATATTTAATTTGTATTTGCTTGTTATGCCCTAATACTACCCACTGTTTAGGCTTCTGAAAATATGAGCAATTAAGTTCTGGTTCTTTGTGAGTGTTTCAGGGCCCTTTGGAGTATTTCAATTCCAGCTCACTTTGAGGTACCAAGTGTGATATCTGCAGTGGGTTAGGGCAGGCAGTGCTAATTAATTTTGAAAGATGTGTTTGGTAGAAATTTGATATCCGTGGCAAGAGTCCTTTGAATCATTTTGGTGGTGGGTGTGGAGTAGCTGGCTGGTCAGACTCAGGCAGGGGGTTCTGACTTGCCTTTTTGGGGGCTGAAATACATCTAGAGCAGGCTGAACCGAAGGGGGTGGCTCCCTCTTTTCTGCTCACTGGGATGCAAGGAACCACTCCCAGAAATTTGATGGTAACACGAAAGCAATAGAAAATAGAAATATATTTTACTCAGCCAGGACTCTGTCAGTGTGTCTTGGAGAAAGCAGGACAAATGTTTGGAGATGCCCAGTAGGAGAGGGATGTGTAGAATTGCTAAATCAGATTTTTCAGTGTGGCACTAGATAGGTGGTCTGAAGAGTAACTAACTTTGTGCTGGCTCAGACTGTTTTCACACATTCAAGCTTGTATTTTCAGAAGGAGGAAGAAAATTAACTTAAACCATTTTTTAAAAAAATTTTGGAAGTCTTTTCAAATGCTGTTGCATAGAGAAAATGTATGGATATCACAGTATTTATGAATCAACAACTTTAAGGAGCTTAAATATGAAAAACAATATCTTTTTGTTACTTCTAAAGTATATTGTTTGAAAAGCAAAAAGCTTTTTGTTTTCCCCACTCCAATTCTATGGACTGAATATCTGTCACTGCTTTTCATCAGACCAGCCTGGAGCTACTAAACCCTAATACCCTCAACAGACAACAGCCACAGTGCCAGGGAGGGATTGCCTGGGCTGCAGCTTCCAGAAACATGTGAATCACCCCAGCACTGTGCAGCTTTTTGTGCTCCTCTTGCAATTTCAGCAGGAAAATAAGAGTAATTAGAAAGCTCCATTTGGCACCAATGCTACTGGTTTGAAAGTGACCTACTAAGCTGCAAACCATTCTTCCCCCCTCCTCCTTTCTTCTCTGCCCCACTCACAATCTACGTCTAAAATCTGGTCATCTCCAGCATGGTGCCGTTTGGAGCTGAGCTGCTGCACTCCATGCACATTCCTGTTGTGTTTGGGAGCTGTTGATAAAAGATTTTGCAGTATTTATGTTGGACATATCTGTGTATGTCAATACTGCCATGTCCTCGCTGCTGCCAAATCCTGTCTCTTTTTATTATTTTGATATATGGTGGGTTATTGTAGAGCACTTGCTTCTGTACTCCTTCAAATGCTTGAGTTATTCCATAGTTCCTCTCTGAGAGTCATTTGCTGCAGCTGTGACATTACTCATCCCTTAACCTAATTAGTTGGGTTTATTTACTCTGGGAGAAGGGAAACACAGGATGGCGAGCGCATTGTGATCCAGACTGTCCAGCAAACTCCACAGCAGAGGTGTGCCAGAGGAGCCTTCCTGAATCTGATTTTAGAGGTTTCTGCTGCTGGAGGGGGCTGTGTTTTGGTTGCTGGTCTGTGGAGGGTTGTCCAACATCTCGTTGATATAAATAGAGCCACGGGGAGAGAGACAGAGAAAGATGAAGTAGCTGACTCAGTGTTGGACTGATGGGCCAATGTAATGAAAGTTTTGCAATCTTTTGTAAGCAGGAGTAATAGGATAGCAAAGGAACACTGGGGGATCCATTAGATTTGCATACTTACAATCCATCACAGTGATGAAATTAATTCACTTGTATCTTACTGCATGTGTTGCCGTATGAGGCAAAAGTGGTAACGATGAGTCTAAAGTATGGATTTGTCAGTATTTCAAGTGTTTATATGTAGTAAGTATGCAAAGCAATTCAATATAGAAGTGATTGTTTAAATGGTAAAAAAATAGAAAGATGTCTTTCCTGAAAAGAAGTAATATTTTGATTTAATGCTCTCTTCTCAGCACAATAGTCTTCAAATGTAAGGCTTGCTGGTCATCTAAATATCCATATTCAGACCTACGTATTGATTTAGACTTCTAAACGTACCCAACTCCCCAGTCAAACTTTCTTTGATGAGAATGACATACATTTTTTCTAGCTATACTTACAATATTTGTTTATTTTGAGGTAGATTTAATGTGCCATATAATTAACTGCTGCAGAGAATTAAGCTATAAAGCATACTATTATCTCTCAGGCTTTTTCCAGGGCTATATGAGATTGTCACATATGGCACTGGTTGTTGATAACTAACCTAATGAAATGATACCATCACACTGAGGCTGTTTCTCAGTATCCGTTCCCACTGATAAGAAGTTATCTGTCTTGATATTGATTTGACATCTATCTGCTCCGTATGTGACTTTGGAAACTAATGACTGAGGTTGTACTGAATATTCAGAGATAAATTTGCAGATGAGCAAGGGACCAGCCTTCCTATTTCTCAGAAGCTTTTTTTTTCCCCTGCCTGCTAATGAACCGTGGGTGCAGGCATTAGCTCTGAGACAGCATTTCATGATTGAAGATCAGATCAGCTGAGGGCTAATATTTGTGCTTGCCATGCATCGTGTCGAGGAAACCAAGGGTGTAAGTACTGATGGAAGTTTGGCAAAATGAAGGGCAGCTTTCTGAAAGAGTCAGCCTGGAGATAAAGCTCCTTTCCCTGAAGTACAGCCTGACTGCAGTGGAGCAACTCAGTGAGCTGAAAATTATGAGAAGTGCATTGCTGTCATTGACCATCCCACTGGGGATCTGGAGCACTTGGAAAGGAAGGAGCCCGTCTGACTTTGCAGGATGAGCAGCCATTTATCTACGTGCAGGCCAAAACAGCAGCAGAGGGAAAACAGAACAAGCAGGTCCATGATGTTCCAGGTGTGAATGGAGCTGGGATAGGGGAAAATAAGGCATTTTGGGTCTTGATACCCTTGCCAGGTGTACTGGCATGATGCCACCCGCTGCCAAAGCAGAGACAGGAGAGATGCTAGGGCACAGCCAGGCTGCCTGGCCTCCACTTCACTGCTTCTGAGCTTGGCCCAAGGGACAGCAGCGTGGGGATGTGTGCTGTGGGTGCAGTGCAGACAGAAGAATTCCTTTTTTGTGTTGGCTCCGTGGGCTGGGCAGGAATTTGGTTGCATCGCTTCCCCTGAATCTGCCCAGAATGCCTTTGGAGGGTGACAGCTGGTGCTTTCACTGCTTACATGCAGCCCTGTCTGTCAAACAATCCAGAATACCTCTGAATCTGGTACAGCATGTCAGGAGTGCGGGGTCTCCCATAAGGCAGAGCTCTAAGAAAAACACCAGTAACACGAGAACCCCTCAGTCAGTCAATATGATTTTATCACACGTATTTATGCTGCCTGACAGCCAGCAGTGAAAGAGAATGGGAGCAAAAAAATCCTACTGAGGGCAGTACAGGGCAAACAGCATCCCTGTTCAGGTGAATTGTCCTCTGGAGAAGCCTCTGGAAAAGCCTTGGTAGAGCAGCTCCGGCCTGGGGGGGGTCGGTGTCACCAAGGCCACTTGGTGCAGTGGGAGCAAAGCACTCAGTGCTGAGAACCCCGTGGCTGGAGGGCTCCTTTGGGAGGGGTTTGGTCTGGATTGCCACAAGTGTGAGCCCAAGGACGTGTCAGGAGTTGTGGCATTCCATGTGCATCCCTGGAGTACATCCTCTGGTTTCCAAAGGGATTTTTGTGCTACACAACCACCTGTGCAGTGAGACGAGGCATGGTGGGTGAGGGCTGTTGAGAGAAGGACTTCAAAAGTGCTCCCCTAATGCAACCTAAGCTACTAATGAGGGCATGTTGCTTGGAGTTGGACAGAGGGGGTTGGAATCCCTTCCTCTGGGTTCATATCTGGTGTCAACAACATCCTGAGGGGTGAATAGGTGATGAATGTTTGCATCAGCTCCCACAGCGCTGGTGGCACTTTAGAGAGCTCTGGTTTTCAGTGCTCTTGTTAGCTCTGTAACCTTTCTGAACTGCCTTTGCCCAGCCTGCTGCATGCTGCATTCTTTCCTCAGTCCATTGCATTTTGTTTCTGTATTACACCATTTTTTAGTGTTTCCCTATTTATGAATTCATCCATCTACAATAACAATTACAGTTGGAATGTTTACTTTGCCTGATAACATTTACAGTTCATCTGCTGGGCAAATACTTGTTATTCTTTGCTTATGTTTTTAAATATATATTATTAGAAGAGCTTTTGTAAAATTTAATTCATTCCTCCCAAATATGTTCCATTTCACACAACTGGCAGGAACAAAAAAACAAATCAGAACAAAACAAAGCAGCCTCATCTTCCCCAAAGACAAACTGAAAAAATGAAAAAAGGGGAGTTGAGGAAGGCACCAGAATTATAAAGACATAATCAAGGTCTAGTATTTAATTTTAATTCTTTTTCTGACTGTTTTACATCATCAGGTGCAATTATGGGTGACTTTAGACCCTGTTTTGTTTTGTGTGAAAAAGCACAGGACTGACATTCTCCTGTGTGCCGGCTCAAATGCTCTGTGTTCAGCAATGATGTTCATTACAGGGAATTCCTGTTCCATGGTGTGAATCACAGCAGCCTTGGAGAGGCTTTTTCATGTAGACATAGAGGTGTTTGTCCTCAGTGCAGCCAGCAGCCTCTGCCTGGCTCCATGCTGGGAAAGGAGAGGGGTAACAGGCTGCTGGTGCCCATGGCAGTGTCCCACCTCCAGCCACTGCAGAAAATGCTGCCAGGATTCCTCTGGGATGTTGCAGTGCCTTCTGTTTGGCCCTGGCAGCCCACTCGCCCAGCTGGGGTTAACCCTGACCTGCCCAGTGCTGTCCTCCAAAGCACCAGGCAAGGACCACGCTGCTCTAGAGGCAAACAAGGGCATTTTGTAGCCTGTGGAAGAGTTCTCCAGCCGTGGAGCAGCTCCACAAAGCAGAGTGTGCACTACCCTGTCCATCCCGGTTCAGTGAAGTGGTTAATGCTCTGTGCAGTGCATGGGATTTATTTAGTGCAGATAGCTGAGGGACTCAGTTTTAATGTGCACTGGAAGGATATTGGCACACGTTTTTGGACTGCACTTTGCTCTCTGCCTTGATGAACTAAGCAGATACTGTACCATGAAAGGGAAGAGGAAGCTGAAACTTGGAATAATGTCCCTGTTTGTCTCACAGCGTGCTGCTGCTCATGATGTTGAGTTGGCACCAGTCCTGCTCTGCTTGGAGAACGCAGCCGTAGGCTCTGGTTGTGGGAGGATGAGCCCGTTGTTATCTGGCAGGGCTGGTGAGAAAGGAAAGGAAGGTTGATTCTGGCCAGATGGGAGATACTTTCCCAGTGTGAGAAAAGCATGCATGGAGGCAGATTATGTTCTGAACAAAAGGAGCAAGTGAGAGCCCTCCAGTTGGTGTGAGGGAATGAGGAGTGGGACAATAGGTATTGCCAGGAAACACCTGGCTTCAGGAGGAAACTGAGGGGACTTTCCAGTGAATGAAAACCCTTGCTGTAAAATGTGTTTATTGACAGTGAATAAAGCATGGGGCAAAGAGAGTCCAGCCCTTTGTGAGGAGATGGGAAAGTCCTTCCTCTGCACTGTGGTTTAATTTCAAACAGTCTCACGTGTTCTTTGGGGTTGGATCTGTCAAGAAACTTTCCATGTGTTAAGACTGAATATTTGAGGAAGCAAGCTTGTGGGGAGGAGCCCAAAGCCTGTACATTTGAATGCTGGAAAGAATCTGCTCAATACCTTTGGAAGTGAGGTTTGACTAATAGGAGAGAACAAGACCTGAATGTTCATTTTTCCTGGAAATGTTACTGCACTTATGAGCAAACAGGTAATGACAAAGGAGTTACCTGCTTAACACAGGCTCAGAAGCTCTGCATTAAACTTCTAGAGGATAGTAATAGCAGTGAAGAAAACCTCTTTAAATGAAAAGGTGTGAAAGAGTGGAGATAATAGGGTGCAAAAAAAAAGATAAGCAAAGTAAAAGTGGAGAACAAAAGGGAGGATTTCCCAAGAGGTTAAAATAATAGCAAAGCCTTCCAAGTACACACAGAACCAAAGGGTCAGCAGAGAGCTGAAGGTTAGGGGGCTGGAAAGAGGGTTAGTGCAACCTTTGGGTGACAGGGAATTTGAAGTGCAGGGCAGGCTGGGCTGTCCAAATGTCTGCAAGTCCAAAGTGACTAGAGTCAGCCTTAAGGTGGGGACATCCAGTACAGGATTTGACTGTGAACTCTCTTTTGTCTTTTTCATCATGGACTGAAGTTTTCACTTTCCCATTTTTACCTCTCCCTTCCTCTCTATTGCTTTGAGAATTTCTGGTGGTTTGTATTTGCTCTGCTTTTATGTGAAAATGAATAAGGAAACAAAAAGGGAAATGATTTTCATTTCCCACTGCATTTTCACAGAGCAATGAGGTAGATATGGAATGGGTACCTCCTCACCTCTATCATGATTTTCCTTTCAAACTAAAAGGACTCCTCCTACATCTCTGTTTGGAGGTTTAATCCAGAATCAATTAAACTGAAGATCACAGGCAATGAAAATCATCTCCATCCAATTCTGGATGTATAAAGTCAATTTTCCTGCTCTGCCTGCACGATCAGAGATCTGTATTGGTGGGCATTGCCACAATCCACATGGTTTTCATCACTGCAAAAAGTTAAATCCACCATGTCTTTACCATGCCAAATAATAACAAGAAATCATGCTTTAAGTATGCACCTGTGTAAGCTATTTTTATGAGACAAAAAGGCTTCCTGCTCCCTTGTGGGATCACTTATATGATGGAAATAAGAAATATGGTATTGTCTGGCTGGGAGGACATAATTCCTTAATTACCTGAGGCATGTCTGAGTTATTTTGGAAGGGTTCTTATGAACAGCATGGTATCAGCTCTGCGACTGTAAAGAACAAGGACCAATAATGTAAGATCCAATTTGTTCTGGCAAATAACAACCTGGGTCAAAGGGGTTGGGGTGGGGGGCAGTAAATTGAAGAATTCACCCAATGGCAAAGTACTCAGATTTTCTTTCAGAAAATACAGTTTCAGCAGTGTTGATGCCGAGGTGCTAAAGGTAATAAACTGGGGGATTAAATAGTGGGGGTAAAAGAAGTGGTGGTGCAGATGGTGCTGCTGCTGCTGGCTGCTAGAGGGGAAGAAGAGCTGCCTCCCTCCCAGCAGGATGCTGCAGAAGTGCTGCCAAGAGAAGACTTCATCCCTCTGCTTTTCGGTGATTCTTTTTCTTAGTTAAATTTTTAGTTGTTTCTTTGGAAGGTTTTTTTTCCTACCCAAATATCTCTCTGTCCATTGACAAATTACACATTTTGGGAGTCAGATTTTACCTTCCTCAGGAGTTTCTGACAGTCCAACAAAGCCTCTCCAGAGATTGGTTTAATCCATTTTGGGGACTGTATGGGATCTGCAGGCTCCACACTTGCTGTGGTAGAGTTCTTGACCAAGGTGGATTATGGAGAGCTTGGCCGTGCCTTCCCTTTCTGCTGCTGGGAAAACACTCCCCTGGGTTTGTCTGAACAGTTTTGCCTTTCCCACCTCCCATTATTTTGTATTTTTGTCTATCAGCTCATCCTAAGACAAAACTTGTTCATGCAGCAGTAACTTCACCATCAACTTTACCATCACCATCATATTTTGTGCAAGAATACGGCAAAAAATAAAGTCACCTTTGGTTAAAATATGATTCTTCCTAAAGGGAATTCAAAATGAGGTTTCAAAATTGTGGCAGAGGACTGTGGACAGAAGAGTTTGTTTCAAGTGTTTCCAGTGATAGTATGACTGAATATATATGATTTCTTTCTTTTTTTTTTTTTTAAGAATTACAAAACTATGAATTTGTGATGAAAGGCTTGATGGCTTTATGAATAAGTGCTAGTTGATGCTATTTAAGTAGGATTCAATTAAATCTTCATAAAATGAACAGAGTGAAAAGGCTTGACATGAACTGAGGCCCAGGAAGGCAAATTGCCATGTATGAACTATTCCATGGAAATCAGATTACTTTTCATAGCTGCAAAAATGTGCTTAGCTTAAACATATTGGGCCAAATTCTGTTCTCATTTATGCGTGTGTAATATGGAACTAAGTGCAATATTTGGGTAAATCTATTTCAAATAATTAGTTGATAGTCTTGGAGGGAAAAGAAACCATTGCTAATTTAAATATTGGCATATTCTGGTTTTCAAACAGATGTTCAGACTCTTATATTTTGGCATCCCAAGATGAAAAGATAGCGCAGTTGCACAAGAGGGTTTTTATGGAGACTGTCAAAGGAAATGAGAAAACCCTTGGGCCAAAATTCAAACAAGTTCTATACATAGTTTCCCACAAAATTTCTGGTCCTGAGAGCTGTGGGGAATCCCACTGACTTTAGAAATTCCCTTCTCCATCGCACAGTTTGCAGGATTGAGGCTCAACAGAACCCAGCACGGTTGTCCTGGCTCAGTGGAGGTAGATGGCAAAATGCCTTTGGCATAAGCAAAGTCAGACCTTTCACTGTTATCTTTTTCAGAGACTGAATTAAACCCACCTCCCCTCTTTTATTTTTTTTTTCTTTCCCCTGAGCGAGTTCAATCTCTTGTTATTTTACCAGGGTTTTAATTTGAAATCTGAAGTAATTTTTTTCCTTGATATGCTTATATAGCTTTAAAATGTACAATAAAACAGAGTAGGTATGTTATTGCCAGAATATGGATCCAAGGCAACTAATTCAATTGAAAACAAATCTAAAATCTTCCTTCTATTGATTATTTATTTGAACCAGTGGGTATCCTGTTCTGCATTTATCCCCAACACTTTTTAATACAATAAAACCCCCCTGAAAGTAGCATTAAATTCTCACTCTTCTGTATTTGTTTTTAAAACTCCATTATCATTTACTAGAAGAACAATTTCCCTGGTTGCCTTTAAAGTCTCTAACTTTATTTTTTTCCCCATCACAAAAACTCCTTAGTGTTAGGAAAACATTAAGCCAGCTTCATGGGATGCTGAGATACAGTAATGCTGAATAATTTGCCCAAATTATAGTGCCAGAGTTTGGTGGCAAAATGGGGAGTAGAGTTTCTATCTTGAAGTCTCAGTCCAGTCTCACAGACCATTTTTCATCTGTCCTTGAAATGAGAATGTACTGAACCAGAACTGCTCTGGGTTAAAATATCAGCTGTAGTTTTCCTTTCATCCCAGTTATACTTTGATGCAACAATACAGATATCAGCAAAGTGTCTTCTGATTTACTGCAGGATGAGAGAGAAGACCCAAAAATTAAAAAAATAAAAATCCATCCATGTCAATTAAAGATATTTACACAATGAAGCACATTATCAACATGTAATAATAATGGAAAATGAAATCTTACCCCTCTTCTCCCTTCCTGTGGAAATTGGTATTCAAATTTCTATTTGTACAATGCCTTGACTTAAGATTTCCCCAGCTTTTGCTTTCTCTGTAGCCTGCCAGTGAACACATGTTTTTCTCTAAGTATGGTGTAATCAGAAATGAATATAACAAGGTAGGGGACATGCAGGATTAAATTGCATGACTTCAGCTTGACAGATGTGGCTTCTATTTGCTTCAACTGTTGCTCAGATCCCTGTATTTTACCCTCTGGGAAAAAATGGCCTGGAAACAGCCCCAAATGGTTCACAGAATACAGGAGCTTGAAATATATTCAATTTCTGTTACCTTGATTTTTCTCGTACCATCCACCTGCATCTATAAAGTTTTACTTTGCCTTTAGTCTTTCTCTGTATGCTTTTGTCTTCAACACCTAAATCACCTCCTTTTTAATGGTACAGTATTTAGCTTTTCCCCTCCACTAGAGTGACCATATGCTTTACTATCTCCTCCTAACTGCTGTATTTTCATGCATTTTTTGGGTTGTGGTAAGGTTTAGGGCAGTACAAAATGTCTGGTTAGGTCACCTCTAACCAAGGCAGCTAAGATAAAGTCAAGGTGTGCTCCTGCCAGACTTTCCTTGTCTTTCTGGTGCCAGATTTTCAGAGGACTCTGCATTTCAAATTCTCTCTTTGGGCTCAATTTGTTGGTTCCCACCTGCAAAGTAAGATGTCTTCAGAAGATCTTCAGCCTGATGTTGAAAGCTTCACTTGACCTGCTGAGCTGAACTATACAAGCTTCGGACTCTCACTGCTAATCCTGCTTTACCTGGGGCAATGGACAGGACAGAAGGTGGACAACTGATGATTATTAGAAGATTGAGGATGGTTTTATCTTCTGTAGGAAAAGCTGGCCCCTGCTGAGTGGCCAAATCCATTTTTAGATCTAGTAATAATAAAAATAACGCCAGTTTGGCAGCCCAGCATTGTACCAATTAATTCATGTTGACTTCCTTGAATTACTTGTGTCCAATCAAAATTTAAAAATCTAAAATGTCAATATTTAATTTCAGCAGTCTCAGCTGAAAGGACTTCTTCTGCAACATTTACATGAAATATAATCCAAAATCTTTTGTTCAGATTGAGTAAGCACCAAACAAAAAACCCAAAACCAAACCCCTCAGCTACTTTTGCAAATCCACAGCTGGATAAAGCTCTTGGATTTGGACTCTCCACAGTGGTGACCCCAACAGAAGTTGTAGTAGGTGAGGTGCTGGGTGCCAGCCATGGAGTGGTTTAACAGAGGCTTCAGGTGTGCTTGAAGTTTTTCCTTTGCAATCAAAGGCCAAGAAAATATTTCAGTGATTCAAAGCAGTTGGAGACTTCTCCATAGCTGGTGGAATTCTCAAACGTGCAGTTGTGGCCATCTTCCATCCCCTTCACATGACTCAGCCAGTGTAAAAGGGCAGCTAACTGGGGAAAAAAAAAAATCTGGCTCAGGTTTGGTTTGGAGAAGAAATCTTGAAAGTAGATACTTATAGGAAATTAATCTGAACCATCCTCATTTCTTGGACCTATAAATCTGGGCCATAAATTGTTCAAGAACAGGTTTCTTTATAAGATCTCCAGGCCTTATTACTTCTCAGTGGGATAGAAATTGTGTGAAGAAAAAAACCCCAACAACCTGCTTTGTTTAGGTATTTTGGCATTCTGCCATCTTGTTTTAGAATATATAATGGGTAGAATTTAATGGAATTTTTCTGATCTGCAGTGCATTCTGAATTCCTTTTATATCTTGGGCAGTGGCTTGGGGAAGCAGTATTTGCTTCTGAACAGTTTTCACACCCCCATGCTGCTTTTCTTTCTGCAGAGATTGGGAGTGCAGAGCACACATTCCTAGGTGGGAATCTGACAGGCACAGTGACTAAACAGACAATTCCAGCACTTCCAAATGCTCCTGTTATTCAGCAAGAAAGAAGTCTCTGCTGATTAGATGAGATGGTCCATGACAAAGCTGAGGAGTGGCCTCTCTCAGGAATACATTAATCGGTGCAATGGCAAAGCCCTCAGCCCGGATAGTGGAGGAAGCGTGTCCAGGCAAGGGGGAAGAGTTAAAAGGATATTTTGCTCCTCTTTAGACAAGATCATACCCCACTTTCTTCTGTAGACTGCCTGGCTACTGCAGTCCACCTCACTCTGTGCCATTGCCAGGTCTCTGCTCCCCCATCTGCAGAGAGTGACAGGTCAGTGAATTGCTGTTTCTGCAGTTTTAGGATCCCATGAATTCTTGGGTGCACATCGCTTAATACTCAGAACTAAGTAACTTGTTGGCACAATGGCATCTCTTGTGCTGTTCCTTCACCTGCCAACTTTCCCCTAGCACAGGCAAATTCTTTCTCTCTCTCCTTCCATTAATGCACAAAACAAGACTTTAAGAAGCTGCCAAGAGTCCCCTATAGGACTGAAGGACTTGGATGTCACACGGCCTCCTCTCTGGCTGCCTGAGACCAACAGTAACCTTACTGTATTTCCCCACCTTGATGAAAGGCAGCTCACAAGATTAAAAGAACAGGCTGCAAAAGCAAATGCGGTATTATACCACATTAATCCTCTGACGCAGCATTCATCCAAGTGCCACAGTGGCTGTGATACTCCTGTACAGGCATGTGATTCATTCACCATTATTTGCCATAATTATCTTGCCCAGAATTAGAAAGGATTAAATGAAACTTGGTGGTCCGTGCACTTAAGAGAACAATGGGAAAGAATTTTAAAATAAGTGCTCCTAATCACCTTTGTTAAGCATTTTCCCATAATCTCTGTTTTTAACAGGAATTTATTGCAGTAAGTGTTTGTTAGCATCCATTTGTCATCAAACATTAAACATGTCTTTGAGTTTCTTGTGATTTATCTTGATGTTTTGAAAGAATGGCCATGTGGTTAGTTGTGTACTACAAAATATAATGGTTATAAAAAGTATAAATTACCTCCCTCTGTAATGTATGTTTCTCTTCGTTGGAACTAAAGGAGATCAGTCATAATGGAGACATTTAGACCAAACTCTGATCACCACTGGTTTTGGTGTAATCCTGGAGTGGTCTCACTGGACTCAAGAATTTAAGCTGGTCTACTTCTGGTTAAAAAAGGAGAGATTTTAGTTGTGTGTTCCTTTTCTGATTCACATTTAAAAAATATGTTTTTCTACCAGAAATGACATTTAGAAAGCAAGAGGATTTGAGATGACTGCAGCATACTTGTTTAAGAACTGGATAGATCAGAGGGTTTAAAGAAAATAATTCTTCAGTCTATATACCCAGTGACTATGGCAATAATAAAAGTGAAATAGATGTTCAAATGTAGAGATTAAAAATATGTCAGGACCAAATTTCTCATTTCACTTAATAGTTTTGTATTAGTGATACCAGGTTCTGTAATACAGTTCTGAGGAGGTTTGGGGATCTGTAGTCAAGGACTAACAATCTCGACTCTCGCAGAACACCAAATATATAATTGACAATTAAATATCTTAAATATTAAATATCTTTCCCCCTCTGTACCTGCACAAAATGAAGGAAAAATAACTAACTGAGCAGGAATAAGTACAGCAAATGTGTATTATGTGCTTTCAAAACCGTGTACTACTGATGTGGTGATCTATTTTAAAAACTTTCTTTAAATTACTTATGGTGATCTTGCCAGCCTGTGCATGAACACTGCTCCAGAAATTATCTTGCCTGTCTTAAGGATGCTACTCAAAAGGGAAGCAAGGCACCAGAATCTGACCCTAAATTTGCTGTATTAGGGAATTGATTCAGTATTTTTGAATGTGGGTGAGGGGCATCTGGGCCTCTCTGAACTTTGCAAAGCAGCAGAGCCCAGCGCTGGTGTTGGTGCTGCAGAAGGACAGCCAGGAGGGACAAAAGAGCTTGGGGGGATGAGAGGTTTGTGAATTTACTCTTCCTGCAGAAAGCTGACAAAGCTGCACTGCCTCGAGAAACTGATGTTACAAAGCCTTGCATGGAGAAACCAAAGATTTTTTAAGAAATAATTCTATTTCTGAATTAATTAAAATACTGTTAGGATTGATCGTGCTGCCTGCATTAGGATAATAAGCTAGGATGAACTTGGATATTGTTGGGATCCCTCAGGTGAATAAGTGCTTCAGCAACACAGACGTTGCAGAGTTGATATGATAATTAATATGCCTTTTATTTCTCAGTTCTGGCATCTCTGGACTGTTTTATGAATCAGACCTTATTGATTAAGTAAAAGAAGACTTAGAAGAGGAGCAAAGAAGCCCTGTAAATTCGGAAGCCAGGCATAATTAGTTTGCACAGGTTTTGTTGTTAAGAGTTTCAGGTATCAAATCAATAGAGTAACATTAATTATTAAGGACTTGGATAAATATACCAAGTCCTAGATTAGAGCTTTGAGCTTTAAAATGCTCACATAAAAGGTTTTCCTTAGGCTCTAAATGTTCTAAACTGCTATAATGTGACTTTTCAGCTACAGATACTGTTAAGAAATACCAGGCTACTGTACCAGGGAGAGATTTGGGTATCTCCAGGTTGGAGAGTACCTACTGCATGTGCAGGGAAATTGCTGGCACCAATTTTGCAAGGTTTGCCTTTCCTTGGTTGCAACTTGGGGAAGAAGAAAAAAAAAAAAGTATTGAAAATAAATAGTAGCAGACAACAAAAATGCTAGGAATGTTCTTAATTCAAAATGGAAAATGTTGCCAGGTTGGGTTTTTGGGGGTACATTTTCCATGTGAAAATACCCTGAACACAGCAGGACATCAGAAAGCCACATGGATTCCAGAGTATCCACAAGGGACAAGGATTAGCCTGGTACCTCCGGCATCCCCCAGCATCACAGTCCCTCTGTGAGCATCATCCTCAGCGTGCTGGGAGCAGGGCAGGGCCAGCTCCTCCCTCTGCCTGATTCTGAGTGAAGGCAAGAGCCCTCCTTGCTGTGCTGAGTTTCCTCTTTGTATGCCATCTGAAGATACAAAAACAATAATAATAAAAAAATATTACTTTTCTGTCGTGACAGCGTCTAAGTCAGAAATAATGTTAATACTTCCTCTCTGAGTGGTTTACTTTTCACCATACTATTTTTTTTAACAGATAATCTAAACCAGATGTTTCAGTTTTGGTGTAATTAAGTGGCTTTTTGGGTAAGCTGGCTCACTTCAGATTATCAAAACATATGTATCTCTTTTTCCTTTTGAATCCCCTTCTGTTAAGACTTTCATTTGGAAGCACATCCAAGCCACTTTTGAGTTACTTACTTTAATCATTATTTAATTTAGAGTACTGACATAAACTACCCAAAACGCCCTGCTGTAGAGAGGCTGATAATACACTCACTGACATCACTGGAACATTTTCCATTGGCATCACTTCTACAAAGAGTGCAGAGAATTTTCTGTAGGGCTTGCTTGGAAGGAACATAATATTTCTAATTGCTTTAATGGTCTTTAAGTAAATAGGAAGGACATGAAGGGGTGAGCACAGGGTATGTGTGATAATATGATGATCCACACAGCTGGACTGACACAGTGATCTGTGTGGATGAGCAAGAAAAGGGAGAGAATGTTCTCCTTCTGGAAACACAGGGGATGAATTTAGGCAAGGCTGTGGTGTCTGCTGGAGGAAATGGAAAGGTCTGTGTGGCCCTGTCCATACTGATGCAAAGTCAGGCAAATTTTGTCTGACTTTGCAAAGATAGTCAAATATCTGACTGTGCATTGAAGCAGCCACTGAGGATTTATGTGTTTCCCCTCTGCCTGATGAGCAGTCTTCCAGCTTCTGCAGCTGCCAAGGATCACTGCTGTGCACCCGGAGTTAGACCTGTGCTGCTTCAGACTGGGAGAGTGGAGCCAAACTGCAACCCTGGCCTCAAACTGCTGGTTTTCCTGCTAAATGCCTCATAAGTGACTTAAAAATGTAGTGAGGCCAATGTAGGAATCCATTCAAACAGCTTTACAGAGGTGCCTGGAAATACTCCTGATTTAGAACTATAAGTTGTGTCTTTCCTGTGTAGAGATGGGGTGACGACTTTTTAAATCTCTTTAAATCTCTTTTTAAAACTCTTGTTTTATATTTTGCATCAGTTGGAATACTGGTTCTCATTTCCCAGCAGAAGCAGTCTATAATTTGTATGAAATAATTTTGCTTTCTTTGAAAGAGGAAGAGAGGTCACATTACTGAAGTTGTTATTCTGGAGTGATTCACTCTGGTTTTGTTTGTTATGAAAATTGCAAGGAATTTATTTGTTTCTCCCTGTGTGCCTGTTAGAAAGGCATCTGTTGCAGGCAGAGACTTACAGAAGGAAGGATTTGGAGGTTTGCATCATTCTCAGTAGCTCTTGTTTCCCATTTGTGGCTCCTTCCTCGGGTTGCAGGGAGCCCCAAAGCACAGCAGACCTGTGCACCAAGGTACTGGCAGGACTTCCCAGCTCAGCCTGAAAAAGGGCTGGGAAAGTTGTCCCAGAAGCTGGTTTCAGCTGGGCTGTGGCCTGTGTGAGTGGTGTATGTGACTAATTAGCTATGTGGTTTCATCACATTCTTGAGGAGACTTTACTAATTATGTGCCTTGCAATTAGAGATGGAAATTATGTTTCAATAGAATTTTGTGTGATTGCAATCTCTTAAAAAGTTCATCAGAAACCAAGATATAAGTCTGCAGGATGGTGTCCTTGGCATTAAAGTCATGTAAACTTGCACAAACTACCCAACAGGAGTAGGCTGTGAGGATTTAACAGGTAGCAGCCTTTCCTTCTGTGATAAAAAAAACCAACTTTACAACCCCGAATTAGGCTGGGATTCTCACTATGGAACAAATACCCTTTCTTCAGTCTCAGTGGCTCATGGTCTTCCATCCTATGAGAAATAGTAGGAAGGCATTCTTTTCATTAAATGGATTTTAAAAAAAACTAGAAGGAGAAAAAACCTGAGCTCTAGGAAGGGTTTGTACTCCTTGGTTTGTGTAAGTAATACACACATGCATCTCCTTCTGCACTGCAAAATGCAGATACAGCAGTACAATGTGCAAATATTCCACTTGGTTCATCCATGCCTACGTGGAGAGTTAGATGGAAGTCAGTTTATACATTTTGGTGTTTTTATGGAAGCAGCACTAAGCCGGGAGGTCAGCAGCTGTGAAAAGGTTTGTATTCTCTGACCACCTTCTCTCTGTATTTTCAGTGGTACTTTTAAAACAAAAGTCCTTCATGCAAAAGAAATCTTTTCTTGTTAGGAGCAGAATCTGGAAATCCTTCACCAAGGCCACCCAAGCTCAGGGTATGGAGCAAAGCAAAACAAATACTTAGCAAAGGCTGTGCACAGGCTGCAAATGGATCACAGAAAAACCCTGTCAGACTTCCAGGCTACATAACAAGTCCAGCAAAACAGTAGCTGTTATCTGCAGAGCTGGGGCAGCAGGAGATGGCAGCTGTGAGTGCTCGTGCAGGAATGGATTTCTTCATGTCAAAGTCTGGGGTTTATGTGCATCTTTATTTCTCATCTGAATGTGGTAAAGTTGGAACTCATAAAACATAATGGCTAGTTTAATTAAAACAATTTAGTGGAGACTCCAAGATGCCTTCTGATATAAAAGATACCATTTAAACAAAACACAAGAAGCTGGTCATTACTATTTCAGCTTAAATTTAGAAGAGTCTGTGGATATTCAGTGGATCTAAGCTCAGCAAGTACACACTGGAAATTTCCATTCCAAGCCTTTATTAATTATGTTTATACAATTTACTTTCATTATCCATATTTTTGACATCAGATTCTTTCACTTATTTGTACTGTGTATTTTTATTGTGGGCTGTTGGCACTGTAATTCCATACATTATCTGACTCTATAATTTTGGCTTGAATTAGCATTTTATATACTGTATTTTAATGGCAAAACTTAATCACAAATCCACAGTGGACAGAACTGGCACTCTTGGCTTGCTTCTGTCTTCAGCTCTGTACTTTGCATTAGGCACAGCAGCCAAATGCTCAATGGCACAGGATTGTAGCCTGTGTGAGAGGCTGTGGTGGGATCAAGAGACCTGGTTATTAGTCCCTGTTGCTGGCCTGTGGGTTTGGGAGCTGCCAAACCCATCAAGGGGGAGAACAGCAGGAGAAATGGTCACGGAGGATGCAGGGACAGGACATCCTCTGGTTTGAATCTACCACTCCTACCTCTGAAAGAGAGGAGGGGAAAACAGTGCTGGGATTTGCTGTATGGGCCCTGTACTTGCAGAGACTTTGTGCACAGAACAACAAAGAGAAGAGAAAAAAAGAAAAATTAGTCTTTCCCCCACCCCTGGGGTGAGTACACACTCAATCCCATACAAATTCGATTTTTCTCCCCTTTTGCTCTTAAGTTGCTGCTACAGTGTTGACTTTCATGGAGTTACTGCTGATTGATGTTGGTGTAAAGGAAGGATTAGGTCTGTGATGGGTTAAACTTAAGGGTCCAAAGGACTTGTGGGAGTGACTGCTGGGCAGCAGCAGCACAGACAGCCCTGACCACCCCTTTTTGTCTCAGCAGTTTGGACTGAGCAAGGAACTCTGCTGTACATGCTCACCCTTTGACCTCTTGGACAAGCCTTTTATCCTTCAGGCTTCTTAATTTGCAGTGATTAAGTTATTTCACATATTTTTGATTAAATCCTCTTTGACAGACACAACTGCTTTGGCAAAACCACTCAGATTTTCCTTGTATCATTGGTCTGAGGGAGTCAGTACAGCTATTTGAGTAAGAAAAGGAGGTTTGGATGCTTTGTGCTCCCTAAAATATTTGAATAAGCAATGTATTCTGGCTGAAACAGTGTGCTGCAACCTCTTCAGGATGATGTATTTGCAATTAACTCCTAGTTGATAGCTCCTGATGCAAAGCAACCTTTTTTAAACAGGGCTCTGTATAGTTACTTCATGTTAACAAAAAACTGTTTTCTTGTCAAAGCAGAGTTGTTTGAATATTGGGAACAAACTGCTGGTCCCTGATAACCCAGCATCTCTTAGAATCTTACCAAAAGAGTAAAAATAACTTTGTCTGGATGACAGCTTTGGCTGTACTCAGAATCCTCCCCGGAGCTTGTTGCTGCACTATCAATGTATCAGATGAATCGATGCTGTCGGTGCAATAATTTTAGGCAGAAGACAAAACCACTTCAAAGAGTATAATGACTTGAGAGTTTGTCAATAAGATGTCTTAATGTTTTTGACAACACCCATTTTGTTGACACAGTGGGTGAGGAAGCCTGACATCATTTATTGTGTCAAGTGAACAGATTTAGCTGCTGGTGAACCACATGGTAAATTACACTTTTCCCCCCTTCCTGTTTGAGCTATCAATCCTGTTTTCCTTTTGGAAGCTGATGATTACTTTTTTCCCCCCATCAACTAAAAGACAATGTCATTATTTCTCAGGGAAGAGAAGTAGTATAATTTCTGAATCCCTCTGGAAGGAGTCTCTGAAGTGCCATTAATTCATATTTAGAAAACTAGTTGAATAAGATATCCCACCCCATTGCTAAAAGAAAAAGTGAGATAGCCTTATTTATAAGCAAGGATCTTTTGTAAGTGAAAATCTGTTTTACCATGCATGGCAAGTTCCCAGCTAATTTAAAACATTTAAAGTTATGCAAAACCACTTAGAGACTTGAAAAATATGTAAAGATATGTAAAGACACTAAGTATCTTGTTCACCACTATAATAACAGAAAAATCAAACCATGTTTTGACTTGGGATTTTATCTTTAGAGCTCCTTGCAGAGAGGCTTTTTTCTATACCTGTGTGTGGGTTTAGTTTCTTCTTCTAATGTTTTGCCTTCTCGTCTACTTAATCCTTACAAACTTTGATAGTCTTTCGTAAGGATGAATATTATTCATAGAGGGAAGTCCATAAAGATTGTTGTTCATCAGTATTTGTCTTCAGACTTTGAAGTCTCCTAATTGCACGAAGATAGATGCATTAAACAATTACCTAAATGCTCAAAAGGGAAAGAACAAAGGAAGTAAGGAATGATGTAATCCCCGAGGGAATCATGTTTCTCTCTCCGGGAGGAAGCTGTTCTCTTAAAGTTGGCACAACTCTTGGGATGCTCAGCTGTCACTTTCTTCTCACATTTATTCTGAATGAACACAATCCATCCATCAGTGCTTAAGGAGTTTTCTAACAGTACATTGACCTTGAATGCGGCACATTGATTTTCAGTAACGCATCGCAAATAGGGTCGTTACTGAGTCATCCAGCAGTGGATGTGATTGGGAGCAGGTTTCTGAAATTCCAATACTGTGCCACCTGCCTCTGATGATGGATCATTCTGCTGCTCCCCATCAATCCTCACCTCCCGCTAAAAAATGTGACACCTGTATGAAATTTATCATTATATACAACTCAAGGCACAAACAAACTGTTACAGTGGGGGCTTTCCACAGCCTCCCCTCCTCCGGTAGGGATGGTTTACAGTGGCATTTATTTAGAGAGGTGCCTCTTGTAAAAGGGCCGAGCGACGATGGTGACAGATGTGAGCACTATAGGGAATTAATGCTGCAACTGGGATGGAGAAATAGATAAAAACAGTCTGGATCTTAAGCTGTTAGAGGTTAACACCCGATCAATTAGGGTGATTGTTCTGTAGATTGTAATGGACAAATATACGTATACAAAAAGGGCATTAGTGAAATTGGGGAGGAAGAACAAATAGAAATTAACTGATGTTAAAGTAAAAATCAAACTGGGAAAGATTTTGTGTTCTAAAATGCCTGGCAGTCTGACTATGGCTGGGAAACAGATCTTTCAAAATGATTCTGGGAAAGTCCAATTGAAATAAAGGTGTTTGTGTTTCTTTGGGAGTTTGGAAGGGTCAGGTAAATTAATGGCCCCTTTTCCCCACATTGTGCACATAAATGAAAGGGTAAGAACAAAAGCCTGGATACTCAGAAGTTTTTAGGTCTCTAATGTCCATGGAGATCAAGAAGGATTTGGCCACCCTTCAGATTTCAGGTTTGTGACTTCTGAAGCAGTAAAAGAGGAGTAATTCTTCCTTTTCTTGCAGCTGCCATTGGTTTGGAGTACAGTGGTTCTGTAACCAAGCTAATGCATTGATGTTTGTTTATTCATCTAAAATGGCTAAGAATTAACTACTTCACTGAGCCAGCTGAGAGAATAAATGGCCTCATGGCTTATAAAGTGGCAAACTTTACATTCCTCCCTATTTCACTCAGCTGCAGCGGATGCTAAGAATCTTGAAAAGAATGAAATTAAGTAGCCTGTTAATTTATTCCCTCTGCCTGTGGGTAATTTTGCAATGGTTTCAATAAAAAAAAATATGTATAATATGTACTCCACAAGCAGAATAAAACCTGATAGCAGAATAGGAAATAACCGTCTGAAAATGAAATGAAGTTGATAATATTTCCTTACCAGCTATTATTGCTCCTCTCTAACGTCTAATTCTTAGTTAAATTGAGAGGTCCTTATTGGCCAAACTACAATAAAGTCAGGCCGTTATGGACCACCATGGAAAGAGTACTTCTTTTGCAACTGCTTTACAATAAAATGTATATGACTTGCTCCTCTTCAACACCAGCTTCAGACTGTCTGCTGGTCACTGCAGCAGCAGTGGATGTTTGAGCAAGTTCCCTGGGTTTTGGCTTTAGTTCTGACTTGGTCCAATCTTCATGTGGTGCAAGGGGCTGGTTCATGGTGATTGGTCATCACTGGGCCAAATAAGCTCTGGGCATGAGCCCAGAGACTGCCCCTGCCAGTGTGGACCCTGCAGCACTGGACAGGCACTGCTTGTGAGACTCAGGTCTTAGCAGGACTGATATATGATCTGACACTGATGGATTGTTTCAGGAATGGACCCTAAGCATCAGCATCATCTCGATGGAGATGATCAGAGAGGTCCTCCTTTATCAAAGGAGGCTTTTCTGACATAGCTCAAAGTTCTGATGGTTTTTAAGGGATATATGAATGTCTAAAATCCTTGTAAGATTGTCTTTGCTTTTTCCATCCTATTTCTATTTCTCTCTTCAAGCTTTTTTTCTGAAGAAAAATTAAAAAAAAAGGCAGTTATTTGGCAGACAGCAACATACTTTAATTAAGTGTGGGCAACCCCTCCAGCATCTTTAGGTATCGTATGGCATGTAGCTCTAAAGTATGTGTACACCTTCTAGAAACACTGCAGTCTCTGGGTAAACAGGTGAATTGACTTGTGCTTCTTGTTAAATCTCTCAATAAGCCACAGCTATTTTAGGCATAAGAAAAACTAAATAAGTTAAAAATACTATTCTGATAGGGAGAGAAAAGAGGAGCCTCTGACTCTGTCTACTCCCAGCACTGTTGTAAACATCACATCCAGCCTTGGACATCTCAGTCTCACTGTAGCTCAGATTTCTCATCAGTAGAACTGGCTTCATAAAATGTGCTGCTGTCAAATATGTCTGTGGAGGTTTAACACAGAGCAGCAAATCAAAGGGAAAACAGCAGAGAGAGCAGGGCATGACATCTGATCTTAATTTTAGAAATAATTTGGGATAATAATTTGGGATAATAATTTTAGAAATTATTTGGGAAGAAGAGAGAAGTTTTAGAAGGGGGGCTTCAGTTCTGGACCTACCAAACCTTGTGCAAACAGCCACGTTCTGCTGGATGGCTGCTGGAACCTCACCTGCTTGGGTGGGGCAGGACTGCAGAGGGGGAGAGGTCACCAGCAAGATTCAGATCCACACTTTGAATTTTTCACAGCAAGAGGGTTCTGGATTCTTATTTCTGGGTTTGGGCCACCTCTGGTTCCAGATAGGTCAGAGTGGGTGTACTTCTCTGTAGCTTGACTTCCACTAAATACACTATTACCTGAGTCTAATTATACATTAATTGCCTGACTGAACTCACTTTGACTGATCTGATTATTAAAATTTTTGGTTATTGAAATAAAACCCCAAAGTATGTGCTGATGTCAGGTTCAGCTGTCTGTACATTCAGCTGAAGGTTGATAACTTGGTGAAAATTAAAAAGCCAGAGCAGTGAGCAGTGAACAGGGAGAGAAGACAGGGCTAGATTGTGTGCATTTATTTTGAACTATATATTTAACCTCTCTGTTATAGCCTCTCTCTGGCTATTGCAACACCATATTTTATAGATTATTATAATGCTTACTATTCATCTGGGGTGTTGCTGGTTTTAGGTTTTTTGTGTTAGACTACTCTGACCTTCCATAAATGTTGCTATAAATTTAAAGGATGCAGATCATCAAAATACCTCCTGGAAGATGTCTTATTTGAGATGGTTTGAATATACTTCTGCATGATTTTAGAAAGACTTGCATTTGATTTAACTCCAGGTATAAGAATTATATGAAGACAAATGCTGTTGATTGTACTACTAATAGTACAATATTAAAATAATAAAAATTGTACAATACTACTTGATGTACTTATATAAACCTTGTTTAGTTTTTCAGAAAGATGTTTGTTGTTTGTGCATTTTCCCCAGGCACATTTTGCATAGATCTCCGGTCACTCTGAACGAACAGCAGAATTTTCTCCCTGTGAAAGTAAAAGCTATTAATACTAGAAAAGTTAAGTTAGTGTTTGAATTATAAGTCTCATTTTTCAGGGCTGTATAAGTCAAGCAGTTGAATTCCCTCAAGTCTGAAAGACTGTGTCAACACATGAAAATGGAAAAGTTTTAAATTCAAATTTTATTTGATTTTTATCTTCAGTTCTGCAAGCTACACTATTGCCTCAGTGATATCAAAGGGATGATGGTCACAGTTTATTTTTCAGTCTCCAAACCAGTGTATCTTTTGCTGTAAATGTGTCTTAATATTCTAATACAGTTAAATGTATAGTATTACCCCAAATATTAGAGGTTGCAATGTAATTTTCTTCTTTTCCTTAGGAGTGGAAACAGAAAATAATGCTGAATGTCAGTGGGCTGGGAGTGTGAGGGGGATAAATGCCCTTAGAAAGCCCTGGCCACCAACTCTCCTCTCTGGGGCAAGACAAAGTACTGTTCATTTTCACAGAAACGTCAGTGCTACTGCAGGAGCAAAGCTGTTTTTAAACATTTGTTTCCTGAGTTGGACTGTTCTAAGCCCAGTGCATCTTCCCTGCTGTGCCTCCCCACTCAGAGAATAAATCCTTGCTGCAATACCACTGCTATAAATGAAGTTACTCCTCATTTATATTGTTGTGAAAGGGCAACCCAGCCTGTGGTTTCTGGCTAGGAAAGGGTCTTATTTAAATTTATGGCTGCTTAAGGGAGTTAAAATTAATCCACTGTGCAGGTTGCTTACGTGTTACTCTGAGGCATCTGGAGCTGATGCTGCTGGAGACAGGAGGCTTCAGCACTTGAGCTGCTGATCTGTCAGTGGCTGCTTTGCCCCAGCAATCTCACAGATTTCCCCTTGGTCTCTGATTCCCTGGCTGGACCTGGTTTCCCGTTCCTCTCTTTGTGTGTGTGTTCAGTGAATACCAGCTTGTTGTTTGTTCCTCGAGTAAACTTTTCCTTTAAATCAAGCTCATATTTGGAAATATCAGTTAAAAGTTGTCATTTCAGTGTTAGTAAGGTGATGTTGACTGGTGAGCAGCCAGAGATCTCACTGCATGCCTTACCTTGGCCACGCTGGCAATTAGGCCATCAATCCAGAGAATTAACTCCAGCAAGACATTAGTCATTCTTGGAAATTACAGTGCTCATTTCTCTCTCTCTCTCTCTCTCTTTCGTATTTAAATGGTAGGGTTTTCAAGCATATTTTTATGGACCTAATTAATGCATGTGACAGGCTCCTGATGTAAGGTGGAAGAAATGACAATTAAAGATCTTTGAATAAGCACATTCCGGAGTGTGCACAAGCAAGTCTTTATGCAGGGCACTGTGGGAGAAAGTGCTCAGCAACAAAGCAGTGATGTGTTTTCATTTGAAACAACAGGATTGGAGTGAAAAAAAGAAAACAATTCATTAGCATTTGTGAGGGAAGTTTGCAATAACCATCAACATTTTGTAATCCTGCGGTTTTGTAGTCTTCTACAGGGGAACTTTGTGCTATAAAAAGCCTTATTTTAAGTTCTTACTTTGGACCCTGGAGATGAGGATGAGGTTAATGGTAGTGACACTGGTTAGCCACCAGCTTTTGTTTTGTGTCTGAGGAGATGCTGCGCTGCTGACACATGCAATTCAAGATAGACTTGAGTTTTTCACCATGCAAGTTTCAGCTCTTTTCCCATCTCCTCCTGTTGTACCCCTGTTACATGTTAGGGCCATGTTCTCCCTGGCTATCATGGTGCAACCAGTACCTTGCTGTGCAGGACTCAAGAAGGAAAATGTAAATGAAACCAGAGCTAACATTATTGGCAGTATTCATATTTCTAGACATGTGATCTCTGGAGGCTAACACTGGCAAAAAGATGATATCATAGTGCATAACAAACTGTGGCAGATTATGCCTTCTGAGTCCCAGATTGTTCTCCAATCATAAAGGAATAAATGGGAATAGTATACAATGTTTAAATAAAACAGCCAACCTGAATTACAGAACTCTGGTGTTGTATTTTGTGACATAAAGAAGTAGCCAGGTATTCTTTCATATATTCTGGCTACACTGGTACACTGTCTATTCAGGGATTTTGCTTTCTGAAATGTTAAGCAGAGGATGCCATGGGATTATTGTGGGGCTGCTAACAACAAGATAACAGTTTTGGTTTTGTGGCCTATGTTAGGAAAACAAGAGCAAAGGTCAGGCTCTCCTAAGGTGATGTCCTTGCTCCCTTGAAGGCAGAGGGATCATCACCATTGACTCAGCCCAGGGGATATCCATGGTTTAACTTAGTCCAGCAGAGGTGAAGGATCATCTCCAGCTGCTCTGGGCCGATAGGAGCTGAATCTGGGAAATGTGTTTGTTGTCTCCCCGTCTCACTCACGGATTTCTGCAAACTTCCTCATGCCTGTTGGGCCACGGAGTTGGAGCAGACAGTGGTTAAACTGCATTATCTCCCTGTGAGCAGGCAACCGCAGTGCTCTCCCACTGTTTACACTGGGAGATAATTAATGGATTTAAACACAGGGAGCTCTGTGATACACGTGCCTGCTGGCCAGGGCCCAGCAGCAGGGCTGGGTCTTGTCTGGGGTCCACGTACCCACCCTGCCCAGGAGAGCAGGGCTCAGGCATCCTGTGGATGTGCCCTGGCCTCCTGGGGGCACTGGTAGTGACTGGGGTACTGCTGGTGCTCGTCTTCTTCCCCCTTAGCTGATGGCCCAGGAGGAGTCTTTGGTCCTCATGCAAAGGATTCCACATCTGCCAAGGTACATCTAATGCTGCCCATAACGGGAGCGGGATAAGGGATTTTAGGTTCCTGTAGTTAAAGCTTGTGTCAGCAAGCAAAGCACACAGAAAACAAAAGTAGATTTTCATGCGGCTCTAAGACAAATCTACATCATTTAATGTCTGTGTGGAGATGTAACAGTAACTTTAACTTCTAGTACATGTATACACACCAAGTTGTCACTTTCTTGGGATAAGATTGTGCCTATAAAATGATTAGTGTTCTACTGATTGTTTTAAAATAACTCAAGCAGCATCTGAATTTATTTACATACATGATATTGCCTTTCATAAACACAGCTGTACGCAGAATGCCAATTCAAGGATATTTTTGGAAGTTCATCCAACAGTTCAGCTGGGATAAGAGCGGCTCACTAACAAAATCTTGCTTTCTCCCCCAAGGGCTCTGGACCTAGTGTAGGTGGCCACCACCTCTTTGTTTCTGTGCCCTGAACTCCTAGAGACACGAAGAGGCTCGGGATGAGTGACTGAGCCTTCAGGGCTGCTGCTGCAAGGATGATGGAGGATCTGCTTGCCCCAGCTCGGAGAGGCCAAGCCACGCTGAGGGCTGGAGCCACCACCCAGCACCTTCAGCTCTTCCCAAAGGGCAGTCACAGCCAGCCATTCCAGGTGCTCGTGGCACAGGGTCACCCCTGTGCTCCCTGCAGGAGTCTCTGCTCCAGGCAGCTCCCTGCTTTGTTCACACCCTGCTCCTCTGCGGTCTTTGTGCTGTGAGACTTGGCGCTGAGTGACAGCAAAATTATGGATATAGGTCAAATTCCATTAAGACCACACCTTTAGCGGCACACATTCACCCTCTGGAATTTAATGTTGCTCTTCGTTTAGCGATTTCCTTCTCCCCAGTTGTTTGCTTTTGAATTTAGGATAATATAAGTCATTATTTGAAGTAGGCTATTTAGAAAGCCCTGCACTGTTATTATTTAGTAAGCCAGAGTTACATTATCACTGGCTTCAATCTATGTTTGATGAAAAGATTTTTCCTATTTAAGAGGCAAAAAAAAAAAAAAAAGTAAAAGTCTTTAATGGTTTTTGTACCTATTCCAAGATCATCAACATGCAGTATAATTAGAAAGTTCTTGTCTAGTTTAAAATCTTTTTTCTGTCTCATGGGACTTCAACATTAAAAATGCAAGATTTATGTATATTATATAATTATTTATTTGTAGTACAGCAGCACTTAGAGGTATCATTCAATCTTGGGGCCCCATTTATGTGAAACTCTGTACTAGCAATTGCACTATTGAGTCAGACTAAGAAATCCCAAGCTGGAAATGTGCTAAGTACGGTACAAATATATTGCAGTGGTCACAGGCTGGAAGAATTTGTATTCTGAGCAGTTAAGATGGACAAATAGTTAAGACAGGAGAGACGAAGGATTACTCACCCGAGTGTGCCAGAGAAGGAACTGAAGCATATCATGATCTGAGACCAGATTTAGGCATGCAGAAGGTTGAATTAGGAACTTGAAGGTCTCTGTCGAGCCAGTCCTTAGGAGGATTTAGCCGCCTTGCTCGGGGTGCTGAAGCTGGGAGCCTTGGAGCCTCCAGCAGTGCTTCCAACCAGAAAACCACGGATGCGTTTTTTGTTGCCTGCTTTTGTTTACTGTCAATTTTGTAGGTCTGTAGTCTGGCTCTCTAGAAAAAGACAATGAATTCCTGGCTAATCCAACCTGTATTAAACTGAGAAGGAATCCATGTCACCAGGCAGCCATCCAGACAGTTTTGAAAGCTAAATACTAATAAGATTTATTATGCCCCCGTGCTTCATTCTCTTTCTTGGAGTACTGAGTGGAGCATGTGACTTTGTTTGATTATTCAGGCTATTTGCTCTTCATATTTTACATTTCTGAGTTAGGGTAATTCTTGGAAACCCCCACCATTTTCATAAGGTCTGCTTTGCATACAGCAGCTTTTTGAACAATGGTAGGAATACAAAGCAATAGGTAACTAGTGGAGTTTATTTTTTGGCTAATTGACAAAATTAGAAGTGGACACTCAGGGACAGATAGTCCCAAGTTGTATCTTTTTAAGATGTTCCCAAAGAGTGAGTAACTGACCCAGAGTCAAGAGACAGCTGCCTTCAGTTAAGTGCAAGATTTGACTTGGTGGGTCCATGCACACAACTGAGTAAGTTTGACTGGTCAGCTGGGAAAGGGGAATGCTCACTGGCTTGTTTGAAAATCTCTGGAGCTCCATAAAGTCTGTATCCATATGAAAGTAAGGCCTCCTTCATGAAAAGGCCACTGAAAAGGGGGTCAGGGGCAGGAATCTAACCAAATGTAGCTTACAAATCTCATTTAGAGGTTTTTGGACTGAGCTTATCACTTGCATGCTTTATTTTAGCAAAGTTAAGTCCCAAAAGCCATCAGAGGGAATAGCAAATTGGGTCATTTTCTTTTTCCAGTTCGCGTAGGGTTTTTGGAATTCAGCAGCAGATGTCTAAATTAAAATACGTATGTGTTCCTCGTATTAAGAATCCCATTAAACCGTGCTGCCCTTCCCACCCACCCCCCTTTCCAGAAATATATCCTATCATTAGCTGCTATCTGGAATCGACAGCAGAGTAATTTGAACTCTGGCTCCCAGGGGCCTCCTCCTTTACTTCCTGCTCTAGGAATAAGGTGTGTATTGATTAGATATCAGCCTGTAATTGGGCTCCAATCTCTCTGCCTCAAGATATATGATGGAGATGACAGGAAACAGATACCCTGTTGCTACTTGTAAATAGTCTGGTTGAACAAAATGGTTTGTAACCACTTCAGTGCCATAGTCTTTTATTACAAGAATGGGGTTGCTTTATCACTCAGTTTGATGGCTTTTTGAAGGGAAATAATATCTTTCTTTCTGAAGGAGCTAAAATAATTTTAAACAAATTGAATTCCTCTTTTGAGGACCAAAAATAATTATCCAATAGTGCACAGCTTGGTATAATTATACAGTGAGTATGTCACAGACATAAAATTAATTAAGTCCATAACCCCAATCTGGTATCCATTGACTATTAAAAAAAAAAAAAAAAAAGATGGTGTTGAGAATGAGGATGTCAAAAGAAGGTGTTTGTGGTAGTTGAAGATCTGGAATTATTAATGGTTTTTCTGTTCCAAATTGTTCTCTCCTATCTATCAATGGTACCAGGCTAAATATGAGTCTATTGGAAACAAAAGTGCAGAGTAGTGCAGATGTCTTGCTTCAGTAGGTCACAAAAGCAAGTTATTAAATATTGGTTTGAGGGAAGATATACACAGTCCATCAAAACTTCAATCGAAGCACAAGCTTGCAATCTTAAAAGTATATTCTGTTCATGGGGCAGTTGTCCCACAACTTGAGAAAAATGCAGCTTTTACCATTTATACAGAAGATTTGGAAAAAAATCCAAAGTGCTCAGACTGAAGGTGAAAACCCACAGCCTTTTGAGATGTAACAGACTTGGGTTTGTTTTCAGAACTTATCTTTTGAGCTTTTTTTTAATCCTACAGAAGAGAATCCAGAACAGACAATCAGTTTATTCTGATCAGTGATTTATCTGTGAGATTCTTAGAGCCTTATTTCAGAGCTGTGGACCAAAGTAACTAATGTGTTGCAATAATATATTTAGCACATGATAAGGCACAGAGAAAATAGAGGGAAAGAAAAAAAAAAAACCCACATTCCCTGGCTGAGAAGTTATTGAATGTTTAAAGCCTGGGAACAGATAGTTTAGGGAGAAGCAGATTTCAATGACTTCCACTCTGTAAATAAATTGTGAAATCTAAAGCACTAGTACTTCATTTCTCTCTTTCAAGCATATTTTGGATGGCACTTGTATCACATTTATGCCCCAAACATCGTTTGATTTTTGCATACAAGACGTTTATATTCTGCTGCTCCTCAGAGTGACCTTAATGTGATTTATTGACAAAAGGAGATAGAGCTATTCTATTTTTTGAGCAATAGCAGAAGGCAAAAGAAGAAAATGTTTGTAGTTTTTAATAAGCTCTACCATGCATACATATATTATCTGTGCTGCAAATTACATGCATTTCTGTTGTTATTAGAGCTGTAATTTTGTTTCCTTTTCTGCAGTGCCTGATTTTCTTGTTTGCCCCAATATTGCAGCAGTGTTACTCCTCATGTTTCATCTGACCTTATTAACTTATTTTCTTATTGACTTCAACTGTGCAGAGATGTGTTCTTTTTGTCCCTTCCCTCTCCCATGTGTCAAATCTTTGCTTTTGGACAACACATTACATTTAAATCACATAAAATGCCTCCTAACCAAACCTCTGAAAGTCCAAATTCTTTGGCTTTCAGTCAAAAAAAAAAAAAAAAAAAAAAAAAAAAAAAATTCCCAAAGAGATTATCTTGTAGTAGGGTAACCNAATAACTTCCACAGTGATTGATCTGTAGTAGTGTTAGCCCTGTTTATAAAAGAGTCAGAAAGCAGCGCTGTGAGTTCAGTGCTCTGCTTTTAGATCTGAGGAGTTAGAGTAAGAAAAATCGATAGGAGCAACACTGGAGGAGGAAGAAATGAACGGAAGGAAAAGCTTTTAGCAGTCATGTGCTTGGATCTCAGAACAAGGTGTCTGACCACGGTGGGGAACGAGTGTGCAGAGCTGGGCACGTGGGGATGAGCTGAGCAGATGCTCTCACCCACCAGCTTTTCATGTCCCTCTGCTGTGTCTCAGATGGACTTCTCTGAGTGGAAATGCAGTGAGGGTGTGCTGGATTACTTTTAGGTGAGTTCAGGGTCCTGACCCATATTTGCAGGTGAGCTGGTGGAGGTAAAGTTGTTCCTGGCCTCTGTGTCACTGATGCTCTTCTGGGTGTCACTGCCTAAGTACCTGTGACAGATCAAATCACTTCCTAGCTTCAGCTTCATCTGGCTTTGGCTTGTGCTCTTCAGCCCTGCAGCTGTGCCCCAGTCTCCCTCCCTCTGCTGCTCCCTGCAATAATTCCAACAGAAATTCATCAGAAAAGGTTTGGCTGGGGCACTGCTTTAATTTCATATGTTTATAGCACTGTCAAACACAAATGAAGCAAGACAAGATCAACTTCATCCCACAGCTGACCATAAAAGGTTAATATTTTGTGCTCACTCATGTGGGACTGGGGTGCCTGAAACAGGGACCAGGGAGTGAGCCATTGTACAGGCCTGGTATCCATCCTCTCACCCATTTTCAGGACTGCTTTGGGATAATCAGGTTGTTTTCATTGGGAGCAAGTGGAAGGATCAGTGCAACTATGTTGAACACACACACACACACGTGCAAACACACCCAGGCAAGCAGTGATGCCTCAGAGATTCCTCAGAGAATGCAGAAATAAGTCATTGTACTTCATCAAACTGCTGGTATCAGCACAGAGCCTTCAGAAATCCTGCCTGGACCACAGACAGGCTGGGGCAGAAGTCTATAGAAAGAATGTATTAGCAAACTTGGAACCTGAGAGTCTATGGATGTCAAGGGTAATTTCCAGGGTTATAAATTATGGAAATCATGGCAAATGCAAGTCTGGTTTAAAAAGGACCAAGTCAGTCCTTAATTTCTGTTTTGAGTTGTGGAATTTAAGATTCTCACTTGCTTCTCTGCCTGACACTAACAGAATTTCTAGATGATAGACAGTGCTGCATTACATTTTATTAATATAATTACTCTTAAATCAATTTGTCCCTTTCACATTTCTTTGTCTCTGGGCAGTTTCAGGCAGACAGCAGGCCAGTCAATTAGAGACCAGTAGAATACACATTTTATTATGAAGGATCCACTGAATGCTGTCAATATGGGATGTACTCCCCTTATAGAACATGTCTACAGAGCCTGGTGCTGTCACAGGTTAGCTCCAAGCCACTGGGGCATGAGCCAGCTTGGCTCAGGAAGCCACTTAGACACATTAGGGTGTGAATGTGTCTGAAGTAAAAAGTTTTGTCTCTCAAGGTGGATTTATCAGCACCTTCACAGTCTTATGCTAACATGGCTCTGTGCCTTCCAGACTGGAGCTGACTGGAACTCTGGTGATTTGGAGTCTGGACAGCTCTTAAGGTGCTCCTGTTTGTGTCTGGGTGTAGGCACAGCTGTAATTCTTCTCTTGCATACTCGGGTCTCTGGGAGTAGGTCCCTTGTCTTGATCTCCTCTTGCCTTGCAAATCAAGCTGAAATCAGCACAATTAGGTAAATGTAGATCAGATTAATAGGCCAACACTCTTTATACATTAGGACTGCTCACTTGAGGTGAGATGGTAGATATGAGCAAGGATTTGCAAGATAAGGTGTTCAATCACAAGAAACTTACATGGAAAAATCTGCTTAATCAAAAAGCAGGGAGATAACAGAAGAGCCAGTGGTTCTGAAGAGCTTTGATTCTTAATGGGGACAATAATTCTGTTTAATGGGTGTATCTTCAGATGATTTAATGTTGCTTTGGGCCTTTTTATGTATCTTGGTCTTACACTGGTCTTGTTTGCTTTTCTACCAGGAGTATTTGATGGGTTTAATGCTTTGACAGATGCAGGAGGGGGCACGTGTTGGGGCAGCCCTGCCAGTTCCTGGCTGTTGACTTGCTCCTTCCTTATCAATCACACACCTCAGGCTGCCTTGCTAATTGCTGCAGAGATCTGTGCAGAAAGTGGCTTCACCCAGCTGCAGCAGCCTCAGCAACATCCCCAGAGCATCACTGGAGAAAAAACTGTGAAATGGGAGTTTTCTTCTTATGGGGGGACACCCAGTCCTGTCTGGGGTGTTTTGCTGTCTGAGCTGTACTCTGTTCCATCAGGTGAGATGTTGATAAATCAGTGAATGGGCAGTGACACGATGCTTAGATGAGGATATGTTGTGTACCCCCAGGGAAAGGAAGTGAGACAGCAAATCACAGAACAGAATAAAAATTTTTGGCCTTCTTTTTCCCGTCATATTCCCAAATATTCCTCATGTGATGAACATTTTGTGTGCCTGTGAAAAGCCAGCTGTGCTGGTATAGATCAGAAGAAAATAAAATAGGGCAAAGAGGAGCAAACAGTCCAGGTAAATAAAAACTTAGTAGATTTACTGTCTTGGAAGAAAATCACATTGAGTGCACATTGCCACAACTTTTTAGATGGTGCCTTCTGGCTTTGAAATTTGGCTGTGAATTTGCAGAATCCACAGCTTTTCTTAAATACTGCCTAAGACAAAAATCTCAGAGATATTTCTATTTTTTAGATGCTCCAAGCTCATCTGAAGCACAAAGCTCAACCTCCCCCTCTGTTACCAAATTTCCTTAGTTTATCTTCTGGTGCAAATGTTGCAAGGTTGGCTAATGAAAACCCAACATGATTAAAGGGAAAAGTTTCTTGCCATTCATCCTTCCCTTAATTTAAGAAAGAGTTCTTGTGTCCATTATTGTATTTTAGTTCTTTGGGACTTAATAGCTGGAGGGAGGAGCCCAAAGAGTAGAATACATTGATGAAGTTCCTCTTTCAGATGCCAGGTTTTGGCTGGATTCTTGGAAAATTTTGCACTTTCTATTATCTGATGTGTAATTCAGAGTAGAGAGATATTGTGTGCTGGTTTTCTGACCTTTGCAAATGCTAAATCATGAAAATATCTGATTTATTGAATTTCTCCTCCCTCACCATAATCTTGTGAAAGTGGTCATGACCACAATAAGTGAACTGAAATGACTTTGGTATTTGTATCGTATATAAAATGTTTATTTTGGGATGTAGTTTGTGAAAATATTAATGTAAGATAGTTTTGGCCAGAATGAAGCTTATAAAGAAGTAACATTTAATCATCAGAGACTGAACTGCACTCAGGCTGAACAGTGGTGTTCAAAATGACTTCTTGAATCAATTTATTCTATTTCTGGTATTAAACTTCAACCTGGCAGGGGCCTAGGGTTGTCCATAATTCTGTAGTACTATGTCAGTGTGCTCTAAAATGCTGTCTGTAGCATTCTGCACTGGATTTATTAGAAAGTTACCATCCTTAAAGCAGGAATTTTTTTGTTCTTACGTGGCTTGAATAGGCACTGGCATATTTTGGGAGAATGATATACATCTTACTGTTCTGCACCAGACCATTAGCAGTCTTCTTTAATATCAGATACTTTAAAAGAGGTAGAAACTTGAGTTAGAATATTAGGAATTTTGAATTAGGATATTATGAATTAACCTCTCCATGGGGCGAAGTCTGTCTGAGTCTTCACCATATATTCTTTGGTCTTGTAAGATATTAGCCATTCTGGTCACAACTAGCCCTGTGTATAAGATGTCCTTAGTTTTAACCACATGTGCAATTCTGCTTGCAGACCTCTTGTGCCAGGGGCTAGTATATAAACTGAATACACAGATTGGATCTTTTTCTGCAAAAGAAAATATATACTGAAATTGTCATCTGATTTATTTTTCCAAGTCCTTTAGGCACATATACAGAAAGACATGTAAAATGTACAAGTGCCTACACTGCTGCATGATAAATGGGGTGCTAACACCATTCATACATTATTTTCTTCTCCTTTGCTGCCCAGTGAATTCCAAAGATTGAAATGAATTTAGGATGGTTTGCTTGGGTTTTGACTAAATTATGAAAGTTTTGTTTCTAAGTTTGCTGTGTTTTTGCAGTCCCTGTTAACACCTACATCTTCCCCAAAGTGTGGTTATGTATTTCTTTAGCAGGAGCAGTGTTTCCTGCTGGGCAGGAGAGGACCAGAGCAGGTAATCAGTGTGTGGTGCTGCAGGCTGGCACCAGCCCTGCCAGGGACCTTGGCATGGTGTTTTGGGTACCATGGAATAGAAATGTGCATCTTGTGTGCTTGGGAGAATGTTGGATTTGGTAAATGGGGATTGAAACTGGTGGGGAGAAGCAGTAACTGGGTCAGGTAAGGTTATGCATTGCCTAGGGTGACTTTCTTTTGCACAAGCATTGGATCATCCCTATTCTGAGGCTTAGCTCTTCTTTTTACCCTAAAAAACCTCTCTCTGTGGGCCTTTTGGAAGATGATAACGTCAGTGAGGTCATTGTGGAATGGGATGTTAGGCAAACCACTGGATATTTTGTTAAATAAAATGGTCCTTGCCAATATTTTGCAATCAGTCCTTTAAGTTTAAACCACATCTCAAAGTTAAAATGTGTCTATGTCTATGGATAGATAAACTTGTGTGTGTGTACAGCACAGCCTAATCCCCTCATTAATTACAGTTCTTTTTTCATTGCAGGGATCTTTAAAATAGATAAACAGCAGTTCTGAAATCACAACATGGAGGGTGAAAACCTTAATGTGTTTTTAAGTTACTTAGAGGAAGGCCTGTACAAGGGGCTGACTATTTCTTAGCATGAAAAATGCCTTTGAAAATCTTTCCATAGTTCAGGTATCTTCTTCAAAACCTCATCAGATAGGGGTCTAGTCTCTGTGTTCAATAACATCATCATTAAACATTAACACATCAAAAATAACAACATGTTTATCATTTTAACATTACTTTCCAGGATCAGGTTTAAATAATGGTCTCTAAAAACAGTGTAAGTCCTGTTCTTTCTGTCTTTTTTTTTTTTTTTTTAAAGATGTATTTGCTTGATATATTTGCTTTCTATAAAATGAGTGTTTAATATCAGGTGAAAAGATGAACTGCAAATGATCTTTGCTGATTTTAACACTTGGTGGTTGTGACTCTGATAGGAGAAAAAAGCTGCATGATGAAGATACAAGCAAAAAAGGTGCAGAGACTTGACAACAATCTGAAATAAAGAAGACTCTACACTTCAGATAAACTTTTACTTATTGAGGGAGGAGAAAGGGCTTTGGTTTCCAAATGCTCTGCACGTGACAGTGAAAAGCTCTGCACACTCTTGTGCAGTCCTGGCTGCACATTCCCTGTGTCAGGGCACTTCTTCTGTCTGAGGTGATGCTCAGCTCCTTGGGGGCTCTCCTGGGGCAGCTGGAGGGCATTTCCAAGGCCAGGGCTGTGTCCCATGAGCAGTGGCAGAGCTCTGCTGCTGCTGTCGGGGTGTTGAACAGGGAGATTCAGTGATGGTGGGGGCAGCTGCAGTGCCCTGGGACTCAGCATCACCTCCCTTCACTGCCTGACAGCCCTGCCTTGGTCCCCAGGCACGGAGCACTTGTTGTGTTGTTCTGGGTCACAAGGATATATATATATATCTTGGAACATATCTTCAACGTATCTTGGAAGATATCTTGGATATCTTCTAGGCAATTCCCTGACATACCAAGTGACAACTGTCTCCCACACCATTAAATTATGCCCTGTGGAGAGCTGGCAGAAGGCAGACCGATGCTGTACGTCTCTGGGAAGGGTTGGGGTGCTGCCTCCTCTCTGGCCAGGAAGACAAGACCATTGCACAACAGCAGCTTGTTCCTCAGAAGGAGCAGGAAAAATGTTCATGTTGCCTCAGTTTTAAGGCCCTGCAACAAACTGAACTTTTCTTGACCTTTTGATATCTGCAGTGTGCCCTCTCTGTAGTAATTCCTCCCTCTTGGTACCATAGCTCAGTGTGAAAAGAAGCTAGAGAACATACCTTCCTCCTTTTCCAATCACAACAGGCCGTATTAAACCTTGTGTCCAAGCAGGATGGAATGTGTGCAAGTTCTGGGACTTTCTCAACTCTCAAACTTAGCAGTGAGAGCTGTGGATTGCCAGAAAATAATAAAAATAACCCCTCCTAGTTCAGTAAGAGGTTTTTAAAGCACTTTTGACTAAGTCCTGAAATGTAATTCTTTGTCTTGCTGATTTATTTTTTTTTTTAATTTAGAAGCTTTCAGATGATTTTTGAGTCTGTTCAGCTGCTCCCTGTAACACAACTGTCTTCTCTGATCCCCCAAAGGCAGGGCTACAGAGCCTTGAGAGTTTTCATCTCCTCCTTCTCGGGCTGTGTGTTGGTTATGTAATGGATTGCAAAGGCCAACACAAAACTTTTCAGTTTTTATAGGTGTGAAACACTCTGAACTCATCTGTAGAAGGTGACATAGATCTGTACAGGGTGCTACACAGGGAGGTGAGTTTGGACCCATTTCACACACACGTTCTGAGGCAGATTTGAGATGGTTTCAAGGCTCTTGTTTTGTCTGAAAGACCTAAACATCCTTCTCTAAGCACCAGGCCTTAAAACATGTTTCAAATTGGTGCTTCAAAAAATAATGATATTATTCAGGCTATCCTGCTCACGTATTTCTTCATTTAGAGAAAGGAAGCCTTTCTGAAGAAGGTCTGAGGATCTTCAAGGTCTGGGCAAGTGAGGTCTTGTCAAATTTTACAGACAAATGTTCTTAAAATTGAATAGCTTGTTTAGTGGCATGAACCATTATTTCCTTATCTCTGGTTGTTCCTTTCTTTCTTTGCCAAGATACTGCTTTCCTGTGTCCTGTTAAATTCCTCATCCTGTTAGAATAAGGGAGGGAAAAGGGAGAGAAATATTGTCCTTAGCTGCACAGACACATTGTCATTGTTGTTTCCTATTAACTTTCTGCTGATTTCTGCTTACTTATCATGTGCTTTAATGTTGTATTACACTTTCCAGCAGCAGTGTGTCTCTAGTGCTTTGTCTCTGAAGCACTAAAACTTACTGTTCCCTACTTTGCTGTTGTTGTCTTCCTCATGGAAAACAGCCTCCTTAGGATCACAAGAACAACAGAGCCAGTTATTTTAATGAAATGATGTTTTTCAGGATCTTGAGAGGTTGCTATATCAGCCTCTGCTCTGACCTCTAAAACAAAATCACTTCCATTCACGTTATTATCTTCAGCGTGTGGGAAACAGACAGAATATGAATATTCTATTTTTCCACCCTCCTTTTTTTTACTTTTTTTTTTTTTGTGTGTTTGCTTGATTCCTTTTGAAAATGCACCCAACCTATAAGCAAACAGTCTCCTCTGTGTTCATTCCCCGGCATTCTCCAAATATTCACATTCTTAAAATACCATCATCTTCCTTATTTTCTCAATTCTGTATTTGTTTACACTCAAAAGCTTCTTTGTAGCTGCCTACACTGAGCTGGGAAAACATATAGTCTAGTCCTCCTTTATGTAAATGTACAATGATTGTTAATGTCTTTGTTGCCAGATACTAGCAAGCTTTATTGAGGACAAATCCATACACCAGTGAAATTGTACAACATGAATGTTCCCAAATGTATGCAATGTTCTTCAGATTAATTGGATTCTATGGAACATATTCCCATCACAATGTGCAGAGGCTTTAAACGTATAACTCTCATTAATGTTAATGGGAGTCACATGCTTAAATCCCAGCACTTCTAGGTAGGAATAGCATTGCTTTAAATGAAGCCAGTGTCCACCTTACTGTGAACTATTACAAGTAATGATTGCAGTTTTCTCCTATGGAGGAGAAGGGAACAAGTGCTACCAAATCATCTCTCTAGAGCATTTCATATTTCTAACATTGCTCAACAAAAACCTGTGCTGAACTGAAGAAGTAACTCAGTACGGGAAGTTCTGTTATGGAACAGAACTGTTATGTTAAAAAGTGAAGTGTACCTGTTCAACACTAAGCCTTAAAAAACCAAAAATGAGCAGGAAACAGCTTTTTTTTTTTTTTTNTTTTTTTTTGTAGTAGAAGGAAAGGATAACCTTATTTCTTGGTTAGCACCAATGAATTTGAAATTATACATATACATAACCAGAATGTACATTCATTAGTAAGAATTCTACTAATATCTCAGTGTGGGCTGTTAATTTATGTTTTTCCTGAACCGAGCCAATAGCTTTGGTGGCAATTTTTTTCCCAGGTATTATTTCATGATAGTTCATAATACAGTTCTTTCACAGTGCTGGAAATGCGGCAGAAATGGGAATACTGGAACCTAAGACAGTTCTTGAACAAAGTCACTGACTATGGGCCCTAAACAGAGAAAAAGGGAAAATGGACTCTGGGGTGGTTAAGGAAGTTCTGGATTACTTTACCTCAGTCTTTATAAAACTCGCTAGTTAACATCTTTATCAGTTAACTAGCTGTGATGAGCCACGGGCATCACATTTGTAAAGGGACAAGTGACAATCTCTTCAGAGATCCAAGTAACTGGAAATAGGTGGACTTGCATTTTAGGTGAATGTTTTGTGTCATCCGAAGTGTGAGATTTGTTCTCATGTGTGTTGTGCCCATGAGGAGGAGCTGTGCCTTGGAAATCCTGCTCTGGAGTAAGGAGAGCAGATTTCTGACATCCCATAGATTCCCATGGAAGCTGATTTTGCAGTCTCAAGGGTGGGATTATGTTCTGCTTGCAACAGGATGCAATGGCCTGGGAAGGGGACTCCATTTCCATGGCAGGAGCAGATGTAACTGTTAATGTAATTGACAGCCTGGTTCTCTACTCCTCACTTGCTCCTGTAGGGAAATACTACACTAACATTGTGCAAGCATAGATGGGTTTTATATTCCTAAAACAACCAGGCCACAAACAGAAGGGACAGAAAAGGACTAATTCTCTGTGACATAATTGGATATGGCAACAGGCCAGACTGTTTGATTCTACTGGAAAAATCCCAAATACTGTGTGTGGAAGCTGACTGTGGGAGGGAGAAGCTACATCATTGCTTGGTTTATGTGGCATATGTGTTGGGCAGGCTGAGGAGAAGGGCACAAAAGGCATCTGGTCATCTTGAAGAGGTCCTTGATATTTTTCTTGGAAGAAATGCTCTACATCCAAACTCTTTTTTCAGTTGAATGTGTAGGGAGAAATGGTCTATCTAATATAGCCATGAGCTGGGGTGGTTGTGTGGGCAGTGTAAGGGAGGAAACCTTTAATCCCTAAAAATATAGTGGTTGATTGTCCAAATTTGAGTCTCTTCTGGTCAGTAGTAGACTTGTTCCAGCTACTCCATTTCATCCTCCAGCTCTGTGTTGTTTGGTCCCTTCCTCTGTTCCTCAGAACAAAGGCACACAGACGAGCAGGAGATGTTCTGGTTTGCACAATCATACCTATGGAGAAGCACTCAGAGGTTGGGAGATGGTTATCACTGGTCACGTGTCAGCATCTTCAAAGCTCATCTCTAGATGAGTAAACTGTTGCTCAAATAAAGCTCAATTCCTTCCTGCTTAATCAGTGCTTTGCTTATTACACTAAATTGCGAGCTTTCTGTCTGAAACGTCATCTTCCTTATGCTGGCTTCCCTACAATCTTGTGATTCATTTGCGACTCAAAGCAACCATCTCTGTTCTCCTGTATCTGAGAAACTAACTGAGCATCAAGATTCAACACTTGTGGAAACTGGAGGCATTACGTAGTCTTTGCTTTTCCCCTTCGCTTCCTTTTCTACTGTCATGCTTTTTACTCATTTCTGCTTCTACCTCTTCCATGCTTGGAAAGCGTGGAAACTTCTTTTCTTTTCCTGCCACATCTTTCCTCATGACGTCTCTGCATCTTATCGTTGTTTGATTTGAATGTGTGAGTCATGACAAAAATGGAATGCCTCATCTCCCTAACCAACCACCTCCACCCCCCTTTCTGTCCCCTCTCTCAGTCCTGCCATGCGAGTGCCACTGGTGACTCATCTCTCTTTCTGTTGCTTCATCACACAAGTGGCCAGTTCTGCCGAAGCACTTATGCCAACTCAGGTTAAAGTTGGTAGATGGAGGGTTCACTGGTACTTTCCATCAGGTTGGACTGTTCCAAGAGCTAAAACAATCCTTCTTCAGCATCTTTTTCTATCAGATAGTCCATCTAACTAGTGTTAAACTGGGGAGAGATTAATTGAGATGGGTTTGAATGATTTGCCTGGTGGCCAGAAAGGACACTGCAAAGGGCCAGAATGTGCCAGAGTATTGTTAAGTGGAAGGAAGGGCACCAAATTATTTTTCTTCCCTTCACTGGGTTGGCACGCAATGACCCAGAATGAGAGTGTCCTTGTAGCCCAGCCAGATACTGAAATTGTTCCCTCTGATCATCCTTGCACACACTGTAAGCAAAGACATCAGGAAGAGCAGAGGTGGACTTGTAGCTGCCCAGTGTCACTGGTGCTTCCATAGGTGCCATTCTCAGCTGTGGATTTAGTGTTTCTGGGTGTTTTAGGAAATGTATTAACCTAATTTATCACCTGCATTTGTAGCTGGAGTCTGAAATGAGAGATGTGAACATCGATTGACCTTCGGTGAGAAAAATCTGGGAAAAAGGCTATTTCTTGGCCAAAGCTTGCTAAAGAATTTTATTCATATTCTGATTGGCACTGACCAGCACTCCTACTCTTCTAGTTGAAATAGCATAGAAAATGCACTTCCAACTTAGTGGAAATCAGTAAAGTGAGAGCCATGAATCCTCTCAATCAAAAGCAGAGCATTGGTTGTATTGCAAAAGCTTTGTAAGACATTAAGTTTGCTTGACTAAAGTGGGCTGGACAACACATCCTGGCAGATGCAAAGTAGCATTTTCTTCTCTGGTTTAGTCAAGATAGACAACTCAGTGAAAGACACTTGAGAGGAGACAGCAGGTGTATTTCCTTCCCCTGGCCTATTGTTTGCTTGAAGCTTGTCCTCATTTGATTCCCCTGTTAATAAAAAGATTTTAAGTATAACACAAATACAAAATTACCTGGGGAAGAAGTGAAACGCCCACCTAAGATGTTCAGCTTGGAACATCCCTTTGCGTCTGGGTAAGACAAATTCTAACATGACAGTGGACCAAGGTTGGGGATTGATATTATTTGTTTGTCTATTTGGCATGGATCTTTAACACTTCCTTTAGACTTTCACAATCCCTTGGCTAATATTGCTGGCAGATCTCTTTGTGGAGAAACATTGACCATCATGCTGAAGGATGCCTTGTCCTTATCCTTGCTGTTTCCTGGGTGCCTTCCACTGTACCACAGCTCCCATTGCTAGGCATTATACTTGGGAAAACTGCCTGCTTGATTTAAAAAATAAAAATAAAAAAAGTGGGGAAGAAAGAGAGAGGGGAGAAAAAGGGCTTGTGTGCCTATGGTGAACTTAATTAACATCACTGGAGGGACAGCAATAAAGTACTTAACAGAGCTATAGTGAAACCTTGCAAGGCATGAACGAGTCAAAATATTATTGACATATCCAATTATTTGCAGTTGTGGGGGTTTTGTTTTCTCTGACGACTCCTGAAAATAATAAAGCACTTAAAAGTTCCGCTTTCACTTGGCTGACCCAGCGCTCTCGCAGCAGCACAGTGTGTTACCCCGGGAGGGAGCTGAGCCGGAGCCAGCACAGGGCGAGGAGCGCTGAGAAAGCAGTACACACAGTCCCTCTGGAGGGGAGCAGCTCACATTCATCTCTAGGGGCTCTTCCTGCCTGGCCTGTATTATTTATTTTACTATTATTAGCATTTCTGAGACACCAATCACTATGGTAACTGTGTGCCCATAATAACTTTGCATCTCTGTGATTCTCTCCACCAGCGGTTTCTCTGTACTTCGCAGTTGCTAATTGCTTTCACCCCGCATGCATGGCCCGTTGCACTCTCTAGGTTATTAAACCTAAGGACCTGCTACAGATGGGAAGGCTGAGGTGCAGGGAGTTTAAGGGATGAGGCTTTATGGGTCTCCTCACTCCTGGACCTGCCTCTCCAGAATAAATCTGCATTTCAGCTTCTTTCCCTGGCTTCTTAGAGGTGCACTGCATTAGGGACTTAAGCCATCAACCCCTTCTAGGCTTCATCTTTCTCTTTAAATTGTTCCTATCACTTTTCTTCTGCTTGCTGAGCCCTTGAGACGTAGTGCTGGGAGCCAGGGAAGGCTCTGGCTGAATGATCTTGATGAAAATATTTCTCACAGCTCTTCAAGAGTGCATTTTGCCCCAGCCTTGCACAGACAGACATAGTGGGCACGGTGACCCCATGGCAAGCATGAAGAAGGAAAATGGGAGGACCTCAGTGGTTGGGCAGATCAGCTGTACCCTCTGCCAGCTTCAGAGGTGCAGCCACATGGTATTCAGCATTGGAGATATTCACTGAGGGACCACTGTGGTGATCCCCACAAACCTGCTGGTCTTGGAGGAGAAACCCCCCAAACATCCAGATCACAGGGCAGCGAACTCCTCCCTGCGTTTCGCTTCAGTTTTCAGCAGCAGCCAGGACTCTGTGGTTGCAGTCACCCACTGGCGCAGTAGTGTCATTTTTAATCCTTTTAATATTTCTCTTTTTAAGAGCATCTTAGCTCAGGGGCCACATGGAGGCTGAATGGCAGGAAGCCTGTAAGCTCTGGGGTTGTGGAGGGGAAAGACACAGTCTGCAGCAGTGCCAGTATGCACATCACAGGAAGACTTATGGCTGATTTTCACATATATCTATAACATCTGTGTGGCTAATAAAATTGATGGAGTTTGTCATAATCAGCCTGTACTCTCCAGTGAGAGAATTATGTCTGAGCATTTGGAAATCTCATGCACAGGCAGTTACTGAGGGAATGCTGTGAAGATTAAGTTGTTTCTGCGCGGCAATGAATGCCCACGCTGAAACGCGCTGCCGGTGTCTGTGCTGCAGTGGGGTCCTCAGGATGAGTGTGCTGTTAAGTGGGACACTTGGATTAACTAGAAAAACACGCTTTTATGTGCTACCTGCCGTCACAAGTGTGCATTTACATTCATGCTGTTGCACTTTAATAGTGGATTCCCAATGCAACCAAAACTAATCCCAGAAATATTGAGTGGAGCAGCCCTGGTCCTCGCTCCGTGTGGAAAAGGGGAAGTCCCCCCAGAACAACATAAAGGCACCGCTCTGATCTCCCACAAAACCCTGACCCACTGGTGTTCCTGGCATTGCCTGTGCCTCAGGGTTGGTTTTTGGAAAGGCTTGAGCTCCTGGGCTCGCTCTGGCACAGGGTATCGTGTCCTGCCCATCACTGCCACCTGCTGCCTTGGGGCTTTTGGAAGCCCAACACCCAAAATCCATGGGGGTGGAATGAGCTGAACCTCAGACATGCTTGTCCTCTGAGGGCTGAAATGTGAGGAATGGGTGTTTTGTAAAGTTGTGGTTTTTTAGAGAATTATACAGTAACCTTTTGTAATAATGTTACTTAGTGTGCTACTTCCTGTGGGGTTTTTTTTCTGTTGTGCTGAAGAGCTGATAAAATCCATGTTCTTTTGCTGGATCAAATGTAATCAGCTGATAGCTGTCAGGTTCCCCAAGAAAAAAAATGGACAAATAATGCTGTGATGACAAATTCTGATCACATTCGTTTTATAAGCAGAGATAGTTGCAGTTTAATATGTGATGGATTGAAAAACAGTACTCAAGAGAGATTAATACATTCTGTATTTATTTACTGCATTTTGTTGGCTATGGGCTTAAACAAAATTGGTTTTGCATCCAAAATATAATCTGAATGCTTGTGAACACAAGAAGGCAGAGGAACACAAGTCATTTGGGCATCCAATTCCTTTGCATGTGTGTGTAAACACTTCTTTTTGAAATATCAGAGTGGGCAACATTTAGCAGTTTGTTAAAAGTATGGACTCTGATTTTTCAAGGTGGTGTCTTGATTTGCTATGGATCTGGAATATGTGTAATTCTGACTTTGGCAGTTCTGTACCTTCTGCTTCTTCACTACCCTGTCAGCTTTGTGGTTTAGGAAAACTCCTGGAGCAGTGTGTGACATTGCTGTTTTGAGTTCAGAAGAAATCTAAACCAAATGAACCTCTTTGGGAACTCCCCTGTCTTTCTGGGATGGATATAGCCATTCCTGCTCCACCTTTTGAAAGAGTTTTGGGGCCTGACCCAAAACACATAAATTTCTGAGGATTTCAGCTCAAAACCATGTTCCTATAAAAAGTCAGCACTGTACTGCCATTTAAAAGTGAGTTCAAGTCTTTTATTGTTTTAGATCCAATGATAATAAAGACAAATGCATTGGATTAATAACTCTCCTACCTTGAAATTTAATTTAAAATCTCTTGTAATGTAATCACATTTGGGTGTGCCATTACCCAGATGGAGAGAAATTTGTTTTGTTGAGAAATTGCTTTAGCATAAGAATGAGTTGAGTTTATTAACAGGGAAAAAAACATGACTCCCCTCCCCAGCCACTCCCCATGCATTCCAAAAATAAGAAACTCATTTCAACATGGACATTACTGGTTAAAAAATAATTACACATAATGAAATGTCATATTTCACACATACTCCCTGCAAACCATGCTTCTTAGTCTTCCCCAAAACACTGCAGGGTGTAACCGGCTCTTTCTTCCTCCTTCATGAAAAGAGTATTTCACAATGGAATTGTGTGATGACAAAAAATGGTGCTGGAAAAGCATCACTACCCAGAGAGACATAAGGAATTGCCACAGGCCACTGCTTATAATCCCACGCAGAATTAAGTAGTCAGTGTATCTCTTTCCAGGGCTCCATTTTTCTTTTGTGACCTACAGCCTCAACGAGAGTTTTTACAGAAACGAAACACCGCGGAACAGCAAATTTGGGAGCCCTGTCACTTGACAAAAAATGTTTGGCTTAGAATGTTATTTTTTTAAAATGTATCTTTCAGCCGCTGTCATTAAAATTGTTAAATAGCTTTAGGAACTTGTTTTGTCAATTACCTTGGGGACAAGTATGAAATACTGGGCTGTTAAACGTGTGCCACAAAAAATAAACTGCGCCGGGCGAGAGCGGCAGGAGGAGCGTTCGCGGGGCTGGACACGCGCCGGCACACCTCGGCTCCTCATGGATCCTCCCCACTGCTGCAGCGGCTCTAATTAGTTGGGATTAGGTATTCCCAACTCAGGGAGATGCTCTCCATAAATATTTGTTTGCATTTAGAAGCAGATTTCTGCAAAGGTTCTGGTGCTGACAGTTTCCCTCCGGGAGCACTGGCAAAGTGAGGATGCAATGCCCAGATGTGCACGACGTGTGTGACCCGTGTTGTGCACTGGGGCCCCTTAATCAGCTAAGTTTTGGGTTATTTCTTCAAGTAGGGCTTTGATGGGGCTGACTCTTACATTTTGGAATATATTTAGTACGTAAAAGAACATGTACACCATTTTGCATTAAACTGAATTGCACAAATGAATTTTGTGCCTGAGAGCAAGAATATTCATTGTATACATTAATGCTACCTCATTTCTACTTATTTATTTCTAAATATGGGTGTTGCTGAATGTCTCTGGAGGGGAGTATTGCAGTTCTGTGGGTTTATGTTTGGATTATTATGTTTTACTCCTACAATATTCCTTTTTAAACAAATACGTAGTTATAAGCCAGTGACATTGCTAAGAAAAGACACTACTAGAGATTATGATTATCATAACTTCAGTAGACTGGGGTAATGGTGCTAAGTTAAAGTTCCCGTGGCAAGATTTTTGCATATTCCAGGGATTTTTCAGGAGAGTGAGAGGGAAATCCCAGATCTTGGTGGGTTTTTTGCTCCTTAAAACTCTATCCTGAAATACAATAGGTAGAAATGAGAGGAACAAACTAGGCAGGAAAGGAACAAAATAGGAAGGTAAGGAACTGATTGGAAACCCCAGGAACAGAATAGAGAGGGAAGGAAGTTTAAAAAAATATTTTAATTCTTCTTGAGTGAAAGAGTTATGTGGGGGAAAAGAACGCTCATTTTAATTTTATGAAATGAAATTTTATACATTCTCTCAGTTTAATGCCCCCATCTACTCCTGCCTGTAATTAACAGTACTCAACAGTACCACTTATTAACCTCAGTAGCACTTCATTTAAAACAATAGTTTGCAGGATTACAGTCTGTTTTTCACTGCAGTGCATTGCTGGATGTCTGGGAGAGGTTCTACAGCCACCCAGAACCCACTTCATCCTCAAATCCAGGCATACTTTACATTTAGAGCTTTGAAAACCAGCTAAATTTACACCCAGCTTGCTCTGGAAATAAATCTGCTCATTTAGATGAGGTCTCATTTGAAATGGCTTAGCCCAACAATTAATCATTTCATTTTCTTTATATATTTGTGGGTGTTTGAAAGAAGTTTGATTAGTTACCAGTGATTACACTTCCCAACACCCTGCAAAGGAAATAATAAAATAAAACCCATCAGGCTTTTGTAAGGATTGCTGGGGCTGAATTTGGGCTGAATTTAATAGCGACTTACTAACTGGCAATTATTTGTCTGCCTTTAACAGGAACTCCATAATGAAGGAGGTTATCACCCAGGAGTTATACCCAGCTTGTTTTTAAACCTGCAAAAGGGACATACTGTGAACAAAGCAGTGATGGCTCTCAGGTTCCTCTCCAGGCACCAGGAGAGCAGTGGGGCTTCTTTTGGATCACCTGAGCACATGTACCACTAACCCATCCTCTGCCACCCCCTGGGACACTCAAGCTCCTCCTGCCCATCATTTGGGCTCCTTCACTGAATGCAAATGAACAGAAAAGCTTCCAGTCACTGATCTGTTGTTGCTAAATGCACTAAATTATTTTAAGGAGTCCTGAGATTCAAGATATTTTTCTAATCCACGGGTTTTGGCTTATAAGGAGATGGAGAGGGTAAAAGATCATGTTGGTCTGAGCAGATATTACACCTTTAAAGCTGCCTGTGGTTTTTTATCTGTATTGTGGCCAAAGTGGATGGATGTCAGAGTTCAACACACCCATGCTGTTTAACCTGGTGCTATTATCACAATGACCTTAACCAGCTAGGCAGTTCACAGAGCAGGCACTAAACAGAGCATGAGATGAATTTAATGGATTACTAGGGAGTATGTTATTGCAAGGAGAAGCACCTGTGGAGCAACATATTTACCTCAGTTCCACTGAATGAGCATGTTGAAAGTGAATTGGCACAGCCTTCTGCTTTATGAAAGGAAGTATTTTGTCATTCTTCATGCTTTCATTAAGAGGATTTAAGGCAGAGGATGCTGAAATGGTTCTGTGTTGGCACCAAAAAAAATCACAGATTAATAGTGGAGCTTGAAAATAGTAAAGCATCTGATTTTTGCTTTTTCATCAACAAGCCTAATAAACCAGGATGAAACTATTAACATACAAATAGACAACCTTCTGATTAAAACAGCAGCAGCCAGCCCAGCCTGGAAAAGACCTCTTCACGCAGAAAGCAATTATGATGGCAAGTGTTGTCCGATTCACTTCCATTTGCAACAAACTTAGAAAATCAAAATGTAACCAATCATAATTTTGCAGAAAACCTGGTGCTATTTAAAAACGAAGATGCTCTTGATTTTTTTTTGTCATGATTAGCATTTTAGAAGCCCCCAAATGTACTATAAGGTTTACTCCTTTGAATTTCTACCCCAGGAAAATACTGTAAATAAGGAGGAGTAAACCGTCAAGATAAAGTATTGTGGGAAACCTCCCCAGAGGAAGGATGGATATTATCCTAGATTGTACTACTATAGTATACTTACTTTCATTTCCCTCATCTCCCCTAAGATGGCCATCTGTGGACAAAAATACACTTACTATTCCATCCTTTAACCATCTACCTCCTGATGACGATGATGTGGTGGAAAGAACCTGATTTTAAAGTCAAGCCATGACAGCTGATACCACTCAGATGTCCCAGCTTGGAAATTTTGTTTTGTCATGAAAGGAATCACTGGCACGGGAGAGTTTTCCCTCATGACCAAGCAGACCTGGTTTCCTGTTGACGCGGACCGAGCGTTCCGCGCGCGAGCTATCGCGGAAGCGTGTCCATGGTGTGTTCACCCCCCGGAGCAGGGAGGCTTTTCAGTAACTCTCTGCTGCCTAATTCCCGTTTATGCAAGTGGAGCATAAGTGGTACCAAGCCCTAAATAACTTCCTCTTTCCCCCGTTCAGAAAGGGTGTAAATGCATGCCAAAATTCCTCCTCATTCAGTGAAGTGCAGAGGCTCATCTGTAATTTAAAGCACGTGTTGTAGGATGGGTTGTTTTCTGAGAAGAACACGTGTATGTTGAGGTTTATTTTTCCTTGTCGTGAACATCGATACACAGCGTTCATTTCAGACCAAGGAGTCACGATGCACTTTTCCAGGTAGAGGTAGGAGTGTCTGTAGAATTATCTGAAGGAATCCATTTCATCTGAGAGACACAGTTCTCTTGGATGTTTTGAAAAGATATCTTAACATGCTACCTCTGAAATGTTGACACTTTTTGGTATCTATCCTAATTTTGATACTGAGGCAGGTGTGCATTTACTGTGCCAGTGAATTCATCATCCCGTTACATTTCCCTTTATTTAAATTTATTTTCAATATCCCTTTTCTAGCAGAACATAAATCTGGTAGCTTCTCACATGTTTTGGTGGTCCAAACCTGATCATTATATATTAGGAAAGAATTTGGAGAGTATGCTGGATGATGATTTCTGCATCACACAGAGTTGAAAACCTAATTAGACAGCTAAAGTAGCCTCCAAATATGCAGACGCTCTTTTACACTCCAAAATAGTTGCATCAGCTATCAATCAAGTGGATAAGTGATGCAGACAGGCAACTGAGGGTTTTCATTTGTGAGTAATATTAATTGTGGGTGTAAAATGAAAGATATAATAAGTGATGAAGGTACCACTCAGTACTGGGATGAAACATTTTCTGAAGTTAGCTCCAAATGGAGAGTTCCAATTGGAACAATTGTATAAACAAGTTAAATTTCAGCTCAGCACTGACCATTGTATGTTCTTGAAAAAATATATAGAAGTGTCCATTGATTATTGTTCTCCTTGATTTTGGTTTTCCAGCCCAGTATTCTGGCCAGTTGTTCATTAGTCTGGGGTAATTGGGATGGGGGAACAGCATTCAGACCTTGGTTCAATATGCAAGGCAAATGAAATATGCAATTATCTGATACAGAGTCACAGAATTGCACCACATGGAAACAAAGAGTGCCAAATCAAGACCACATGTTTTTAAGAGGATTGTGAATTTAAGTGATATGCAGCTAAATGTCATCTATTTGCAAATAATTGAGGAATTTGAAAAAAATCCTTTTGAAGGTTTTCATGAATATAGTAATTGTAAAAACACTTGCCAGGATTTTTCTGGGGTCAGTGTCCAGAAGTCTGAAATTGAGACAGAAATGACTCTGTTCCTGATTATCCTTTCTGAATGGGACTCCTGACTGCCCTTCAATGGGGTCTGATCATTTTCCCATTGAAGACTGGACATCTGAACCAATGCTTTCAAGCAGTAATTGACCTCATGAGTCTTCAGATAAACCTTTAAGGTTTGGGGTTTTTTTTTATGAATCGTGTTCAAATGAACCATTCTTTATTTAAAATCTGAAAAATCTCAGAGATGCTTTCTGCTTGATGTTTTAAAAGTTTTTTTGATAGTGCATTTAGGCGTTTCACTCTTATGTCTGCAGTGGCTTGACAAAGGACCTCTTCTTTTCCCTTATTTAGATACTGGACAGAGCTCTTCAACTCACGTCTGTCACTGAGGTCTACATGTGGTTGCTAAGCCTCCCCTATCACATGGAAGGGTGGAGACAGGGCAGCAGTTTTCTCTGGAAAAGAGACAGATGATCATGCCAAGTCGCAGAGAAGTACTGGCAATGGCCTTCCTGGGGAGAGATTGAGACACACTTTCGACATGAGCCAACACCCATTTTTAGATGAAAAACGTTCGTCCCACCATCTAACTCTGCAGTGTCTTCTCCAGCAGACACTTCTCTGGGAAAACACCCACTGCTGTGTCTGGGGCCAGTGGAGATCCTGTGACTTGCTCTGCGGATCCTCAGTCAGCAGTACCGACTCTGCCTGTGCTCATCCTCTTTTTATTGCATCTTTGCCTGCACAAAATACTGTGAACAGCCAACTGGCCACAGTTAAACAGGAGAATGTGAGTGAAACAGGTTTCCCCTGCCTGCTGTCTTGTTTCCAGAGATTTTATGGTGGTACCTTGTCTTGTTTGTCTCTGCATTGGTCTGGTCATCATCTTCTATTGCCTGGCAGTTTGGGGCCAATATTCAGGCAGCAGGAGTCTAACTGGGCTCAAATCTCCCCAGGCTGGTGTGGGAAGGTTCACAGGGAGCCTGCTGTCAGTATGTGCACTGCTGGTTCAGGCAAAGTGAACTCTGCATACGCAAACAATATAATTATGGCTAAATTCAAGCCCAAAGGAATCACTATCTTGTGCTTTTCTCTCACATGTGTATTTTTAGACTAGCTACACTTTGGATACCAGCTTGCATAAATCCTGTTGTCTTGATGGTTTGGGTTTTTGGTGCTGGGACAGGGTGTGTAAATCTATTAATTCAGTTAAACCAGAGTAACAGTTGAATTTAGACAGGTCTGCCATAGAGACCTGAAACACATACCCAAGATAAAGCAATTCCCAAATCTCACTGACATATGCAACCAAATAAATAGTTTTAAAAGATTTTGTAAAGACACTAAAGATTTTTATAACTATGCCATTAAAATACATTTTAAGAGCACAAAAGGGCGAGAGAGTATTTCCAAATGCACACTGCAAAGACCTTACAGACTGCCAGAAATTTTTGGAAATTGAGGAGATAGCAGTATCTTCTATTTGGATAACCATGCAGAAAACAAGTGCTGTGAGCATTGGAAAGCCCATGGAGCACAGGGATGGGATCAGAAGGCAGAGGGAAGGGCACTTTGTGGGCTTTATTGTGTCCCAAGCCTGCATCCTATTTCTTACACCAAAGGAACACATCATGTTGGGTTTTCTCCAACAAGCAGGATATTGTTTAAGTCCTTTTTTAACAAAGTATTATCAAGTTTATTTGGGGTTTTTTGTTTTGCTTTTAATTGGGAGCAGCAGCAAAGTTCAGAGTACCATAAGCAGATGTTACAGGGACACGAAAGTACAAGATAAGGTGCTTCCTACCACAGGAAGGCTATTTTAATAGTTGGTTTTTAAGCTGATATTTACGAAGGAAGGAAAGTCAAAGGCAACAATAATTAATGTCATCATTATGGTGCTGATTTTCAGAGAAACATAGTGGGATTAGGAGCTTAGTCATTTCAGCTTTGCAGAAGACTTCAACACAAGATCAGGCAGCAGTTGAAATGAGCATCAAAATCTAGGGGTTTTTTCTCTAAATTTTATATATGGAACCTATATTTTTTTCAAGTATATGGGTTGCAGATGGAAAAGAATGTTAAAAAAAGAGAAGGTAAATTTACAGGTCTCACCGTCTTCCCTCATTAATGGTTCTCAGCAAAACATGCTGAGCTTTGTGACTTTTTATTTATCATTAAAACACAATTTTTGTTATTTGCTGAATGGTTAAAATTTTTTTCCTGATAATTTGGGGAGGTAGCTGTTTATCATATGGAATGATAAACAAAAGCTGCAAAAGTCTTTTCAAATGGGTTAGTTTGCAGCCCTATAGAGCAATGCTTCATGAGTTTATTTGCACCGTCAGGAGAATCTAAACTAATTTAATTCATGGTAGGGAGCATATGTTAATGACTTCTCTGGGTGGAGGAAGGTAGTGCACACCTCCCTTCTAACTCAGTGGTCCTGATCTACAAGCAGGCCAAGAGATCAAAACCACATGCTGTCTCATGGTAAGAATTGAATTCATGTTCTCCTTAGATGCTTTTATACATCACAAAAACCACTGGTATGTTTGCTACCACATCAAACTGTCCAAAGGTTGAATTAGGTACAGGCTGGATGGGTCCCTGAGCCGGTGGGTGGCATCCCTGCCCCTGGAAGGGGATGGAACTGGAGCATCCCTAAGGTCCCTTCCAACCCAAGCCATTCTGTGATTCTGTGATCTCCCTGCCCAGCAGAACGAGGTGCTGCTGGCCAGTGGGAGAGGAAGGGAGGGAGCTCTGTTGTGAGCTGAAACTACATTTCTGCTACCCCAGCTTCCTCACTTGCAGGCTTGTTCTGACTTAACAACTCTGTGGCCTTCACAGGCTTGAAAAACTGTATAAAGGAACCAAAAGAAAAGGTATTTCAAGGAATGAAATTAAGAATTGTAAGGATCTTTGAATAACTAGTGTTTTCAAACTGGGTTAAAGCAGACTTAGAGTAATCTGACATGATGTAATCCTAGTGAAGTTGCAGGAAAGCAGAAATTAAGTATTTATTTGGGGTATTACAGTGTCTAGTATAAGATATTGTTAAGTACTGTCAGTAACTCATTATATATTTATTTAAAAAGATAAGAACTTAAAAGAAAAAAGAAATTTGAGATTAGAATGTGGTTGCTGTACATGCATTATACATGCTTCTCCTTCTGTTCCACTAATGGATCCTGACTGCCAGAACAGCGAAACGAACCACTGAAATTAGCGGAACTAAGACCCAGATCTATTAAAAATTTTCATTTGCCTCCAGTGTGAGGTTTCAGACAGATCCCTTATTTCTGCGAAGCATTTCCAAGGTATCACAGCTATGCTGTAAAATGAGGTTTCTGTCAAAGGGAACAAACGTGGTGGTAGAAGCCATTGAAACTTCTGTTTCCTAATGGCCACACTGCAGAGATGTGAAAAGGATGAAGCATTTCTAGTGGCACATCATTAATGCTGGTGGAAAGCTGAGGAACTTCTGGGGAAAGAAACAGCAGCAGCAGAAAGAGCCTGAGATAAATGAAGCAGGAGTCATCAACATGGAGATGCCACCTTAATTATACCATATCCTGCAAAGAACTAAAGGCAGAAACAAAGCTGAAACCAAGAGGCACCAAGCCATCCATGTAGGCTTCACTACCTGATCTCACTGGGATTTTATTAACTGGAAATAAAAGTCACTCCTGGAAAATAGGACCTCTTGTCTGTCAGTCCTGGTGGTCTCCCACTGCTGGAGGAGTGGCTAATCCCAAAATTTCCATATTCTGAGCTAAAATCACAGGTGAAATGTTATTGCAGTTGGGAATTTAGTTATGGGTCATCAGATAAATAGAATATGGGATGAAATTTATGGGCCAGAGTAGTTACCCTTGTAAGGGGAAAAATTCTAGTGAAAATCATATTAAAATACACTGTGGAAGTGTCAACAGTCTGGTCTTCAGTACAGAACGCTTATCAGGAAACCCTCCAGTATTAAGTTATGTTTCATTTTTAATGCTGCCCAAGCATGCTCTGCTTTTGCCAAAGTAATGGAATTCTGAGCCTTTTCTGGGACTTTCCATATGACTGGGGGTTTAAGTTATGTCCTTCAATTTTTACTTTTTTTTTTTTTTTTTTTTTTTTTTTGGTAATGGGAATCTGTAGTGCCTGGAAAATTTGAGGCACTGAAAGAACCTAAAAAAATGTATATGCAGGATAGGGTTTGGGTTTCTTCTGAGTCCTGGTCAGACTCTGGAAAACAGAACCAAACCTCAGAACTGAGAATTCCTTCATGAGTTTTCAACATTTCTGCTAATGCCGAGTTCCAGGATCTGGTTTACATTGGGAAACCTTGACTCCTGGCTCCAAAGGGTTCAATTAGTCAAAATGGTTGGCAGATGGAAAAAATAATTAAGTTCCATCCAGTGTTTTGTACAGTAAAAATAGACTCAAGACACAATGGCCTTACCTTGAACTTTGCAGGCCAGCGTCACATAAAGATAAAGAGGGAGTCAGCTTTTAGGAGCTGGATTATCTACCAGCACACCAACAGTGTGAAGCTGGGCTGTGAGGGCCAGGGGCACCAGAACGTGCAGGCTGAGCACATGATTATTAGCTTAATGATTTTTTTAGCCCATACTGAAGATGCAAATTCTGGCAATGAGAAATAACTTGACATGGATATTATGAGATTACCAAAACCTCATGATAGTAGTAATAACAATAATCATCTGTTATTTGAAGAGCTGCTGAAATGCATGGAAATTTTAAAATACTATTCTTAGAAATATTTCTCCTAAATGCTTTGTCTTTCCTGAAAATTACAGAAAAGTAGATAGATAACACTTTTCTCAAACATTTTTTTATTTTATGCTTAAATACAGCCTTAGATGCCCAGCTTCAAGAACCTTAGTTGAAAAATACAATTTTGCACCAGAAAAATAACCTGTGCCATAATTTGACATTAAAATTATTTTCACTTCAACTATACTAAAAGATAGGTGGAACAAAGAATTAGATCCCCCATTACACACCTGATCATTCTGAATAATGAATATATTCACAAAAAAAGAGAGGCATATAGGATAAATTTACAAATTGGAAAGTTTGGCTTACTACACAAATGATTTATTAGGAAACAAGCTGTAGTGAAAATTTTATGGCCAAAGCGATGTTTTGGATAATAAATTATACATTACAGACAATAAAAAGTTGACAGATTCCCCACCACTGTCAACGATAGTACCTGGCAGTACAGGGTGCGTGGGCTTTGGGGATTTATCTCTAAGCATAGAATGAAATCTCCAGGTGGTGGGAATTACTAGGGCAGAGCAGAGCTCTAGGTTGTAATATTAAAATAAAGTTTTCCAGAAAGCGCAAGAGTTCCATGTATCCACAGTTGCACATCTCCACTTTTACATCCGCTCTTGGCTGTCACTCAGGGCTGGATGCAACTGGGTGCTCCTCATCTCGACGGGATGGCGAAACGAATTACACAGATCTCTGTGCAAGTCTCATCAAGCTCCAAAAGGTGAGGTAAGTCTGCTTCCTCTTGCTCACGTCCTTCCTTCTGTTTCCTAAACTTCTACCAGGTACGATTGCCATCTCTTTCCCTCTCCCGCATCCCCGCTCCAAGGCTGCCCTGCCCCACTGGGGCTGCGCCCACCGTTGCCACCCCACAGTTTTCCACGGCAGCAGGGGTTTGTTACATGTTTGAGCAGCACTGTGGGTCCAGGGTGAGGACAGGAGTACACGGGGAGGCTCCTGATGGGATATCATGGAGTGTTTTGGCAGCACTGGAGTGGTTGAATCATGTGACTGGTGCTGCAACACCAGCGCTCTAAAGAAGTGATGTCCCCGAGTTTGTGATTGCTCTGATGGCCTGGGCTCCTCTGAGGGTGCAGCAGATGGCCCCCACCTTTCTCTTCATGGAGTGTGTTTATTTGCGGTGGTAGTCCAGAAAACCCACTGAATCAACCCCAAATCATATGGTGTTTGGAGGGATAAAGATGTTCAGCTAAGCCTGGGAATCATTAGGTGGCTGCCTTGGAGCCAAGCTGTTTGGATGGGGCTCAGTTTCACAGCTGGCAGAAGAAGGAGAATCTTTTTCTCCTTCAACTTATGAGACTGTCCACAACAAACTTGCAGAGCCACTTCCCAGTTCTTGGGGATTCCTGGGATGGTGGAGTGAGTGGATGTCCTGTTTGGTGAGCTCTAAAGCCATTTTGTTGGTGCATATGTGCAACGGGGTGTCTTTAAATTTGGAACCTGCCCTGTATTGTTTTGTGGTTTGGATCCAAGTATTGGATGTCTCTGTGGGATAATAGCAGTTGGATCTTGGTATTTAAAGTAGAATGTGGCAAAGGTGAAGGGTCTCAAGAGGCAGAATTTTCCTTTGAGTCATGACACTAGTTTATTCCATCTGAACCTCCAATGAGCAGTCAAAGCCCTGATTTCTCTAATCTCTCAAGGGCCAAGCTTCCTGGGTTCAGCCTGTCCCAAAGCATGTGCTTCTGACTTGACACAGCTCTCCTTAGAGGCCAGAAAAAATCAATGTATACTGTTGTGTTAAACCCAGTGAGGATTAGCAGAAGGGATGTGGTAATGAATTCCACATGAATATGCTGCAGCAGACCAGTCCTACAAAGCACAGAAATAATTTGGGGGAAAACCTGCCTGATTTGCTTTCCAGCCTGGACTGATGGCTGAGCCTTCTCTTACCTGGAACAAGGGTATTTCCTGGGATGCCACTGGCATCACTGGGGTGGTGTGAGGTGTGGTACCTTGCCCAGCGTGGGCAGAGCTGCCGCTGCACAGATCAGAGCAAGCAGCACATCTTGATGTCTGCTGCGACTCATGAGGTGAAGGCTTTGATGTAGGTCCAGGACCTGGCCCTGTGATGCAAGATGCACTGCAAAACCTGCTTTTCAGGGAGCACATCCGTAGCCATGGGATCTTCAGAAACAAAATCTTGTCCATCAGGAAGCCTGTAACAGTGATCAGTACTCAGGACTTCCTGAAGAAGAGTTCCTTGTCCTAGATTTGACATCAGTATCCTCCACCTCTGGGGAGGCTCAGGCCTGTCTCATGCTGTTACATGAATTACCAAAGCAAAGGCTTTAGGTTTTGCTTCCAGCTCAAAAGCTCTTCAGTTCCAGCATCAGTGCTCCCACTGACAATGCTAAAATACCTTTTTGTGTGATGTTCTGTAATTGAGTTTAGTTGTAATACCTCAGAAATACACTGCAGTGAAAACCTCTAAGTTTTCACTAACAGAGCAGCTATGCCAGCTGGCTAAGAGAATCTGGTATGATAATTTTTCTACTTTTTCAGCCACTCACCTCACTTTTACCTCTTTTCACTAGTCTGGCTCTGGCTCTTCTCTTTGGCAGTGCTCCTGTGCCCACGTGCCTGCATGCGCACACACAGGCTCAGGCAGATACTCGTAACCTGACTTCACAGTTCATCCCTCGCCCTTGTTAATTGTAAGAAAAAAGGGAAGGAAGAATGAAAACAAGCGTTACACAGAGGAATGAGGCAAAAATAGAAATCCAAGGATATGGTGGTTGCGAGGGATGCCCAGAAATTTCTTTCTGGGCTCTCTTTTAATCATCTCTCATACTTCGCTTCGCTGCTCTTCTTTCAGCTGCTCAGGCCAGGTTTCTTGGTAGACTTTTACTGCCAAATGCTATTATAACCAAACTGCTCTGATCTTTGGCCAAATCTTAGGAAAGAAGTGGGTGTGCTGCAGCATTGGTGAGGCAGTGAGGGAACTCTTTACCAAGGCTGGAATGGCAAACATGACTGTACAGATGAGAGCTGCGGGAGCAGGGCTGCAGTGCTGCCATGGGGTTTGGTTTCAGCTGCTGCACGCAGGGAAGAGCAGCCCTGAATGTCTAGGACATGCAACCCTTTGAGCTACAACCACCCAGATGCTAGCACACAACCAGGAGAGCATGAACATCTTCTGAAGTGCTGGGTACCTGAGACACCATGTGGGTTTTGCTGACGTGTCCCCGGGCTGTGCTGACGAAGTGCAGATCCCCAGCAGGAGCAACCGAGGCTGTTCTGAAACTCGTGCCCACGCTGTCCAGGAGAGGAATCACCAAGGAGGCAGAAGGGTTCCTGTTGGGCTGTCAAGGCTGCATCTCCCCTCCTCGGGGCTTAGGGTGGGCTCCATGGCTGTGCCTGGCCAGCTCTGGGCAAGGACAAAAGTGTGGCTGGGGCATGAGGAGAGGCAGAGCTGGGAACACAGAGCCTTTACAAGTTCATCCTCTGAAGAAGTACTGGAACACCATTTAAACATAGTAATTTCTCTGCAAGACCTTGCTCCATGTTAATTATTAAAAGGAATATCTGAGCGAAAGACCAAAAAAACTCCAACATGCTATTCACAAATGCAATGAGATTGCAGGTTCCCAGAGCTTACACCGACTCTGTGCCATACATCTGCAATAAAAGTGTCTCTATTTGCTTAGCAGATGCACTGGAGTCATGCAGAGTTCAAATTTACCATACCCATCAAGATGCAAATCCCAAATTTTGTTTCGCATTGTCCCGTTGGTAAGGATGTTACACGCAGGTCAGGATTTTATCTCCCCCCAAGCCCTTTAAATGTGTTTATTCATTTTGTTTATTTTTATTTCCCAGTTTCCACATGTCGCTCCGTCAGATTTTCTGTTAGCAAGGCTGAGAGACGAATAACATATGTTACCCCACAACTGACCTTGAAGGGGAACTGAAGAAACCATCTTCCCTAGGGCTGAGATGTAATTCAGACACGAGCTTGCTCCGTAGAGGTCCTTTTCTGAAAAGACACTGCCAACTGCGTCGTAAGCCCTGGAAACATTCCTGCCTGCATCGATAGCAGAGCGTGAAGTACGTACCAGGGGATGTTGAGGATTTAGCCTTCTGTGCCATCCCTCCCTCGGCTCTCATAAGCAAAGCAAACAAATTCTTTGTGTCTTAGAAGAATCGGATAATTCAGCCAACTTGAGTCGTTTCCTTGCAGGCCTGGCTTTTCACCTGAGGGACTAGGTTTGCTGATCCTGCCCAGGTTAAAATGACTGAAAATCAATGTGGTTTGACAGCTGTGGGGAAAAAAAATAAATAAATGGATGTACAAACCGTTGAGCAACAAAGACTCTTGAAGTGGATACGAAGTGAGGCACAGAAAGAAACTGTTGTCTCTGATCTTCCTTACAGGCTCTTGATTCATGGCAGTCTGACCCTGACTGATGGGGTTGGTCTGACTCTTCCATGGTGTTTTCCACCTCCTCATACACTCTGCTCAGGAAGAAGTCGCAGGAGGGCCATTCATCTCTCCCCTGTCTGTTGCTGGCTGAGCTGGGCATGTCAAACAGAAGATTGGCAGGTCTGAGTTGCCTGAGCCTGGTGCTGCAGCCTGGTGTGGTGGTGCCCACTGCCCCGCTGCTGAGCTCTCTTTGCCTTTGAAACAGCAAAATATGGAAGTCCTCACCCAGTCCAAGCTGCTGATTAGACCCACTTGCATTCATCTCTTGGGCGAGTGGTCCAGAGCAAGGTCTGGAGAAGCAAGTCTAGGTTTTACTGGGAGTCAGTTATCTTGTCACAGCCCCCACAGGCCACCTGGATGCTCAGAAGCTGCTGAATTTAGACACCTCCAGGCAGAGGTTCCATCTCTGCCTGTCACCCTGCTATAGACAGCAGCTTTCCTGGTCCTGCCACCCAGCATTGAGTTCATGTAACTCCCCTCCTCTCTCCCCCAGTATCACTTCTTTCCTTGGGGAACATGATCTCTCTTTTTCACAGCAATTCAGCATTGAATTATGTCTTTGGAACATTTGGCCAGCATTCTCAGGCACATGGTGTGATTCCTGGGGCTGTCCTGTGCAGGGCCAGGAGTTGATCTCAGTGGTCTTTGTGGGTCCATTCCAGCTCAGGGTATTCTGTGATTCTAGGATTTTCCCCGAAGGTCAAGCAGTTTGGGAAGGGCCAGTCTGTGTGAGCAGGTATCAGAGGATGCCTCAATAGCTTGGTGTCACCCTCCAGTGACATCTCAGATCAACACAGAATTGCAGCACAGAGAGGAGATAAATGTTACATTCAGCATGACTTGCCAGTTCTGACACACAGGAACACTAAACACGTACCCTGACAAAATCCTAAAGTCATACCCGTTTGAATCCAAAAACCTGCCTCCTCAGTTAGCGCTTAGTAACAACTTCATATCATTTTCCCCATGTAATTAAAATGTCTTTCCTGAGCCAAAACTGAAATATTCTTTACAGCAGGCAATTCTTATGTAGAACTGTTTTTCTCTTTATTTTCTGTCAGTTTAATGTAAGTTTCTTGTTCTGTTTGGAGACATCCATTTTGGGAGTTATGACATTTCCTATCCTGGTATTTTGGTTGTGGGGAAGGAGGAAAGTGAACTGTGTACTTGCATTTCAGCTGGACCCAATATCAGCTCAAGTTCTGGATCCAGAAAATGTTTCCACAGGTTTATGAATACTACTTATGGCTGGCAAAGGATATAGGTAAAGTGTCACTAGTGAAGCTCTTAGGAAGGTTTGTTAATGCCCATGGCAGCCCAGGAATACCCCATGATGACATCTGTGTTAAGGGGAGGTGAACAGGGTCACGTACACATTTTCTTCGTGTTTTCATAATGTGGGTTTGATTTTGACTGCTTTCACATTTTTCAGCTCACCCATGACTCTTGCTCTCCAGCAGTGCTCAGCAGCTCCTGGGAGACCTGGAGCTCTCCGTGGCCATCCCCTTCTGCCAGTTTGGGATTTAGAAAACTTCCCCTTGTTTCTTTCCCTCTTCACTTCTTCCCCAAAGAGCTGAATTTCAGTTTTGTGCTACTTTTGGAAACATGGGTTCCTGTGATCTCTCAGATGTGCCAATGGGCTCACTGGCATTACAGGTCAGAGTTTCTGTCACCCCCCTAAAAATGGACTTACTGGCAAAGGAACAAAGCTCAGAAAATAGCATTTTAAACCTGTCAAGTCTGATTTACAGAAATCTTCCATGATCTAGAAAAGAAACAAGCAATCATTGCATTCTACTCCACCCTAATTTTAATTATAAAAAATGCTAGTATAGTTTTCCAGTTGAAATCCCTGTAAAGGAAATAAGTAGAGTTGGAGTAAATCTCCCAAATAAACATGTTTCTCAGACATAAACATGATAAATCTTTTCTTTTGAGAAAGATATAAAGAATGGTTAACTTAAAATATGCATATAATAACATATTACCCACAGCTTCTCATGTTTAAAAAGATTCCATATGCTGGGAAAACCCATAAAATAAAACCCAAGAAATGCTGCATCCTCTTTCTATTAATTTGAAACAGTCACTTAATGTGAAAAAGGAAAAGATAGAAAAAAATAAAGAAAACTGGTAGAACAGAATTATTTTAGTTTTTCTTAGAAAATCCCAAACAAATCAGTAACTCCAGCATTCCAATCTCTTCATCCTGTTTTTAGTGGTGTATTAATATGTAAACTCAATACTTCTGTTGAAAAATAGCTTTGGGTAAGGAAAAAATGGTAGCAAATTCCAGGGTGGCCTTACTAGCATTTTTGATTGAAAAAACTTGGAAAAATATTGTTGTTTTAGGATGATGAGAAGTGCTGCCATCTCTTGTGGTTTACCCAGGATTGTCCCAGGCTTGACTGTTGTCTCTGGTTTGGTTTAAAACCTAAAAAGGGGCCAGTAACTGTGGCTCCCTCTCTTCCCCATTCTTGCCCCATATTTAATGAGTAATTGATTTTAAAATAGTCCCACTGAAGAAGCTTTCTGTTAAAGTACCATGGATGCAACAGTCTACTTTTCCTCTTTATTTTTTTAAGAGGAGTTTATATCTCCAAAAAGGTTTATTCCATACAACTGAGTGGCTGAGCTGGGATGGTGGGAGCTGGTGAATAGACTGGGGCCAGGAGGACTTGTGCTTTGGGCTGATCATGCTTTTGACTTGGTTTATGAATTGCAGAAAGTAATTTGTAATTCACTTGAAGCCATTTTTGATTCCCCCTATTTTGTCAGATATCTTTACTTGATGTGCAGATGCAGGTAACTCTCTGGCAGGGGCACCCAAAACTGATCCTCCGAGGAACAGAGCAGAGTCCAAGACTTTCAAGACCTTTCAAGACCTTTCAAGACATGAACATGGGGATGGTGACTGTCCTGTTTTAGGACACAGCCCAGTGGTCAGAGCCCTTCCTTGCAGACCTGTTTTCAGCTGTCTGCTTTCAGTTTGGGTTATTTCCAGTTCTCATACATCCCTGTCTTGTGAACCTCTTGATCAACTGTGGATGCCCCAGACCTTGAAGGGTTCAAAGCCACATTGGATGGGGCCCTGAGCAGCCAGGTCTAGTGAAAGGTGTCCCTGCCCATGGCAGGGAGTGGAACTGAATGGCCTTTAAGGTCCCTTACAACCCAAAGGGTTCTGTGGTTCTATGCTGTTCGGGCTTTTGGCTTTGCAAGGGGTTGAGGCTCCCACCCAGCTTCAAATTCAAAACTCCTCATGCCCCAGAGAGGCCACAAACCTGAGCAGAGCTGGGAACATGCCGGGCAGGGAATGTGGAGCTGCACAAACCCACGCCCTGTGCTGAGCACCTGCAATTACACACAGGGTTCAGCCAGTCCAGAGTCAGCCAGACAGTGCTTCCCCAGCGTGGCACTCCAATTCCCTCTTTGTGCCAGCTGAGGGTCTCACCTGTTGCTGTGGTGGATGGGTTAAAGGGGCTGAGCCAGGCTCCAGCTGCTTGCATGGGTGGTGCGGGGACTGGGCTGGGCCAGCTGTGAGTTCAGCTATTCCCCCCAGTCAGCTAGAAAAGGGCTGTGTCTCCTGCACTGGGATTAGCACTGGGGGGAGGAAGGTTTTTATCGTAGGGAAGGAGGTGGAAAAAAACTGTGTTTGACTGATTCCTTGCTGAGCAGTGTCTGGGGAGGGTCTGGGCTGTGCAAAGCTGTCCTGAGAGGAGCTCTCTTGGCAGAGGGGTTAAGAGAAGCCTGACCCGCTGACTGCTTCACTTAACATCCAGGCTGGGGAGATGCTTGTTTAGCCCAAAAGCTTGGGTGAGGCAGTCAGCTGGAGTTCAAGATCCAGGGACTTAATGTCCCATGACTGAGCGCAGCTTGTTTGACCTGTAGTACAGATCTTGGGAAGAGGGAGCAGGAGTGTTTTCATGGTATGTGCTGAGCCTGCTCTCCCTGACTCAAACACCTCCTGGAAAATGAATAATTGAACATACATGTGACTATGTATAGACCCTTCTTCAAACAGAACCTAAAATGGGGCGGAATATCTTCCAACTTCATAGACTTTTTCTCCTGCTTACTGCACAGGACTGGCCATAAAATCCATAGGGACATGGCTTTACAGCAGGGAGCAGGCTTTTCAGCCCACGCTTCTCAGTGGCCTTCAACTGTGAATTCTATAAGCTAAGCAGTGTGGTGAATTTCTGCCTTCAAACTGAGCTGGAGTAGAAGGCAAAAACAAATTAATTCTGATTAGTTTTTTTTTTTAATATTATTTGCCAAGCCACACTGCTCCCTGCTAAAATCAAGTGATGTTACTATTGGCACAGTGGGTTTAAACTCTCTACTGGGTTTTGCATGTTTTAGTAAAGGATGAAACTGATTGAATGAGATTGTCTATTAGTTGCAGTAGATCAGCAGTTTCTTCTTTGTAGTGATGCAACTGATTGTCTGCCGAATAATACAGTGAGAATAGACTCAGTGTGCAAACCCTGTAAACTCTTTGAAGAAAAAGCCATGTCCTTTTTTTCCCCCAATTGCTTCCAAGCCAGTAGCTGCTTCTAATATTCCTGTATCCAGTGTGAGCCCAGTGCTGTTCAAAACACACATCAACTATTTGTCAAGAGCTGTAATTGTTAGGAGAAAAGGATGTTGAGGAAAGCAGAGTGGAAACAATATAGGAGGGCTGATTATGGAACTCCCTGGGCTGCATTTTGGGGCAGCTTGGTTCAAATCCTGGCTCTGCTACCTCCTTCTCCTGTGACCTTGGAAAAGTCTCTCAAACTGCTCAGTCTCGGTTCCACTCAGGTGTAAAAAGAGGTTAAAAGAGGCACCATTTTATATGCAATATATACTGAATAAATGCCTACACTGTGTATTAAATATGTGCCTGTATTAACTGGTAAAGCGAGAACAATTCTGCAAAGACTTGTGTGATGCCCAGGACACGGGGTCCTGATTTCACAGTGCAGCACTGGCAGTGCAAACCCCATATTAATTCTGTCCTTCTAATTCTTGACAATATTCGTTATCTGAACACTGAGTTTAAGTAGATGCTTATTTTTAGCCTGTGCATCAGTGGGCGAGGGAATGAAAGGGGAGGATCTCCCGCACCAAGCATTTTTTTTTTCAATATAGATACATTTCGCATAATATTACAGACAAATAAAGGGTTCTTACCACTCATAAGGTGTTATGGTAATCCTTCACGGAGCCCTTTTAATGAATAAACCAGGGATGCTTCATAGGTCGTTTATTAAGGGTTAATGATGTATCTTCTCTCTTTGGCATCATTCCCAGCCTAAATCAAGCCTGCTTCATCTCATATGGATATGAAAGACAAACTGTACAGATTGAAAACATCTGTATACTGAGTGAATGAACCACATGGCAGCAGTGTCATGCAGAGATTTACTTGAAACTGTCCCCTTTTGTTTGACTTTAGAGGAACAGCACAAATAAATACAGTAGGTTCTGTTTAAACAAAGAGGACTCTGATCAATAGAGGTTTGTATAGCTTATGACCTTCAACTATAAACAAAAAATTGGGGTAAACCCCACAAGTCTCAGGTCAATTGCCATCTTATTTACATTATTACGCCACTAATGTTCTAATCTCTCTTGCATATAAAATGCTTTATACAAGCCATCTTGCTTTGCTTCTCCATTTTCACTGGAGAGAAAAGGGGAGGTTGTGTTTGTTTCAAAGCAACCTGTGAGTGTGGGTACGAGTGTGCTGTGAATTTAGAGTACTGTGAACTTACAGCAAAGAACACAGACAAACCAGTCCAGGCAAATTTCACATTCCAGTAAATTTTGGTTGGGGTTTCTAATAGTTTTTGGTACTTTTTGAGAGGGTTCAGGCATCCACAAAGAAAAGCAAAATGGTTTGTGGCTTACCATAGGCAGACCTGGGCACAAGAAACATGACAGAGGCAGTGCCATATAGAAAATATTTGATCTGTTCTGGCTGTGAGCAAGGGTTGTCCCTTGGAAACACTTGAAAACATTTGCAAGTATCTGATAGGGACTGACCCTAGCTGCAAGTCTTTATTATTATTATTTTTGTTATTGTCTCCCAGCAAGATTAAGTAATTCCAAATACTGAGGGGATGACACTCCGGCATGAGTTCTGCCCCCATATCTCCAAATAACTAACTTGAATTGTAATTACTTTTTTTCTGGTACATTTTCTCATTTTCTAGATGGGAGAGACTATTATCTTAATCTGTTTCTGTCCACTTTTATCTTCCCTGGATAACTTTTAATCCTTTTGGTCAATTTTAACAGAAGACAAAGAAAGGGAAAAATGTGCCTATACTGGTTTGTGAATATAGGCAGCAAGACAGAGGAGAAATATTCCAGTCATGCCTTTCCCAGTGGTTGAATCTGTAGCAGGAGCCTTCATGACACATCAGAAGAGCCAGTCAAGACACACAAACCCAGGAGAACCCAGATTTATTAGCCTTGCTGCTCAGTTTTGCAGATGTTTTTCTTTGCTGAGGACATTCCTGCTCCCATTGACTCCAATGTTTTCAACTTCAGTGTTATCTGCTCTAATCTAGGAAATACTTCACTGCTGCTTCAAGTGCATTTTCTTGTGGAATTCAAATACTTTGTGGGGTAATGGAGGGGTAAGTCCCACTGGGCACATGTCTTTCCTCAGGGACTTGAGAGATCTGGAGAGATATTTCTGGATGTTGTCTGGCTTTGAATTTATGTTGGGGTTTTTTTTGGTAAAAATGCAAAGAGCAGCCAGGCATTGCTTGCCTACTTCTGTTCTCATTCCACTAGCCAGGTGAGTTTTGATCCGTGGAGCCGCATCTCAGCCCCACACCTCCCTGGCAGAAAATCTTACAGACATCTCAGTTTTGCAACTGAACAGTTGTGCTCTTGTCGTGCTTTCAGCATTTCTTCACAGCCCACACTTAGGCCCAGAAACTAGAGCTGCAAGTGCCAGTCTCAGCAGTAATGTCTCCCCCATCATTAAATAATTGAGTTAGTTCTGCAATCTGGAGCCCAGAGACACTACCTCATAGCTGGTGGGTCGCTGGCAGCAGGTTTGACAAAACCCTTTGGGGATGGCTACTGGAGGCTCTTTCCTGGCAGGTCCCAGCTTGGTTTGTTGGGTCAGTGGGGAGACAGGCAGGGCTCGCCACACCAGGCCCATGCCAAGCCACACTGGCCAAAATTGGCTGTGCTTTGGCTGGACCTTCCAGCACAGCGTTAGGAACACTGAAAAAGGGGCTGTGGTCCTTCATTGAAGAAGGGAAGGAAATTTATGTATCAGGGTCCTTGGGAGATGCTGTTTTGCTGCCCTCTAGGCAAAGATTAAAGCTTAAAATTTGGCAACTACAGAAAATGCCGTCCTGAGCACACCAAAGCAAAGCAAAGGGTTGGGGAGGTTGAAAGGCTTTTTGTGGGACTTCATTAAGGTGCGGGTATAAAATCTGTAGAAAGATCTCTGGGCTCAGATAAGGAAGATCCAGTGGTGTACAACAAAGAGTTATCAGTAAAGGCATCATAATTACAAAGTTCTTTTATATTAAAATGATGTCATGTAATAGGTTGAAGAGCAAGAAATAAATAAGCTGTGCAGATCTCCTTTATCTAAATAATTGTTTTCTTATGCATTAGGCTGAAAATTTCTCATATAATTCCAGTCCTTTAATGGTAAAAATGTATTCAATAAAGACTATGAAACTATTTTAACATTTCAGTAGTGTGCCTCACTTAGAGAATCCCAGAGTGCATCAGTGAAATGCAAATTTGCGGGAACCATGGAAATAGAGAACAGGATATGGAATGAGGGCTTAATGGGGAGTGTGTCACCACAGGGCTCTATGGTGAATATATAACCTCGTTTTAAAGTGTAAGAACTATTGTATGGAGATTTAGATATTTTTAAACTAAAATATATAATTGTATGGCTTCAAGTGTTGAGTATTCTCTTACAGAACTGTTCCTTGAGGATAAATCTTCATTTCTCTCCTGTGAAGAACTGTGCTGAGATCTGCCCATGGAAAATTACTTTCTAGGAGCAAGGATCACAAAGGACCTTTGCTTTCAGGCTTTTGTCTTCGAGGTCCACAGCATAATGAGCAAAATGGAATGAAGGGTATTAACCTTTGGAAGATGAAAGGTAATCAGGACTGAACCAGTGCTCCCCGTGGTTAGACCACAAGCTCTTATGAAAGCTTTATTATTGTTCTGTTTGTGTATCTCAACAGTTCCTAGGAAGACATTTCCATATGTCATGTGTTATTGGATAAAATATATATATAGTAGTTGATCCTGAAGTGTTAAAGTCTCATCTCTTAAACCAAACAGATACAGTGACCTTAGGAACAATTGGCTCTTGACTGCTACCCACACGATGCAGAAAATACTAAGGAGGTGGAAAATGGGCTCAAGTTTCAAGTTTCTATTATTTGTGAATCAACACATTATTGTGCTGTGAATGTTTGCTTCTCTTTTGTCTTTGTAGGCGAAAGATCAAATTATTTTCTCAGTTTATCAGGACAGAAGGGACGCTTTGGAGGTAATTTGGGGAATACCACCAGGCAATAACCTTTCCAATGGGGCTTCAGTGTTTTTTGTGCTAGTCCAGGGCACTGAGGCAGCATTGCTGTGAGCTGCAGGAGAGCTGTGTGACCTTCCCCTGTTTGTTCAGTGGGGGCATGCCTCCCTGCTGCTGTTGGATCTTTTTATCTGCTTATGCCACTGGTGACCATGGCCCTCTGTTTCTCATCTGGGCTTGACACTGACCTGCTTGACTCTGAGCTGTGTTAGGTCTTGTTTGACTCACTGTATTTCCTTGGCTGCCAGGGCTGAGATTCCCTTTCATTCAGCAGTGCTTACCTCAGGCCACAGCCGGTGAGCAGCTGTCCTTTCTCTCCTCCTGTTATCTGCACGAGGGCCATCTACGTCATTTGTAGTATTTGTAAGTTTTTCAGAGCTTTCAGTTTGTGCACAGTCTTGGAATGTACTTAGCATTCCCCACATTTTTCTCAAAAGAGCACATAAAAAGTTGCTCTTCATAGATATCTGCAATAATGTGAATGGATTCATGAGTACTTACATTTAATTTGTCCTGTGGCTTAGTCACATTGTTTCACTGGGTAGTATGGCTGTTTGACTGTGGTCTGGTGAACCAGAAGTGCACTGTGAGAGCAGGAACAGATTGGGAATATGGCTGGTTTTCACTGAAGAGAAGAAGGATATTTAATGAATGCACATTGGTAAAAGGATTTGCATAGCAAGAATGAGATTAACCTGCACTTTTGGAGTGTCTGGCATGATGTAGGTGGCTCCTCAGGGAGGATACACCTCTGAGATGCTGGAATGAAATCAAGTTTTCCAGAGATTCCCTTCAACCTAAGTTTTCCTAAGAATTGCATTTTAGAGTTAATTCCCAACAGAAGTGTTGGGTTAAGCAGAGAAAGCAAAGCATTCAGGGAGAGCTGCTGGAAATGCAGAAGAGTAAATAGGGACCCAGTCTTCTCACAACTCCAGTCTGCAGTCCAAAAATGTCTCCTCAAGTGAAAAAGCCTGTGTTTTAATGGGTGTGCTACCAGCAAACGAGCAGCTTTATGAGGCCAAACTCACTGCCACAGCCACAGCTTTTAATAAGGAGCATCTCTGTACAGATACATTGGAGGCTTCCTGGGGGCACAAGCATTGGGATTGTACCCTCAGAGGCTGAATTCTCTCCATCTGCAGAGGCTGACAGTCCCCAAACACACAGGGACAGCTCTATGGCTTCTTGAGATATCTTTACACTTCTCCTCAAACCCTTGCTGTGCTGGGGTCTACATCAGCATTTGGGCTATTTCCATCAGCACCAGATTTAAGGTGTGGGAGATCTTCCTCCTTTATGCTCACACCAGACTCTCATGGGCTGGTTTCATTGCTAATGATCCCAGAATGGCAAGACTTTGAATGCTGGGAAGGATGAGTTTAAGGAAAGAAAAAAATAAATTAAAACAAAAGAAACAGAAAATTTGTTATCTCTCAGGAATGGTGGAGGCCTTGCTGCAGGCAGGTAAAGGCAATGGCACACAATGTTTGCTTTTTTGGCTCCTCTAGTTGGTTTAAAATTTCAGCAGGGGGTTATTGCAATGATGAGACAGTTCAGTCCAAATTGCTTTTACCCTGACAAAGAACTGTTTATCTCTTTGGAAGAGGAGGACTCATCAGTTCTGGAAAGATTTCATATACCTGGTCTCAGGATCTCATTCCCCTCAGCTGCTGGAACGTGAAACCTTCCAGCTGCCTCTCACCACACTTTGCTCAGAGAAGAGAAAATATTACAAATGAACGTCTCTAAATCCCTCATTCAGCGTACTGAGGGCCAGAGCCTGAAGTAAGACTCCTGATAAATATGGGGATCCAAATCTGGCCCTCTGAGAGCTATCATCCATTACACACGAGCTAAGGAGAGGCCTGATGTTAAGATCTGACTGCTCATTGCAAAGCTTATTTTGTTACATCAGCAGGCCACAAGGTTCAATAAACTATGTGGCCTTTATCCATTCCATATGTACTGGCTGCCTCCTGTAGTTTCTGTGTATTTACCCTGTATATGAGCTTTAAGGGAATCTGATGCCTTTAGACAGTAGAAATGCAGATAATCCTCCAGTTTGTAAAACCCCATTTAGATTTGATTCTGCATCAAAAAATAATGCCAGTAATTGCAATTTTTGTTTTTGAGATACAGGCTTCCAGAGGGGCTTGTGACTCAGAGGATTTTATAGGCATTGAAATTTGATGGATTAATTGTTAATAAAAGTTAGATTGGGTAAGTGAATACAAACATCATACCGAGTTTAGTGTTTACATTGGCTCTCAAACATTTTTAAAGGGCAGTTTTGGACTGAGATGCCTGCCAGAATTTTTGAGTTTTGTACCTAGAAAGTTATTTAACTGGAGAACAATCCCTGCTGACAACAAGCAGAATTTTCTTCTGTTTTTTTTGTTGTTGGTTTTGTTTTGTTTTTTTTTTTTGCATCATGTTATCACTATCTCCTATCAGGATCTCACTGTACAATAGTGACCTCTGATGTAAAGGAATCAGGAGTGCCACTTGCAAGCCCGACCATACAGCCTTGCTGAGCAATTATCAGCCTATTCAGCAACAGCTTACAGGGAAGGGATGTGTGTGCACACCCACACGTACACACACAGACAACTGGAAAGCTGGTGATAAAACAAAATTGAGGACCACAACACTGAAGGATCTGGAGCTGTTAATTTTTATAGCCGATACAGATACTAATATTTTATGAGGGTTGGAACTATCAGTATAAAAAAGTAATATCTAGCCTTACCCTTTTTGTTTTAATACAAAGATAACACTATCACTCGAATAGAGCAGCATTACGGTTAATAGACCTCCTCTTTATGGACAGACCTATATTCCTGTTTCCTTTTGTCAATATTTATAAAAGCAGGAGGATATTTGTGCCTAATCCTATCCAAAATCCATGGAATGGTTTCTTTAAAGAAGCATCTCCTCCGCTCACTTATATCTCAAGGCATATTTCAGCTAAATAGCAGAGCTGGACTGATCCTAGCCAGATTTTATGTGTTGAAGTTTGTGAAATGGCTCCCTTTGCATCAATGCAAACTCTGAAGTGACACTGGCAAATTGGATAAGAGACTTTCCCCTGCAGAATTTACATGACAGCAAACATCTGAACTCCTCAAAAGTGCTGTGTGCTTGCTCTAGGGACACACCAGGGTGTCTCCTGTGAGTGCTCTCCATCATATTCCACAGGGTCACAGCTACCCCAGAGGCAGCACTGGTGGGCCTGTTGGTTGTCTGCAGAGGCTGCAAGATGATCCTTGAGATCAGGGGGATGAGTTGCAACAAGATGGAGAAGAAATTGGGGAGAATGCTGGTCCCAAGTTGTGCGAGAAATCTATGCCCAAGACCCTTTAGAATAAATAATATTGCACCTTAGGAGTAGTAACAGAAATATTTATTTATGATGCTAAAGGCTTAATATAATACTTTGAAGAAATGTGATATTATATTGGATGCAGCTTTAAGAAATGTGTCGATATACTGAGAGTCTCTCCTTGCTCTACACATTATGTGCAGAACATAATTTTATGTGTAGAACAAGGGCAATTTCAAAGGCAGGATGCAGAACTGGTACTCAGGTGATCCACACAACCTCAGACTTCCTCTGTGACTTTATTTTAACCTTGTTACTCTTTGACAGCCTTTTTAAATATGAAAAAAACACTTTTTGTGCTCCACAAGAAAGTTATACTTCAAGGCACAACAATTTGAAAAGTTTTCAAGTATTCATGTGGTAGAGGTCATGAAAACGTATGGTTCAGATTCCTGGAAAATGCTACTAGTTCTGAGTTGGTTGCAGTAGTCATTATGTAAAACTTGCCATAAGCAGGAGAACACAGCACAATCCAAGCTCTAAACTGTCCTCATGAGAGCTTATTGTTTATATTTTCTTATGGGGTTTTATCAAAACTGCTAAAAGCCCGAGAAAAATAAAATATTAAGAAGCAGTTAATGGCTTTTAAAACTTTCAGTGGATGAATCCCTGTCTTCCAGCTTCTGGAAAAGGAAAACCATATTTTTCCAGAGTCTTTGCAAGCCCAGCACAAACATTTTGGAAAAACACATATGTTTAGGAAGTACTTGGATGATCTGCAAAGTTGAGTGACTTCTTCAATATATTGAAAGAAAGATGTTTATGCTTTGTAATCTGAGTCCTGGCTGGGCATCAAGCTTCCCATAAGGCATTCTGTCCTAGCAGCAGCCAAGAGACCTGATACCAATAACGCTCCAAGAATTCAAGGTGTTCGTTAACATTCAGCCCTAATGAATGCAGCATGTGTTTTGGAATAAACTACATGCTTGAGTGAGGACCTCTCATTCAAGAAGGTGAGGTGCATAGTAGAGTGATTAGACTTGGCAAAAAGCAGTTGTTTTGTGGGAATGACACCAGCCAGGTAATTGCCAATGCTCAGCACGCGGCTCCTCCGGCGTCACTCGCAGATGCAAGAGGCTGAGCTGCTTGGATGTCCCAAACATTGGTGAATCCCAAGGGAGTGCCATGACTGAGGAGTCCCTGCAGGTTGGCACAAATCTGCTTTGAGTTAGAGCACAGTTTTTTAAGGCTTGATACGTGTTTGGCTGAACGCTCGCCCCTCTTCACCCTGTTTGATTTGTTAAAATTCTACTTGCTTCCAGTAAACTGAAAATGGCTCAGCTTTTTAGAGATCCTTTTTTAGAGCTTTGGAGGAGAATGAGCTTCAGCTACACCATGTCATCCTGGTAACCCACAGTGCCAATGAAAAACTTTGAATTTCGTACAGCAGGCAGGGGGAGAGGAATAGAACTTAAACATTTGTCCTTGTGAGACCTAAAATTCCACCAACCTCAAAAGAGATCTTCAGTCTTCAAAGCACGCAGGATTTGTTCTCCAGGAATCACTTAGGTCCAAGCTGCCTTTTTCCAGTGGTGAACGTGCAAGGGAGGTATTTCCATCCTGATATGTGCAGGTTTTGGGCCAAAATGTCTTCAGTTGCTTAATGGGATAGCTGGGTGGAGGCCCTCATTTCCATACACTTGAAGAGAGGAGGTGATCTTCATACAGGGAAGTGAGATGTTCTAACACCCTTATCTTACCTTACATAACTCCAGATGTTAATCATCAGGAAAAAAAAAAAAAATCCAACCCTTTTTAATATTAGGGAATGAAATGATAAGGCTTGACTTAATTTTTCAGTTTTCCTTTGATAAACCTTAACTTTGAGGTGCCGCAGGAGGTGGATTCACTAGACTTCTTGGTAACCTTCAAATGCAATTACATCAGCCTAAGCCTATATATTCATCTTTTCTCCTTATAAAGCACCTTTGCATTAGAGTTGAAATTCTTAAAGAATTAATTGGAAAAAAGTATTTGGTGCTCTATGTTGGAGGACAAAGGTAATGTTTTTAAGAAATAGTAGTCTGGAAGAATAATCAAAATATATTCATAGCATTTAGCAACAGTTTAATGATTTTTCAGCATTTCCATTTCCTGTCAACCAGCTTTATCAGCCACCAATGCTCCCAGAAAGTGATTGGAAGTGATTATTTGCTTTGGTGCTATTAAGAGTAGATCAAATGCTTCTGAAATAATTGTGGAGGGGATTTTCAAAGTGAAACCAAGGGGTTTTTTTTAAGTATGACTCCATATCGCTATAAAGCTGCTTATGGTTCTACTTTCCACACCCTATAAATAATAATAACAGTGGTTGAAAATAACAAAAGCTTTTCCCTCAGACCAATTTACTTCAATTTTCTTTTCACTGCATTATTCAGTTTATTTAATCTTTACACTATCTCTGACTTGCCTCTGGATTTCAGACACATGTATGCAGATAATTAGCACGGATGCAGATATTGCACAAGATGGTCAGGCTTATCAGATACAGGCATGTCTAATCTGTCAGCAATTTACAGTTTCTTTTTAAATTTCCACTTCCCGATTGCAGTAGAAATTTTTCAGGGAATGTGCTCCTGGTGTCCCCTCTGCAACTGGGGCAAGGAAATCTCACAAGATGGGACCGAACTGCAGAATGAGCTCTCAAGGAAAGGCTCCGATCTGCGTGCCACACCTCTGCCCTCTCTTGTACACAATGAAAAGCCCGTCAGTGTTATTGTAAATCACCATGTCTCAGTCCAGAGAAAACGTATTTTGCACCTCATCTGGTCTAAATATTGAGTTTACGAGTGAATGTTGCTTTGCATTATGTGTTATAGATGCTTTATGTTTATTTAAGAACTCAGTTTGCAGGAATGTTTTCCAGACATGCGGTTTACCGCAATAGACAGTTGTTGATATTCTGATCCCAAGAGCATTAGAATATGTTTAGAAATTGCGACACTTTTAAAACCAGATGTTCTACATAAGCTACACAAAAAAATGGGGGTGGGGGAACAAATAGAACTGTCATTTGGCATGAAAACAGCCTGTGTTAAAGCAAGGGCAAACACATACCAAGTGAAATAAACGTGAACTGCCCTCAACCCTTTCCTCCTTTTGTAAGTAACTATTTTAACAAAGATGGAAAATTGCATCTCCCAGATGGTGTGGGAAGGGGAAAGGAAGGCTTTCTCATCCAGGTTTGCATCTGAAGGAAGCTGCTGCATCTTGTTCCTGGGATGGATCAAACCAGAATGACAGAGCTAGGCAACTTCAGGCAAGGAAAGAATGCAAATCTGGATTCAACGTCCAGCCCAGAAATTAATTTTCTGTGTGTTTCTAAAGGTAAACAATCTCTACTGAGGAAACAAAGATTTGCCCTGAATGGTGAATTGTCACAGAAAGGCTTCTCCAGCAACCAGAGACTGGTAGCACATTCTGCCCTGTCCTCCAGTATAATTTGACAGAGATGTTTGTGTAAACTGCTGGGGGATCATCCTGCACCAGGCACTGTCTCAGGGACTGAAGTATCTCAAACCAGCTCTGCCCTGGGTCTCTGGTGGGAAAGCACGGTTGGACAGCTGCACAATCTGGACTCACAGCCATCATCAATTGATGATAAAATGTCTCTTTCCATTCAATCTGTTGCTGTTTTTCCTTCTGACTTTGAATGCTATCCCTTGTTTATTATAAAGTGGAAAGCAAAAGAGTTTCACATACACCAACCTTAAAGAAGTTGACTTGAGTCATATTACTCTGAATTATTTTTCCCCTCCTATCACAAGTTAACATGCATTGGGGTAATCAATGATAACAGTATAGAATGGGACCTGTAATAAAAATAAGACCAACCGACAGCCAAAAGAAAATTAAGGCATCTCTGCTTTTCTTTGTAACAGAGTCCCACAGGGATGGGAATTGAAGTTTGAAGGAATTTGCACAAAATATGTTGACTTAGGTAAATAAAGCAACACATGTTTGCCCAAAGGTTGAAAGTGTTATATTTGTAATATATAAGTAATGCAATGTCTGATGAACTGCCTTGTTTAAAAGTGGTTAAAGGAATGCTGTGAAGAAAAGTGATGGGCAAACAAAGTTTTGCCATTAGATTTCCCGAGCATTAAGAATCAGAGCTGTTTGGACCCTCCTGTGTCTCTTCCAGGCAGCAGCAAAGCTACTCTGCACATGGAGGGTGCATTTTAGCAGTTTGCTGAGCTGCATAGGAAAAAGCTCATTTCTGAGTCTGTGGTTCATGGGAAGGCAATTTACCTACGTTAGTAAAAGGACTAAACTGCCCTCCCAGCTTAGTCACCCTGCCTGCCCTCATTGAACAGAGGGCTCCTGCTGCCTTCAGTGGATGTTGGACCAGTTCGTTAGTCCAGCTTCAAAGAATTAATGCAGCAGTAGGATCTGCCCACTGATTCATTCTGCTCCTCAGGAGTACCTGAAAAGCCAGCTCTGAAACTCTTCCTAGGTCTGCCTAACCAAAGACAATTTATGGCGGAAGTTCATGTACATATTTATTTTGTTGCTAAAGAGTTTGCTGGCATACTTCAAAGTGTGGGCTATTACCTGTTCAGGTTTATTGCCTGCTCAAGTGAATTATTGCCTACCTGAACAGGCCTGCTGAGCAATAGTTCAAATTAAAATGTGTCATTTATCATGTTCACACCAATCCAAAATGACCACAAAACCCAAGGTGTAATTATTGCCAGGTTCTGGCTGCAGAACTATCATAGCAAGCTCTCAACCAGTGGGGAATACTGGTTCCTCTCTTTGAAGGAAATCTGCTTCCTTATTCATAATGAACAAATATGACCCTATCATTAACAGCAATATTGTTTCAAATGCTGATATGCACCACAGAAACCAACTTTGAAAAATGGGGTAAGAATGTGACATGGATTCCATCCAAGATTAGTTTTTCAGCAAAGTGCAATTTTAGACCCAACTATTTTAATTAAAATTTATTGTAAAAACAAGTCTTGCACTTATCAACAGTATCCAGAAAGGAGGTTGTCACACAGCCTGGAATGGTGGTGCTATTTTTATTAGTGTCATTATTATTATTGTTACTACTATTATTGTTTTCAATATTCAATTGAGAAAAAAAAAAAAAAAGACAGCAGGATCTCAGCATCAGCGTGGGCCGTGGATGCTTCAATTTGCCTACAGATGTAGTGAGCCAAGCCTGCACCTCCACATTCTGCTCCATCCTCTTCTCTCCCTGCTGCTTGCTGTGTCATCTTTTCACATTCTTTGATATACTCCAGGGTTTGTGTTCCATTTTAACCTAAAACTTGTAGGGCTGCAGCTTCCTATGGTTTGTATATGACAGCAGTGAAGACCAGCAATATATATAACCTGCTGTTCCCTCACATCCTTCCCCAGCTCTGCCAGGGTCATCTGGGGCTTTTGAGATTTTTTCTTGGTAATGTAAAGCTCCTAAAGTAAGAGAAAAATAATGCCTTCAGTCTATGTCTTTACTGAAGCACTGTAAATGTATATCATAATATTTGCTTTTGTTTTCTTTTATTATTATAGGATAATAACATTGTAGGATGTGAAACAACAGGGAATAATCAGACAAGACCAAAATGGAAAGCAAAAATCAGAAGTACCTTCTTTAATGAAAGCATGCTATAATAGGTATGCCTTTTTGTTTGTGCAAACTTGTAGGTGTAAATACAGGGAAAGGAGGGGGAATAAACCCCCAGAAGTGACTTTAGGCTGATGAGAAAACTCCTCTGGGATGCAATTGTTTGTGCACTGGGGTTGAAGATGGATGAGGACTGCAGCATATGGTCAGGCTGGCCATAATTCATATGCAGACCTGGTTCTGAGCATCCTGATTCCTGCCTCACTTCTCCATGAACCATTCCAGATCTCTGCAACTAAACACTTCCCAAATTATGGAGTTTGCATCCTAATCTGAATTTTGCAACTCAAGACTACCTGTGGTTATACAGTCAGACAGAAAAGCCAACAGCCAAGGGCAACGCCTAGTCACTGACTTTGATCTAGAAATGGTTATTATCCAGCTATCTACATTACAAAACATCCAGTTTGCTAAACCTGGGTTATCTACTGATTTGGCTTCATTTGATAGGCAAGAGCAGGTCTAGCATGGGAGAGCTTCACATCCCCAAACGATGCATCTTTCACAAAACTGATAAGTGATAAACCTTGCAAAACCCGTGAGTAGGACATGACGTTTCTGTCCACCTCCCAGCTCTGTCTGTACAGCTAATCCTAAACAGCACCACTGGCAGCCCTCGCAGACGAGATGGAAAAGTGAGTGAATTACTGCTTCACCCTGCAGAGCTGAGAGTCTCCAGTGGGCAGCGAGAGGGAACATGCTGCTGGTGACAGCTACAGCAGTGTGGTTACGCAGAGGAGTTCAGTTCTCAAGATAAGAGGTTACGCAGATTTTTCATGAGGGTAAATGACTTGTTTTCAAATAATTTCTTTGAATTTCTTTTCTTCCGGTAAGCATAGTAGGAAAGTACTAAGAAAGGAAGTCACTTTGAATTCTATTCACACCAAATTAGAAAAAACTCTTTATCTGAGGAGTGAATTTGGGTCACAATGTAGTAGCACAGTCCTCATGCTGGATAACTTGCTGAACATGTGGTAGTGTTTTGTGACATGGTCTGTGGAGTGGGAAGTAGGCTGAGCTCACCCAACCCATCTCATTTATGGCTTTATACAAGTAAATAAGTATGTTTTCAGCCACTCAACACAAGAATGGCTTGCAAATTGCAACCACCATTGCCTGGCAGGTCAAAGGTTAAGCTTTTCAACAGGTCAGACTACAGTGCTAATTCACCTCAGCAGTGAGTCCCAGGCAGCCTGTAATGCATATTTGTGGTGGTTGTGTTTGTATAGCATACACATAAAATGAAAACCGTATGACAGAGGTTAGTCCTCTTAAATGGTTGTCACATTGGCTTGGGTTGCTTTTGTACAGTTATCCACGTGCTAGCCAAGATTCTGGTGGTATTTTCGTATGAATTTTATTGACGTGGTGAACTAACTTGGGTAATTTCATAGCTATTATAATCAGCCAGTGGCCCAAGAAATGCACTGCTTTATTTATCTCGAAAATGTTGCTAACTGGTCTGGCCAGATTCAGCTTCCAGTGGTGGCCCTCTTCCAGATGTGGAAAACCCCTTTTTCTGACATAAAGGGTTCAGACAATCCTCATGTTCCTGGTCCACAAAAGCGCTGATGCTGTGGGCTGAGGGCTCAGCCCCTGTCACCAGATGTGTTTCCTGAACGTTACACAAAGAAGGAGCTTGCAAGAGCTTCTTGAGTTCCATTCACAGCTGCCAAAGCTTGCACTGAGGCCTGCATTAAATGAAATGTCTAAGTTAGGAGTCTAAATTAGGCATTTTAACTCCCCTGTATATCCAGTTGGGAGAGACAGGCACTCCTGGGGTAACCTGGGGAAGGGCATTTGTCCTCCATGTGTGCATGTCCACCTTACAGGGAGTCTGAGGTAGCAAATATCCTAACACAGGCATCTCAGCTGGGCACTTGCAGTGCTGTGCAGCTCTGGACCTGGATAGCTACACACCATGACAAAAACTACCTCAAACTGCTTGTCCAAAGGGCTGATATTCTCATACAACCTTGTGTGCTGCTCAGTGGATTTGATGTGCAGACAAAACCCCGTGGACAGTAGTGCCGATGCGAGACCAGCAGTCCAAAGATCTCTGTCTGAATGGCCAAAAGAAGTCATTTACTGTCTTTTGTTGGCACAGAAATATTAAAATTTCCTCCTCCACAAAGCAGGAAGAGCAGACACAGCCCTGGACTTCCTGTCCCAGATCCTTCCTGACCAAGATGCCCTGCTCCAAGAGAGGAGCCGTGACCTTCCAAGGCTGTGTCCTGGCACATCAGGACATGCTCATGTCCCTAGCACACGTTCCTTGTTCTGTTGCAAAACAGGTGACACAGAAAACTTATCATATAGGCCAATTTTAAGAGATTTCTGCTGAAGGTGAAATAACAAATAGAAGAGAAATGCATGGGTGCACGTGGCAGGAGACAAGTGAGATGTTTTGGGAAGCTCCCATTTCCATCTCTCAGAGTTCCTCTACATCCCTGAGAAAAGAAGATGAGTGCTCCCCATCTTTGGTGAAATGCTCAATGGAGCTGGCAATAACACTCCAGTTTAACACTGACTATAAATGATGCTTACATTTCAACAGCATTTTTTATTAATATTTTTCATAAGTATAAGCTAAAGGAGTTACTTTCCACAAGGGTCATTGAGAGTTCACTAAATGCTGATAGACTGTATTCTGTATTAATGATGCTAAGCTAACTGCCTCACAGAACTGCCAAAGCCCTTTATTTAAAGGAATAGCTCTGTATTTCACAAGAAAATATTTTTTAAGCTTTCCTTACTGTCTAAAGAGAGACAAATCTAATTATTTATAGGGAATCTGAAAGGTCCAGTGTGGGATGTGTTCAATAAGATCCGTGCTTTATTTGAACATACATTTAGAGTAGTGTGCTACATAGATCATTAAAAGATTTTGCTTTTTTTTTAATTTAACAGGATTTCAGCAATTAGCTTCTGCAGCTAATGATTGGATATTAATCCAGTTTTTTAATAATTTTCTGACTCCTCAGAAACAGCTACAAGGATTTGGTTGAGCCTTTGTACTGAGCCCTGGGTGAGGGTTTCCACACAGCAGGAGGAGAATCACTGTACAGGTCACAGTTGTTTCACTTCACAAGCAGAAGGGATTTATAGCTCATCTCTTTCAGTTCACCCACAGCAGCAAGGTGGGGGACAGAGCTGGGATTTATCCCTTTACATTACACAGCTTTTTGTCAGTCCGGAAAGTGGGGCTGTAGGTAAGATTCTGCCTTGCATTGGTAATGCAAGTCAAAAACCATCCTGGCTGGCACTTGTGGAAATTCCATAGTGGTGGTGGCTTGAAAAGTAGAATCAAATTACAAACTGGTTCTTGTTACAGTCACAACTGTGAAGTGGCCTTTAAGCAAATTACTGGGGAAATGGTGTAGGCTAGACAGTGAAAGAATCTCTAGAAATAGGTTCTTCCTTAACAAGCCAGTGCAATCCACTGAAACCCACATGGTTCTACTGAGAATTAATTCCTTGTCCTCTCAATGGAGAATGAACCTGTAAAGAACAATCTGCTCACACTTCTCTCCTCCCATGTCACATTTCATATCTATGCAGTTGTAGAGGAGCTATTTCTAAGCAGAAACCCAAAGACAATACAAAAGTCTCTGCTTCCTACAAGTCTTCTGTCTACTCATGATGGATCAATTTATGAAGCTGACCAAACTTGCCACTGGAGCGTGAAGACCACAAAAGTGTAATGTGTAATACCCAGCTAACCAAAATTACTCATTTACCTCTGACTATTTGGCTTAGCAACTGTAGCAAGAGTGTAAAAACTTTTTCAGAAATACACTTACTGCATATCCCTCTTCATTAAGGTCTGGTACCATGGCCACATCCTGGCAGAACTGAGATGCCATCCAGAACCTGTGATATCTTGAGAACTGCAGGCTCTGCTTGTCAGGTGATGTAGTGATAGGTATTAAGGGCCATACTTAATGAGAAAACAATTCCTAGGACACTTACCTGTTTGCTTTCCAGTGTGTGAAAACTGGTTCTAGCATATTGTTTTATTGTCTGTGCTCTTGCCTATCTGTGTAAGATGGCATCAAGTGACCCTAAACAAATTTGAGCTGAAGTGCACAGGGAGAGGATTAATGGGTCAGGCACTTAAGCATAAGCCTAATGTTAAGCATGCAACGTGATGTTGTGGAAGTGAAGTCAGTGGTATTATTTGTATGTTCAAAGTTAACCACGGGACTTATCTGTTGTACTATATCAGTGCCTAGTAGCTTGTGCACTTACTTGCAAATTTAAGATACTTGATGTGTTTATTCTGGACTCTTCCTGTTGTTGTGCATCAGGAATTGTTGCCCTCAACCGAGCAGGGTAGTCCAGGCCTGCAGCAACAGTGCAGCCCAGCTCTTCCTGAGGCAGGGACAGATGGAGCTGAAGGGATGGAGCTGGATATGGGCAGGGAAATGCACAAAGCAGGACTGCAGCAGCTCCAGCAGCAGATCAGGTTTTCCAAAGCCCTCAAGCAAATGTCACTAGTTCTGGCTTTAGCCTCAAGGGCAGCAGAGTTGGGCCACTGCTGAAGGTTTGGAATGTTTTTTGCTTGTTGGGCTGGGAATAGTAAGAGGAACCACTGTGGTTTCCCTGTGGCTGTCGGAGACAGAAGAGCTGAGCTCTGGTCTTTGTTCACTCATGGATCTTCTACATTTGTGCAGGTCCTCTCACTATATCACTGGTCTGGAGATGACTGTATTTTGCTGTCCCAGCTTCTCTTTGTGCATGCCAAGGTGACAGACTCCAAGACCTAGAGACATGGAACCTCTGTGTAAGAGTGGCTCGTGAGCTAGACCACCCCACCCAACTCCTTCTTGATTGTATGGAGGGACAGTCTGGGGAGATTTAGGCAATAAACCAATATTCCCACCCACTAATAGCCAAAAAATAAATGTTCTTGAGTGATGTGCTCAGCACCTTCTATTCTCACTGAAGTAAGTAGTTCCTTTGGGACTACTTTCATGTGTCTTTAGGGAATGTAACTAAATTACACCACATGAGAGCTGGTAATTTTAATGCTATGCTGTAAGGAGAAAACTATAAACATAACAGGAAAGACTGGATGTTTTCCATTCATATTTTTAGAAAAGTCGCTTCTCATCTGTGCATATTTGCTTTTCAACATCTCTGGCAAGATCTAAATGAATTACTTAACTGGAATTGAAAAGCAAGTCTTACTTTTAAATTAAGGTGATAAAAGCTGTTGTATTCTTTTATTTTTTGGAATATTACTGTAGAAGATAAAGATCAAAACCAGACCCAAGGGGAGATAAGACTAACAAAACACCCAACCTCTAACCTCATGGCTGGAGCTGGGTTGTTTTAGAGAATGACTGGCTGTGATCCGAGGCATGGTCCACGGAGGCTGGTGAATCCGTGAGCTTCCAGCCGGAAGCGTTTCCACGTGGTGTCAGTGTTTTGTGACAGGGAGTACAGGGTGTGCAGGGCTGGCAGTGGCTCAAGGCCATGTGAATGAGCTTCTACTGCAAGGACCACGCCAAGTTTTGTGCAAAACGTGGAGAAAAAGCGAGAATGGGCCTCATGGAGAAAGATTGATATTGGAATTTCAGTTTCTTCTCCTCTGACAGTGGGAAATGTGTAAAGTATGATGAGCCAGAGCACAGCAGGAGATTTTTGGTTCAGAAACCAAAACTGTCCTGGGAAAAGCACTCAGATGTTGGGTGACCTCTGCTCATTCCATCAGGATTTGGCCAATTTGAAAGTGGGGTTGTTTTTACAAGTTAAACTGACCCTTCCGAGGGCAGCAAGAGTGGTCTGAGTTGTGTGAGAGGTGGTAGCCCCCACTCCTTGTTCCACACAGCTGAAAACCCCTGTTTCCTTGGAGGAGGCAGGAGAATTTCTATGCCCACACCCACCCCAAAAAACTCTCCCCAGTATTTCCATGCTTCTCTTTTTGCCATTAAGACAAGATTTTCTCCCGCGACTGAACAGTAAGTGCTTCATAAACAGTTCCTCCATCTGCAAGTGGACCTTGAAAATTGATTATTTTTTGTTTGTTTCTTTTAGTCTCCAAATGTTTCTGCCATTATGAGGCAGGCAGTTATTTTGCTAGGAAGGAATGTGAAGAATTAGAAAAGTTGAAAGCGATTAGGACTCTGTCTTTTAAGGCTTTCACAAAGCCTGGCATTCAGCCTGCTCAGAGTGAGCATCATAAGACACCCTGAAGCCTTGAAATCCCTCAGTTTTAAACCCCATGGGGTGGCTTTTGCATTATCGGGGAAGAGATGATATTGCAGAGACTATTTGCTTCATATTTTAAAGGCCTCTCAGTTAATATTTATTCTAAGTAGGTGTTTATTTTTGGTTAGTTTTATTGTTTATAGGAAGGCCACAAGGAGTTCAATGTTATGGAGAAATGGTTACTTTGTATTTATGGTTAACGAAAAATAAGAAAAAAAGAAAGTTCCAAACAATCCTGCCCCAGTTCTTTATTTCAGGAGACAATGTACTTTCCACCCATGCACAGGCAGTGCTTTACAGGCTGTATAATAAAACGCTGTTCCAGATATTGTCTAAATAGAAACAGATTTAACCCTGCTGTTGTGACTTGCATTGCGGGGTAATGAAAGTTTTCAATCTGGTTTTACTTTGTTTTATGCTCACTGGAGAGCTGCACATCCACAAAATCCTCCCTTATGCACAGAGACCTGTTGTTCCAGTGCCATCTGTTTGTCTATAAAAGGTGAACATCCCCACAAACAAACAAACAAAAAACCCCAGGATCTGGCATTTTCTGATGGGCAATGAAATGCAATTCAGCCCTCAAAGTGAAATTTCCTGCAAAGGCTGAAGCTTATGGAAAAGAACCCAGTGGTTTCAAATGAGACTTGAAGGTTCTTATGACAAGGAGGTAGGTGGTGGTTCCTATGCCTTCCTGACAAAAGGTCAGAAGCCCCTAAAATTTCTAGCCTTAAATCTCTTTCAGAGTGAGTCAAATCATTTACCTATGCAGTCATTCACTAATGGCCCGCTGAAAACTGCTAAAAAGGCTCTTTAATTTAAGTTGGCTTTGAAAATTACCCGTTGCTGTGTTACCTAAAGCAACCTCCAAGTGTTTCTCCACAGGGGAAAAGCCCGGTGATAAGAGATAGTCCCTGAAGATCCGAGAACAAAAGATGGGCTGGAGCATCTGCATATCAGGAAATGGTCCATTACTCATTAATTGCTCCATTTCCGTGCACCAACGGGGGTCACCCTGTCACCGAGGACCAGAAAGATTATAACAATAATATAAATACCGCTTTATTTACAATTTTGCAAGAAAACAACATTCTGTGTTTGTTATTATATATAAACTGGGGTTTTTTTAAAAAGTTTCCACGAATAAAGCACTCTTGGAGGACAGTAGGAAGTTTGTAATTTGAAGCATTTTGCTGTGGGACTAAAGGCGTTTCCATAAGTCACAGAGCACGTCCAGCTGTTGGGACATGAACTAAGGACTAAGAGGAACCAGATTCTCTTCTTTGCTCCCCTTCCGATTTCCTGTATGACCTTGAACAAGTTACTGAGTTTCACTGCCTGTGTGTACAGGCAGTACCCTGTTACTCTTCCTTTTAGAATCTGTGAAACTCCCTTTTATACTCTTAAGTATAAGTTTATATCCAGAAATGTGACCCTAGTTCGGGTTCCTGCAGCTTCTGGACCTGGGGTCTGTATAATTCCCTGCTCCAAAGTGGTCCCATCACTGAGCTGGTGCTGGGGGAGGATGGAGGGAGGGTACCAGTGCTCAGCTGCCTCAGCACTGTGCCCTGCCTGGCAGGGGCTGCCTGGGGCTTGCTGGGCTTGGGATCTCCGTGGTTTTCCCATCTGCAGATCAGAGGTAACAGGAGTTGCCTCCTGCATGAGAAGCTGGGTGGGGGTAAATGCAAGTGACACTAAGGGCAGGCATTATTATCATAATGTGTGTCTTACAAGTGCTTGAGGTAGTCACTGTAACAACATCCCCTAGAATTTGTGTCCACTTGAACTGCTCTGTCTGTGTAATCACAGAGCAAGAATGGGCAGGTATGACTCTGATTCTTATCATCGAGGATTAAAACACAGCAATCACCCCAGCCCACCTCTTAGTATTCATTTTACTTATTAAAGCTTCCCAACAAGTCTCTGCAGTGATGTTATCTGCTAAATTGTGTGAGGTTTCTGATCATTAAGTGGATTGGTCTTCAAAGAGCTAAATGAAAATGAGCAATAAATATCAGTGTTACTTAGGTCATATAGTGCAAAATGACAAGGAGACCGAAAGACCTTCTGGCAACTGCAGAGCAAACAAATATGAAACAGATTCACTAGCACTTTTTGTGGGTTTTAAAAAAAGTTTCTCAATTATTTAATTAATTTCTTTTTAAAGCAAGTTAAAAAGGAGAAGCAGACATAGTCTTAAAAAACAGAAGCTCCTTTTTTTTTTTCACTTGCTGTGACCTTAAGTGATATATTTTTACTCCTGCACTAACTTTCTTCTCTGCAGAAGGGACATTGTAATATTTATGTATGCTCTGGGGAAGGTATCATTATTGTGGCAATTTCTCCAGTGCTTTGCACATAGACAGATGCATTTAAGAAGGTGAGCCTCCCGCTGGTGGGTGTAAACAGGAGCTTGGAGTTCTGCACCTGCAATTGTGTTTCCTGTATAAAACTGAGCACTTGTACCAGTAGCAACCTGACTGCAGAGATAAATGAGGCAGCAGCAGTTGCAGTAACTCCTGCTTGTATCTGTGTTTTCATTCATTTGGAAAAATAACCAGCCACAACTGTTGCCGGGGCAGGTTGTATCCTCAATCAAATACTGTGCAAATATTCCACTGCAATATTAAACACTGTATGATTTCTTAGATAATATTTTAAGGACTCACTTTTACTCACTGAAAATGTAATGAAAAAAAATTCTAAATGCTGCAACTTCTTATGTCTTGATTATTCTTTTTGGTCCCTTCCTCTATATGGCAGCAGCCACTGTGAATGGTAGCTTTCTCCTTGAAAATACCCTAACCCTGTGAATATTGCTCTGGTGAAGCCTCATGCTCCTCCTTTATAACGTGGCAAGAGCTCTGAGAGCCTGATGAGTCCATGCATGCTCCAGCAAACCGGGGGCAAAATCCTCACCCCACTAAAAACTCACTCACCCAGTTCTCAAAGGCCAGATGTTTGCTCCAGCCAGATTTTCCCTGTCCCTTCACCAGATTTTCTCCTTCTGAAGACGTAATATTTGAGAGGGAGAATTTATCTTGCAATAAAAGTAACAAAATTTTACTGTACTCATTTATTTGTCTCTTTACTGTCTTAGCTGCTGGCATCTCTGCTGTGGTGACTGAAGCACTCTTGAGTTAGAAGTGGGATCAAAAAGAAAGAGGAGATTCAATTCAAATAAGGTTTAAAGACTGAGGCACAGAGAAATGGAAGGAAGGGTCAATTTTTGAAACAGAGGCGAAAGAAGGCTGTAACCCAAAACCCCACAGTCTGAAGGTAACTGTCATTTCCTTCCTCTGTGAAGGGTGCTGGGGTTTTTCTAAAGGAAGTGGGGGGTGGGAAGAGGACAGTTCCTGGTATTTTCCTCAGCTTAGAAAGCAGACAAAAGTCATCAGGCTCCCTACGTGACTGAGAAGAAGTGTTAAGGAAAGTGTGAACTCCGCAGCGCGGCACCGCGTGTTGCAGGGTTGGGTACCCTGGTGAGGGCTGCCAGGACCAGGAACCTTTACTCACATTTCACTCCACAGTGCTGCTCCCTGAATATAAGGAAAAAATTCTAGCTGGATGCTAAAATGATTCAGGGAAGTGTTAGAAGGTCCTTGGCTCCATTTGTCCTGCTGCTCGGTACTCCGTGAACCCTTGACACTGGAGAGTGCTGTCCTCTGCACCTTCCAAACATACCTGAGTCACACCTGCCATGACACAAACACACCCAAACCCTTTCTCCACCTTGGTGAAATGTTTATTCCCAACAGGTGCCAGCAACAAAAGAGTCAAATGAGATGGCTGGAGAACACATGTTAATTGGTTTCAGGAGTTCTTCAAACAGGGCTCAGAAAGAAATCACAGCCATGCAAGGTAACTGTAAAATTTATTGTGCAAAATTAAATTATGGGATACTTGTTAAACATAATATTTTAAACTTCCATGGAAGCATCATAAGGCTGCTAAATTATAACTGTGATCAAGGCATGATGTGAATTACTCTGGCTCCCATTCTGCAGATAAGTAAATCAGGCACAAGGCAGAGGAATGGAGGCTTGGTTGTGTTTCCTGGGGATGGGTGTAAGGACACACATCACCTGGGCTCTCATCTGATTGATGTCTGCCTCCTGCCTCCCTTTTCCTGGTGGATATAGAGATCATCCATCTGCACAGCAAGGGGAGGGGGGCCAGCTACAGAGGTTTTGGTTGCTCTTATGGGATCAGATCTCTAGCGCCTTGGACAAGGACACGGAACCGAGTGGCAGAATTAGGATGAATGCCAATGGATTCTGCTCCCATTTTTCAGTTAATAGGTATTCAGCTGAGGAGGGCAGTTTTGTGCAGGGAAAAATTCATTATATAAATATGTACTGAGGTGAAGCAAAGCAGAATGAAGATTAGAAAGAAGAAAATTCTGGTCTTGGTTCTCAGCTCCTAAAGCATGAAATTCTAAAGCTGAAATGGTTTGCCTTGTGCTGGAGCCTGGTGTGCGGGGCCTATGTTTTTAAGGATGTCATTTTGCATTTGTTGCATCAGTTAGGATTTACATAGCCTTCTATGAAATCAGGGCCATAAATGTTGATTTTAAAAAAAGACATTTCCATAGGATCTTTATTGTCTGTGTAGTGGTAAAGTGCTATGAATAATTTTTCCCAGGTGCTTAAACAGGTGGTGTCTTCAAGGGAAGCAGGGCTTCTTTCATGTTCCCTATAATTTGTGCTGTCTTAAGCCTTCATTGTCAATGTCTTGGGTGAATGTTTATGGCTGCCTGAAATGTTCCTTTCCCACAAAGATGCTGGATACCCTGCTCCATGACTGGAGTAGAAGCGTTACAGTTATTTATTTACAGGGAAGGAAATAACACAGTGGCTCTATTTGCTACTCCTAAATTTATTTTCTCTTCTTTTGTGCAGTGTAAAAATGTTAGTCATCTCCAATGGCCCTTGGATATAAGCTTTCCAAATATATTCTCATACTCTATATAGATGCACTGATGACACTCCAGCAGTTCAGCAAGAGGAAATCTGAAATAGTGGCACTAAATGACAAGGAAAAAAAAATCATCAGGGAGAAAACTCTCCATAAAAGTCTGAGGATTATTATGGAGCATTGGGAAATGTTGCCAGTGCTGGACTGAATACTCGTTGAGCCTTCATTTCTCAGACATCATTGATTAAAGGTGGATGGAAAAGTGCCATACAAAAGAGCAGACTCATGAGCTTCAGCTTCTGGTTCCATCTGCTTTGGGGCTGTAAGTGCAGATCTGTGTAACAAAATTAGGATTTTAAATCTTGTGTTTAGGGCCCCAGCAGAAGTGGCTGGGCTGAGGACGGGCTGTGTTGCCACCATTAGCCCATGATTCTCATGAAGCTGTGCTCCCTTCATCAGGAGCTTCATTCAGAAATGGGAAGCAAGCTGCAGGAGCCAGGTTTGGAAATGGGGATTGATATGACTTCAAGTTTCCATCTCCTCATTCAGTTTTTAAAATGCCATAATACTTGCTTTTCTAAGAAACGTGTGTCATGGACTTGGATTTATCAGCATTTTTAAAAGCAATGGATGTGTCTGCTTGCTGGGAGCCATCAATTATGAGACCATATATAAGCTGTTTAAACATTTCCATGTAGTTTTGGGGTCTCCCTCACTGATGTCCTATGTCCATCCTGTCCATGCTCATTTATTCTGACACACAGAGAATCCACCATGACTGATGACACTGCAAAAGTGAGTGATTGACCTTTCCCTGGTGTAAATGTGCAGAGATTATCCATCTGCACACAGAGAGAGGGAAAATGCACATAGTTTTCAGTGGGGGTACCTGAAAGAGTTTGTAGTGGGATGATTCAGGACATTGGTTGTTCAGCCAAAGAGCTCAAAGAAATAAGAAGCAGAAATATGGTAGTGTATGGAAATATCACCTCTGCTTCTCCAGCCACATGTATATTATCCCGAGGATAATACTACTTATATATATTTATTTATATAGAGATATATTTATGTGTGTACATAAGTGAATATAAACTTTTTTCCATTAAAGAAAAAGCTGTGATTAGGGCGTGCAAGCTGAAGCAAACTACTGACTATCTATTTTGTTCGAGAACTCTGGAATAATTTTTTTTTCTTCTTGCTCCTCATCATTTTCCCCAGCCATATGGATTTGCCAGCTCACTGCATCATTGCATGTTTGTAACACAGCGTTTCTTCAGCAGCTGTCGCTATCTCATAATGCCACAGTACATCTTGTGCACCGAGCTGCAGGCCACCGTGCCACAGAAAACAGCTTACACTTAAAGAAAAGGAAGCACAAAACAAAACAAAACAAACCTTGACATCCATTTGGATGCTGGTTGTGGATGTAGAAAAGGCAGGGAAAGTGCTATGAACTCTCTCAGATACATCCACTGTTGCAGCTTTGTGTCAGGCTGCTAATCCACCAGCAGGGCTTCACATTTAGCATGATACAGTTAAGATGCATTTACCAGAGACGGGTCCTTTCTCTCCTTGGCTGTCCTGTGTCACACAGGTCTGGGACATGGCCTGGGAGCCTGACTTGCTAACCAGTTCTAAGCAGTGTTTTTGACTGGGAAAAAGGTGGGTGAAAATAGAATGGGTGGATTCCCACACAAAAGCTGTGTGGAAATTTTGGAGATTTCAATGGAGTGCATAAAAACTGCTCCCAGTCTGGCCTTAGGGATATATTCAGGGAACAGCTGAGATACCAATTGATTGATGTGTGGTCTTCTTCCCTGTCCAAAAGATAAAGGATCTGGAAGAACTGACTTAAAATGATGTTGTCTGGAAGGGGTAGAGAAGTACTGACACAAGCACTGTTTTCTGCCAGTGCTGTTGCCTTCCTTGCCCAGCAGCCCTCAGATGTGGCCGAGGGCTGGGGCAGTTTCTGCCTGGACTCTCCTGTCCATCACCCACTCTGGGCCAAAACACAGCATCTGCTGAGCATGGGGGAAATGCTCCTCTGGCTGTGTGAGAGCAACTGTGGGCTTTGGGTCATGGGGAAGGGAGTCTTCTGCCCTATTTCTCATGCAGTCACAGAGAGCTTGAGATTCATTGTGTTGGGGCTACCCCAGCTGAAAACTTGCCCACACAGGCTCCCTGTGGTGATGTTCTGGCTGTGGTACTTTTTCAGAAGTTTGATGTGTGTGACTTTGAGTTCATGCTTATCATTTGACCATCACCAGAACAGGAAGAAAGGTTTGGTGCTTTTTTTTGTTGTTGTTTTTCTTTTTCTTTATAAAGAATATTGTGACATGATAGTTTGAATTATCAGAGTATCATGCAGTGTGCTGCAGATAGTGGTTTAATGATGTAACATCCCTTCACAGAAAGTAACCCAAATACCTGGCAGTTGGATTGAATGTGATCAGATAGCACTAGGTCACAAATTGGCCTTTCTGGCTCACCTCATGTGAGCCTGTACGAAGAGATTTTCAAAAACCAAACTCAACGGGGAAATATTTCTTCCTGTATTCAGTCATTAGCAGAGAAAGAGCAGTCATACAGTACTAAGATTATCCAGCAGTAGAAAGAACATCCTAATCCCAGACATGAGAGACAGGATGTCCATTAGGAATGGTAGCCACTGATCAATAGTCTAATTTAGCATAGAGAGGTTTTATTGCTTTGGGAGCTGGAAGGAGAAGAGGGAGGTATTGCAGTGTCTTCAGTTCTAGTCCTGCCTCTGTCGCTGATGCACCCCAAAGAAACACTGGCTGACTCCACTGCTTTTCCACAGCCATAGGATCAAGCAATAATTTTAAACTATCAGACCATTATGTATTTTGAATGTGCATTTGATTGTGTATGGGGTGGCATAAAGCAAGAAAATCCATTTTTGACAATGTCAGGAGTAAGCTGACATTTGCCTGCAGTTCATTTCGGATCAAATCCAGCAAATTTCTAGGCCATCAGCAAAGAAAATAACTATGAAAATCTTTTGTCAGGCATTTAATGCCTTTTCCTTTTTTTTTTTTAATAATTAAAAAAAAAAAAAAGTAGAGGGATAAAATTCCAAAGCAGAACTTTAAAAAAAAAAGTACCTTCTACAAATATGCAATTATTTTCTACAGGATATTTGTAATGTTTTCAGAACACCTCTTTCCCCCATTGCCCTCCCATCTTCTCAGAAATAAGCCTTCAAACTGGAAGCTGGTGAAGTGCATCACCTTCACGAGCAAAGTCAGCTGCCCAAGGTTTTTCTAACCAGATGAAGGGGTAAAAGTTGCTATTATTACATGAACTAGCTAATTAAGAGTGAGCATTACCAGTAAAACCTCTATGTGCTGGAATTTCTCTAGGAGTCAGGCAATCACATGAGGGAGGTGGCAGGCAGGGCACTGGCACGCCGGGGCTCCTGCTCCTGCTCCTGCTCTGCCTCCTCCCTGGAATTGCCTCCTGTCTGAAGCTCGGGGAGGGCATGTCTAACTCAACACAGGGAAAGTGATAAAATGTTGGTAGCAGAGCCTAATAGATTTTCAAGGAGATTGAGCAGGAGCCATGGAAGGTAGCAGTGAGGCATGGAAAGCAAAAGTACACCAGGCCTCGTTTAATTATCTTTTTCACACTGCATTAATCATCACAAAAACAGGATTATGCCTATTTTTACATCAGTGTTGGAGGGTAATACAACTGTCATTTTGTGCACTGTCTGTCATTAGCAACTGTTAAATTAAAGGTTTGAAAAGTAAAATAATGAAGTCAGACTGCTCCCTTGACCTATTTTTCACCAAGAATTTTTCCCCTTTGACCTCTGAATCTGGATTTCCCTTATCAAATCATCTTGCTTTCCTCAGCCCCCCCAGTATTTATTGTTCCCATGACCTCTCCCTTCAGCTGTCTGGTATTATGTGGTGGTTTGACACAGAATTTTTTTTTTTTCTTCCTACAGCATCTCTAACTCCTTCACTACAGAAATCTTCCTCCTTCTCCAGTTGCTTTTCCAGCACCTCTGCTGGTGCCTCCTGTGCCCACAGGTTCCAGGTTCCCTCAGTGTCTGCTCTGGGGCTTGGCTCAGACCCTGTCCCACCACCTCAGTGACCATGGCCCAGGACTTCATCCCTCCCTCTACCTTCTCCCTGTTAATGTTCCTTGAAGGTGTAAAAGATCCCTTAAGTGCACATTCCCACTTGTCTCTCTGCTTCTCTTTGCTTCTCCATTCCTATTTTTCTCTCCAACTTCCTCAGTCTCCTCCTCCTCTATCCCTGTTTTCTCCTTTTTGCCTTGAAATAATTTAATTTTTTTTTCTTTTTT